>LR738710.1:696638612-696718272 GCA_902687465.1 Secale cereale | reverse complement strand
GAAACGCAGGCGGACGGTGGGGGGGGGGGGTGTTGGCGGCCTAGGTGAAAAGGGTGAAAAATATCCCCGGTCGCAGCGCGCGCGGAAAGGCCTATGCAAACGGTTGCCTCTAAGCGCTTGTGTGCACAAACAAAATAATTTCGTCTGACATGAAGACGTACTAATATTGAAATGAAGACATACTGATTTTGAAATGAAGACGTGAGTTCATCGTTTTTCCTCTAAATTTTTTGCATGTAAACCAATCACAATTTTACCACGGGTTTGATTTGCTGGCGCATTTCAGGTCTCGTGTGCTATATGTAAGACATTTTTTGGCATTTACCGTGCATGTTGGCATATAAATCAATTCCTAGCCAGACTGCATTTCCTGTCGAAAGGGATGAGGATTGACGTTCGATCTGGGAGCATCCAACGGTGCAGACGTACGATCCGTGGGGTTTCGGTTTTGGCCAATCAAAACGTGTGACTCAGATCGTGCGCGCAGCGAGGGGGGCATCGGCCACGGTTTGGTAGGCACACGACTTTCGTGTGTGAACTATGTGCTATTTGAAAACATTTTTTTGGGAGGGGCTATTTGAAAACATGTACATGTGTTGTCGAAAGGGATGGGGATCGTCGTTCGATCAAGGAGAATCCAACGGTACAGACGTACGATTTGTGGGGTTTGGGTTCTGGCCAATCAGAACGCACAACTCGATCGCGCGCGTAGCAGAAGGGTGGGGGGGTGCATCGGCCACGGTTTAGTGGACACACGGCTTTCGTGAGTGAACAATGTGCTCTTTAAAAACATTTACATTACCTAACATCATATTTTTGTTCGAATGAAAACATGAGTTCGCCTCCAAATTTTTTCCACGATAAGAAATCATGAGTATAATTGAGAGTGTCATATACTAGTATCATGAATATACAATATATGATAATACCTTTAATTAATTATAGCGCATAGTATAATACATATATAGAGTATATATAGTATCATATATAGATAATATTTATTGCCATGCATGCATGACACAAATTAGCATCGCATTTAACATGATACGGTATCTACCTACTATATGTTACTCTAACCTTCTTTATATATATTTAATTCATTGCCACATTAGCATACTTACTATTTCCGAGTGCATGACATCATCGTCTATGATACCACCACTACGGCCAGCCTTATATAGTGGGGAGTATCATATACTATATATATATATATATATATATATATATATATATATATATATATATATATATATAATATCATGCATATGATACTAGTGTATGATACTACGTACGTACCTTCATAGTGCATATATAGTATCATAGAGTAGTACTAGCTCCCTCTGTAAACTAATATAAGAGCGTATATATTACTAAACAGTGACATAAACGCTCTTATATTAGTTTACGAAGGGAGTATATATATCATAGATGACCGTATTTATGAATTGAGCCCTATAAGGCTGGTTGTAATGGGGAGTATTATATATATATACTAGTAGTATCATGCATGCATATATATGATACTGTAGGTAGGATACTACTTCCGTAATGCATAGTATCATAAGTTAACATCTTAGGTTGCCTTACTAATTGTCATGCATCACACAAAGTAGTAGTACAACATTTAATATGACATGGTATCATCATATGATACCACATCCTCTCTTGTGTGCCACATCATCCAGAAAGTCTAGTTGGCATGCATGATACCGCTTATGATAATACAATTACAACCAGCCTAAACCGGAAAGGAAGGAGTATGAGACTAGCCACAATGGAGAGTAGTACACTAGTAACATACACATATCCCTAGACTATATATGTTACTACCTTCGTAGTGGGTAGTACCATAAGTGTAGGGTCATGCAAAGCTTCATTTCTTAGGTTACAGACTCATATTGCATTGGGACATGAGATGCTACAGTAACTAGCTAAGTGTAATGCCCAGGATGTGATTATAGCTCCTACGTGTCGAGGCACGAGTTAGAGGCATAATCGCATTCTGGAATGATCTCAAGTGTGGTATCTTTGCACAACTCATGTAATGAACATGGATGAAAGAGATAAATAGTTGGCTTACACTCGCCACGTCACACAAGTAATTCAACATTCATACATTCATCCAAATAACACAGGGTCCGTCTACGGACGAAATCAAACGAGAAAATATACCACAACCACAAGTCCTGATCGCCCCTAGTAGGAACCACTACTGATCGCCGGGATACGTCACATACATACGACCACGCTCTTCATCGAACTCCCACTGAAGTTCTTATCCATCTCCTGCGTCGTACTCAATTGTACCTGCATCTGGTGTGTGTTGTAAACTGTGAGTCACAAGGACTCAGCAATCCCATTCCCGGGTATCAAAACTAACAAAGCCTTTTAGGTATAGAGAGGTAATAAAGTGGTTGCAACAAGCACTAAGCAACTAGCTTACGAAGTCAAAGCGATATGAGGAAAGTGATAACGGTCGCCAAAGATGATCAATAAGTGATCCTAGATACTCACGTTCATGCATAACCCCACCGTGTTCACTTTCCGAAACCCTTCGAAAAGAGACCATCATAGTTACTCACATAGGTAGTGTATTCTTAAAGATATGATGTCAAGTTATCTACAACCGGATATTAACAAATTCCCATCTGCCACATAACCGCGGGCACGGCTTTCGAAAGATCATAACCCTACAGGGGTGTCCCAACTTAGCCCATCACAAGCTCACGATCCGCGGAGTCGCAACTCCATGTTGGGAAGACCCCGAGTATTCTCGGAATTCCGTGCTCAAGATATTTCGACAAAGGTAAAACCAATCCAACAAGACCTCCCGGCGTGCCGACACCCTGATAGTAGCCACGCGTATCTCGTCTCAGGCCACGACCGGATAGGTCAGCCTACAGGTATATACCAGCCCTCGGGTTTCCCCAAGGTGGACCCGCAGTCTGCCCAGTTTGGACCAACACTCATGAGGAGCACTGGTCCGGGTTGTTGATTAAGAACTCGGATTAATTACTCCCTATGCAAGTTTTAGTTGTTAGGCAAATG
The DNA here is from genome assembly GCA_902687465.1 of Secale cereale. Lineage (NCBI taxonomy): Eukaryota > Viridiplantae > Streptophyta > Magnoliopsida > Poales > Poaceae > Secale > Secale cereale. Next base: position 696,715,224 of record LR738710.1, on the reverse strand, counting down.
TAGTACCAAAGTTGGGCCTTGCTGGAAAAGCTTTAAGCAGTGCGAATTATCGAGGGGGGCCCATAAACCCCAACCGTGTTAGGAACGCAAAATCAAGGAACATAACACCGGTTTATCGGGTCCTAAGGCAGCATGAGTGGAACAAAACACCAAGCAAAGGCCAAGCCTTCCACCCATTACCAATATATATATGTGCATTATTAAATAAGATATATATTGTGTTATCCCAATAAAGAAGTCCAAACATGGAGCAATCTTCAACTTTACCTGCAACTAACAACGCTATAAGAGGGGCTGAGCAAAAGCGTACTTAGCCAATCAACGGTTTGCTAGGAAGGCGATTAGAGTGTTTCATGGCAACATAGGAGGCTGACAAGACAAGAGTAGGCATCGAGGCATAACTATAGAGCGAGACAACTAGCAAAGCAAAGGTAGAGGTAATATCGGGGAACGGTCATCTTGCCTGAATCCCGCAAGGAAGAAGATCGAGTCCATGAAGAAGACAAACAGACGTAGTCGAATGAATCCTCACAACTCCGGAACGAAACCGAAGCTAATGAGAGAAGCAAACTGGAAAGAAGCAAACAATGTGGTAAACACACATATCATAACCATGGCATGATGCACAAACAAGTATGATGCATGTCCAGTTTAAATATGCATGGCATGGCAAAGTGCACAAACAATACTACAAGTTAAGTGGAGCTCAATAGCAACGAGTTGCATATTGACAAAACACCACATTCACATATTTAGTTTGATCTCGTTTATGTAGACAACAATATTAAATGTTGATTAACGTGGCAAGAGGTGAAACAAATGTAAAGTACCTATTTAGGCAAGTTTAAATGAGGCCGGAATGACAAACAACAACTTTGGAAAATCCCCACATGTCATTTAGCAATTTTAATGCGAACAATAATTTTAGTCATTTAAATGTTGTTATCATGATGCGGATGACATTTGCAAGTTTTATGCAATTTTTATTAAAAGTGGACATGAGCAAGATATGGAGTATTTCGTCATCGTGGTGGAAAGAAAGGGTGCCACGGCGGCAATAACCGAAATGGTGCCACGGCAAGAAATCGGTTCCGGTAACTCGTTGAGATGTCGGCGCAAAAGAAATGGTGGCGTGTGCAAGTCATGCAAGAGATAGGTGGGGTGATCCCGGTAACCGGGTTCCCACGTGCCGGTGACATGGAAACGGGGAACGTGCAAGCGACAACTCGGACACGGGCAAACACGGGCATCTCATACAACAGAACATGCATTCATCCTCGGAAGGTCATCGTATCGGCGGTTATACCTTTGAAGCGTGCGTTTTCGAAGCGGTTCGAGTTCGACGGAAGAGGTACACGTGTCGTAGAGGAAGTAGTTGTTCACGGGGTCATCGTGCGAAGTAGTCATTCTCGGACATCGTGGAAGTAGTCGTTCTCTCGGTCATGACAACGGAAGTTGTCCACTCGACGGCGGTAGTGGTACACATTTTAGAAGCGGTTCACGACGATTGTAGTCGAACTTGGTGATTCGAAGGGGTACTTGGAGAACAACGGTCTCCGAGGTACTTGGTGTATCGTCATGTAGTCGTACACGTTTCGTAGATGTACATGTCATCGGCGTCGTGGTACTTGGGGTCTTCGGACTTGCGGGTCTCAATACTTGCGACGGTAGTGGTACACTTGTCGACGAGGTACTTGGCGCAACACCGGGTGTAGACGTACATGAGGGTCTTGACGAATCCGACGGGGTACTCTGGGGTCTTCGGTCATGGCAGCGGCTGGTCAGGGTGCTGGACTCCCTCGAGTCAACGCGGGCGCGTGCATCTGTGGACGAAGCAGGCAGCAGCGGGACGACAGCAACATATAAAAGAAGCGGCGGCGGCAGCTTGGCCCGAAGACGACGGCGATGGATGGCGTCGGCCCCTGGTTCGAAGCAGAGGCGAGGTGCTAGCCTCGAACGATGCTGGCGGCACCAGGAACTCCGGCCGGCGAGGGCTCTGCTTGGGGAGGCAAAGAGGAAGGCGGCGAGGACGGAGACGGCGCGACGATGGTGGTGCTTAGGCGCGACGCAGCAATGGGCATCGATGGAGGAGAGGGTCGCGGGGAGGCCGACGCAGGCAAGGAAATTGGCGGGTCGGTGAGGAGGAGCACGTCGACGCGCTTGAGGGCCGGCATGGTGCCTCCATGACCGACGACCGTGCGGGTCGCGCAAGGGAAGGCGGAGGCGGCGGTCGCATGAGGAGAGGGGCGACGTGAGGCGCGAGCAGCGGAGCAGAGGACTTGGCGCAGGGCGACGAGGGGTGTGCGGAGTAGGAGACGAGAGGGAGAGGGAGAGATCGAGCGAGGGATATGCGAGGGGATCGAGAGGAGGGCTCTGCACGTGCGTGTGTAGGTGCGGCGGCGATGGAGTGGGAGGACGAGGGAGCAAGCGAGAGGAGGGGTCGAGCAGGGGAGCGAGCTAGGTTAAGAGGCTGCCAGCTTGGGCCTTGGGCCTTAGTGGGTTCGGAGTGGAGTAGTTGGGCCGACCTGCTGGGAGCAGGCCGAGCTGTGGCTGCTCTCCTTCTACTCTTTTTCCCAATTACAGAAAATATCAAAGAATAAAAGGAGGAGAAAGGAAGGGTTAGGGGTATAATTTGGGCATGAGGTTAATTTTCTTGGACTCACAAAAATGAAGGTGACCCAATAAAATAAAAGGAGGCGAGATTGAACGATGCAAATTCAAACACATTTGAATTTTATTCAAATGGGTTTGAACTAGGACTAGGTTTTTGAAGTGTCCAAAAATGTTCGGATTTTTGAGGAACCTTGGCAAATGGGAAGAGAATTGTTGGCAAGGGTTTGAAGTCAAACTTGAAGTAGAGAAGTCATGGGAATTTTGCAAGTGTGTTTTGGTGATTCCAAAGCAATGGAATATTTTTATAATAGCTCCATAATATATTGAGAGCATATGTTATAAGGAGAAATCATTGTTGTGAGTATCCCTCGATTTAAATAGATCAAACGATCTATGCAATATCTTTAGTTGAGTTGCAAAAATTAAATGACATGATGACATGATGCAAAGCACAAATAAAATGAAGCAAGCAAATAAAACACACGGCGAAACCCGGAACATTTGTAAGTCTTCTGGAGCGTCAGTCTTGGGGCATCACAACTCTCCCACACTTATAGAGGATCTCAACACGAGATCCTGGAGAAGGCACCGAAGAGAAACGGAAAAGGAAGAGGTAAAAAAAAGTTGCTTCTTTGACAAACGAGTGAACCCACGAACCTTGAGAGGTTGAACAATAGAAAGAAAGAATACAATGGAGATGAACGAAGTAGAGAGCACTTCGGTAAAAAGGATGAACAAGGGACACCGCGAGAATTTGAAGGTTGCAAAGACTTGAACGAAGAGCTCAAGGATCATGGAAGAATTTAAAACCACTCCGATTAAATAAAGGTAGAGAAGGACTAGGAACGAAAGAATTTGGACAGCACTTTGTCGGAAAATGGAAGAAATCGAACACGAACTTGACAAGATGGAATGATACTTGATGAAATCAACAACACATTGCCTCCGTAACTATTGAAAATTGGCACAAGGGGTAAGAAGGATTTCAGACAACACTCCGATTAAAAGAGAGTTAAAACTTGATAAGATGAGAGAACTTGAATGGAGGACACAACACTCCTGTTAAATGGACTAGAAAGGACAAGAGCATGATCTTGATATGACAAGATAATGGTTCGAAGAGAGCAATATCACAAAGCCTCCGGAATGAAAGAATAGATGCTAAATCGTTAGAAAGAAAAGAACGTAGAAGAAAATGATAACTTCTACCACCAATTAATTTGAAGCATCCTTAGAAAGAAGGATTGAATGGAGTTGTTGAAAATTGAACAACGAAAAGAATAAGCTTGATGTGGGCTTATGGAAAACATCTCAAAACTTGAGGTGAAATTCTGCCACTAACTTAAACAATTGATTTGATTGAGAGCACCAAAGAGATGAAAATTTTCTTCCACCAAGATGATAAAGAGATAACTTGGATCATTGATAAGCACCACAATAGCAACATTCTCAATGGAAGGCTTTAGGTGAAATCTATACCAATATACTCCAACAAAGAATTATTATGGGTTGAAACAACTCATAATCAAAGAGAAAATGATGGTTTTACAATATCTCAGTCCTGACAACTTGTGAAACATGAAACACAAAGGGAAATTGTCAAGAATGACATAACACCACCTCGAAAGATAAGGTAGAAAGAATTGCACTTCGAAATGCATGATGAAGAATGCTTGAGCTCATTGATCAAGAATCTTGATGAGGAATTCAAGAGTGAAAGAAAACATTGATGAACCACCATGAAGAACTCCAATAAGAAAAATAAATGGTAGGGAGTGAAGGTTGAAAAGAACAAGAAGAGACCTTGCAAAGATTTAGATGGAGCTTCGTGAAAAGATAATTGAGATAGCTTGGAACTTCGGAAAAGAAAGATGGATCATTTCGAACCAAGAGTTTATTCATCATGAACAAACTTCGAAAGATGGAATTAATAACCTTGAGGAAAACAAGAATAAGAAATTATGTTATGCTTATCCTTCATCAACTTAAATCGATGAGAAGCAATGGATTTAGCATACTACTTATTCTCGTTGCAAAGAATTAAAGAGAGATCTCGCACTATCTTGAGAAAGTATTCAACGAATCACCGGTAGGATTTCGAAAATAAAGAATGAATTGATATGGTAACGAAGGAAAATGAATCTTGAACGAACCACCGTAAGAATTGAAACGAATGAAGAAAAGATAACAAATCGATGGAAAGAATTAGAAAACAAACGAAGAGGCATCAATTAAGAATAGTTGGAGGACGAAGTTGAAAACTACGAACGAAGAAATCTTCTAAAATGTTGGCCCTCGGAGGATCACAATGGAAATAATACATGACATATTCTGGATGTGTAAGAAAAGATTTGGAGGAAAACTCTTCTTGGGTCTTCAAATGTTGAGAATGACGACGAGAATACCATGAAGAATTTCGAGATACTCCGGACGAATGAAAAGAGGAAGGTTGAACCAAAGTTGAAAAGAATTTGAAAGCAGTCTTGGATAAGGCATGTGATTGATGGAATCCATTCTTACGTCACACTTTGAAAAGAATTCCGTAATGACTCCGGATAATTAGAAGAGTCGGGTAAGATCCTGGAAAAAGACATGTGGGTTAGGGCCCACTCAAAGTAACACCGTTGTAATGATTACTTGAAAAAAAGATTGCACCGGTTGAATTAAATGGCTTGAATGAGATAACAACCTCGAAATAGATTGAACTGATTAAGAATGGAAACACGAATCTTTCGAGATATCTTGAACACTCCGGAGAAGAATTAGTGAGAGTTGAATAAATAGGAGAGACTTTGGATAAGAAATTTCAACATGTGAAACAAGAGGAAGGATATAACCAACACCAAAGCTTGAATTAAATCCACCGGAGAAGAAACGAGAACGAAGAATGAAAAACTTGAAGCTCCTGAGCATCTTCCTGAGAAATCACCGGATAATGAAATTGAAAGAAAAGAATGAAGAAACATCACATGAATAAAATGGATACTTGACTAAAAAGTCTGGTTCCATAAAGAAAATGGTGGGAGGGTGGGTTAAACAAAGACAATTTGGGATGAATGAAATAGACACCGTTGAGAAAAACCATAATTGGTCTGCGCATATTGAAAGGATCGGGTTAACTTGAAGAGAAACGCACCGGTTGAAAAAGAAGTTAACATGACAATCTTGATGATCAAGAAGAACTAGCACTCCCATAGAAATATGAGAACACCGATTAGGAAAAGTATGGAATCAACACTTGACTTCGAAGCAACTCGAATACCACAACTCAAAACAAAACAAAGGATTGATATGTTGCAACATAATCTTCACAATATCATTCGAACCGAGAATTGAACGAATGAATTCCGTAAGCTTAAATGACACATCAACTTGTCGAGAAGCCACTTGGGAGAACTAAATGATAGAATAAAACAACAAGGTAACAGATGGAACAAATACATAATAGAGGTTTCGTCCCACATGTTCGTGCTGATGCCCCATGGCAGCAATCCCCGAGGCAGGATAGCCAAGGACTCTTTAAGATGCAACCCCCTAGTGTAACAACGCTCATGATAACCTCTCCACTAGATGTTGAACCCCAACCTCATATCATGCACCCGTTGGAAGATTACCTAAGAGCTACTTGAATCCCACCTATTAATTCCCGAAGATTTCCGGTTATGCAATATGGTGTTGGGGATACAGGGGAAGCACCACATATCACACAACTAATAAATCCTACATCCAGCTGTATCCGTCCGTCAACACATAACCAGGCACCTTCGGAAACCGTTTGCCTCGGACCTTCAAAATGCATCCGCTATACTAGCTGTGGCAATACTCCCGAACTATCCCCCCTGTACTGGGTGACGTCGGGGTTATCTCACCACCAGACACACTTAGAAGAGTTTTCGATGTCGGCCGCCTTTGGTATTCTAGAACGGCAACGATACACAATGGGACGATAATACCTCAGAGCTCAACTCCACGGGACTCAGCCTAAATAGATGGGAGGCACCAAGACAGAATTCTCGTCACAAAGATATCGGAACAATCCAAACAATACCCGCGTGATCCTAAAAAAATGGTGAAAATTGAGGATAGTGATGTTAAAACAACGTTAGGAATCATCACCAGAGCGACGAAGGGGACGAGGAGTAAAAAGAAATCCTACTCTTCGATATATATATAGGACTCAAAACATTTTTTGTGTGTGTCTAGACTCCACCGACAGCGGTTCGATCAATCAGGGGGCTCCTAGGTCGGAGAAGGCTATGAATACCAACTTGTAATGCCTAGGATGCGACTATAGCTCCTACGTGTTGAGGCACGAGTTAGAGGCATAATCGCATTATGGAATGATCGCAAGTGTGGTATCTTTGCACAACTCATGTAATGAACATGGATGAAAGAGATAAATAGTTGGCTTACACTCGCCACGTCACACAATTAATTCAACATTCATACATTCATCCAAATAACACAGGGTCCGTCTACGGATGAAATCAAACAAGAAAAGATACCACAACCACAATTCCTGATCGCCCCTAGTAGGAACCACTACTGATCGCCGGGATACGTCACATACATACGACCACGCTCTTCATCGAACTCCCACATAAGTTCTTATCCATCTCATGCCTCGTACTCAGTTGTACCTGCATCTGGTGTGTGTTGTAAACTGTGAGTCACAAGGACTCATCAATCCCATTCCCGGGTATCAAAACTAACAAAGCCTTTTAGGTGTGGAGAGGTAATAAAGTGGTTGCAGCAAGCACTAAGCAACTAGCTGATGTCTACTACACAACCTTCTTCTTGTAGACGTTGTTGGGCCTCCAAGTGTAGAGGTTTGTAGGACAGTAGCAAATTTCCCTCAAGTGGATGACCTAAGGTTTATCAATCCGTGGGAGGCGTAGGATGAAGATGGTCTCTCTCAAGCAACCCTGCAACCAAATAACAAAGAGTCTCTTGTGTCCCCAACACACCCAATACAATGGTAAATTGTATAAGTGCACTAGTTCGGCGGAGAGATGGTGATACAAGTGCAATATGGATGGTAGATATAGGTTTTTGTAAACTGAAAATATGAAAACACAAGGTAGCAAGTGGTAAACGTGAGCATAAACGGTGTTGCAATGATAGGAGACAAGGCCTAGGGTTCATACTTTCACTAGTGCAAGTTCTCTCAACAAGTATAACATAATTGGATCATATTACTAGCGCTCAACATGCAACAAAGAGTCACTCCAAAGTCACTAATAGCAGAGAACAAACGAAGAGATTATGGTAGGGTACGAAGCCACCTCAAAGCTATTATTTCTGATCGATCTATTCAAGAATCAAGAGTCCGTAGTAACGTTCAATCTATCATAGAGTTCGTACTAGAATAACACCTTAAGACACAAATCAATCAAAACCCTAACGTCACCTAGATACTCCATTGCCACCTCAAGTATTCGTGGGCATGATTACACGATATGCATCACACAATCTCAGAAACATCTATTCAACCAACACATAGGACTTCAAAGAGTGCCCCAAAGTTTCTACCGGAGAGTCAAGACGAAAACATGTGCCAACCCCTATGCATAGATTCCCAAGGTCACGGAACCTGTGATAACCCACAAGTGTAGGGAATCACAACAGTTTTCGAGGGTAAAGTATTAAACCCAAATTTGTTGATTCAACACAAGGGGAGCCAAAGAATACTCTTAAGTATTAGCAGTTGAGTTGTCAATTCAACCACACCTGGAAACTTAGTATCTGCAACAAGGTAGTCTAGTAGCAAAGTAATATGATAGTGGCGGTAGCAGCAATAAAAGTAAAGATAGTGTTTTTGTAGTTTTTGTGATAGTAGTAACGGAAAAGTAAATAAGCGACAAGCAATATAGGTAAAGCTCGTAGGCATTGGATCGGTGATGGGAAATTATGTCGGATGCAATTCATCATGTAGAAGTTATAACCTAGGGTGACACAGAACTAGCTCCAGTTCATCAATGCAATGTAGGCATGTATTCCGAATATAGTCATACGTGCTTATGGAAAAGAACTTGCATGACATCTTTTGTCCTACCCTCCCGTGGCAGCGGGGTCCTATTGGAAACTAAGGGATATTAAGGCCTCCTTTTAATAGAGTACCGGACCAAAGCATTAACACATAGTGAATACATGAACTCCTCAAACTATGGTCATCACCGGGAGTGGTCCCAATTATTGTCACTTCGGGGTTGCCGGATCATAACACATAGTAGGTGACCATAGACTTGCAAGATACGATCAAGAACACACATATATTCATGAAAACATAATAGGTTCAGATCTGAAATCATGGCACTTGGGCCCTAGTGACAAGCATTAAGTATAGCAAAGTCATAACAACATCAATCTCAGAACATAGTGGATACCAGGGATCAAACCCTAACAAAACTAACTCGATTACATGATAGATCCCATCCAACCCATCACCGATCAGCAAGCCTATGATGGAATTACTCACACACGACGGTGAGCATCATGGAATTGGTGATGGAGGAAGGTTGATGATGACGATGACGATGATCTCCACTCTCCGGAGCCCTGAATGGACTCCAAATCAGCCCTCCCGAGAGAGATTAGGGCTTGGCGGCGGCTCTGTCTCGTGAAACGTGATAATTCTTTCTCCTTGATTTTTTCTCTCCATGAAATGGAATATATAGGACCCAGGGATACGTCGGTGGAGCATCGGGGGGCCCTCGAGGCAGGGGGGCACGCCCTGGGAAGTGGGGCGCGCCCCCACACCCTCGAGGACAGGGTGTGGCCCCCCCGGTGCAGATCTTCTTGCATGTATTTTTCATATTTTCTCAAATAATTCTCCGTTGATTTTCAGGCGATTCCGAGAACTTTTTATTTCTGCACAAAGCAATACCATGGCAGTTTTGCTGAAAACAACGTCAGTCCGGGTTAGTTCCATTCAAATCATGCAATTTAGAGTCCAAAACAAGGGCAAAAGGGTTTGGCAAAGTAGATACGTTGGAGACGTATCAACTCCCCCAATCTTAAACCTTTGCTTGTCCTCAAGCAATTCAGTTGATAAACTGAAAGTGATAAAAAAACTCTAACAAACTCTATTTGCTCTTGTTGTTGTAAATATGTAAGCTAGCATTCAGGTTTTCAACAAGATCATGAACTAACCACATTCACAATAACTTTCAGGTATCAAGACTACTCACATCAATAGCATAATCAACTAGCGAGCAATAATAATAAACCTCAGATGACAACACTTCTCAAAACAATCATGATATGATATAACAGGATGGTATCTCACTAGCCCTTTCTGAGACCACAAAACATAAATGCAGAGCACCTTTAAAGATCAAGGACTGACTAGACATTTTAATTCATGGTAAAAGAGATCCAATCATGATCATACTCAATTTAAATTAATAGTAATACATGCAATAACAGAGGTGCTCCCCTACTGGTGCTCTTTGATAAGAGGATGATGACTCTGCATAAAAGTAAAAAGATAGGCCCTTCACAGAGGGAAGCAGGGATTTGTAGAGGTGCGAGAGCTTGATTTTTAAATACAGATTGAATAACATTTTGAGCGGTATACTTTCATTGTCAACATAACAACCAAGAATCTCGATATCTCCCATGCTACGCACATTATAGGCGGTTCCCAAATAGAATGGTAAAGTTTATACTCCCCCAACCACCAACAAGCACACTCCACGGCCAGCCGAATCCACGGGTTACCGTCCAAACAAGCAACAACCTTGGGGGAGTTTTGTTTAATTATTATGATTTTGAGCATGGGACTGGGCATCCCGGTTACCAGCCATTTTCTCGTGAATGATGAGCGGAGTCCACTCATCGTGAGAATAACCCACCTAGCATGGAAGATATAGACAACCCTAGTTGATACATGAGCTGTTCGAGCATACAAAACAGAATTTTATTCGAAGGTTTAGAGTTTGGCACATACAAATTTACTTGGAACGGCAGGTAAATACCGCATATAGGAAGGTATGGTGGACTCATATGGAATAACTTTGGGGTTTATGGAAGTGGATGCACAAGCAGTATTCCCGCTTAGTACAGGTGAAGGCTAGAAGGAGACTGGGAAGCGACCAGCTAGAGAGCAGCAACGGTCATGAACATGCATTAAAATTGATCAACAATGAATGCAAGCATGAGTAGGATATAAATCACCATGAACATAATCGTGAAGGCTATGTTAATTTGTTTCAACTACATGCGTGAACATGTGCCAACTCAAGTCACTTAAATCTTTCAGAGGAGGATATCACCCATCATACCACATCACAACCATTTTAATATCATGTTGGCACGCAAGATAGACCATTATAAACTCTCAGCTAATTAAGCATGGCATAAGCAGCTATGATCTCTAATTGTCATTGCAAACATGTTTCATTCATAACAAGCTGAATCAAGAACGACGAGCAATCATATTTACAAAATCAAGAGAGGTCGAGTTCATACCAGCTTTTCTCATCTCAATTAGTTCATCATATATCATCCTTATTGCCTTTCACCCGCACGACCGAATGGTGTGGAAAATAATAATAGTGCACGTGCATTGGACTAAGCTGGAATCTGCAGGCATTTAATACAAGAGAGAAGACAAGGTAATATGGCTCAAGGTTAAATCAACAACAAAGCATATGAGAGCCACTAAGCATTTTAATCATGGTCTTATACTCTCAACCCCTAAAGAAAATAAAAGAAACTATTTACACGGGAAAGCTCCCAACAAGAAAAAGAAGAACGGGAAATATTTTTGGGTTTTCATTTTTAGTTACTACCACAAGCAAAGAAAATAAACTAGCTGGAAGCTACAACTGATTTTTTTTGTTTTTCTGGGTTTTTTCTAGCACACAAGAAAAAGACTAAGAAAAAGAAATTTAAACTAAGCATGGATGGTACAGTGAAAGAGTGTGAGCACCGACAACTAGAATAAGTGTGAACATGAAAGTAAGTCGGTGAGAAACACGTACTCCCCCAAGCTTAGGATTTTGGCCTAAGTTGGTCTATGGGAACGGATCGAAGCCACTCCCTCCAGTGTACTGAGATGTGTCTTCTGGGCGCCACTTGTTGGCGAGCTCGTCCAGCTCCCACCCATAAACAGATTGACGGGAAGGATCAAATGGTGGTTCTGGCTCATGCTCTGAAGTTTGTGCCTGGCCTTGGTACTTGTAGAAGGCATCTGATGTAATGAGGTACTTGCCTATGGACAGATCAAACAGAGATGGTGCAGGCAAGGTAACAATTTCATAGTATATTTCATCAAACCTCAATTTATAATGTAGCTGCATATTTTTGTCTTTAACAATAAAGTCATGAGCTACCATGCTCTTGTAGTCTAGATAAACATGGGCAAGCAATTTTTCTTCCTTCTCATGATGCCTAATAGGTATATTAAAATGTTCAGCAAGGCGAGAAGCAAAGATGCCTCCAAAGACGGGCCCCTTTGAGCGGTTCAGACTCAACCGTTTGGCAACGACGGCGCCCAAGCTAAAAGTTGTGTCACGAAACAAAGCATGGCGTAAAATAATAATATCAGGGGCACTGAGATTCCCACTGTTCCCGTGACCAACTAAACACCTACTAGCAAATAAAGCAAAGCAGCGGAGAACAGGGAAGTGTATACTGGTGATTCTTGCCCCTGAAACTTGTCTAGTTTCACCTACGGCTATCATATCAATAAACCCTTTGACGTCTTCATGACGTGGTTCATCAAGTCTACCTTCAACGGGTACTTTGCATATTTCGCAAAAGTCTAACAATGATATCTCCTTAACCACATCATATAAGCGAAACTCCACCGTAGGTGGTGTTTTCCTAGAATGAAAATGAAAGCTTTGTGTAAAAATATTGGTGAGTAAGAGATACTGTTCTTTTTTGTCGTTGATGAAGTCGGTGAGGCCTGTATTATTCGCCATCCAATAAAAGTCTTCGTAAATACCGGTGGGCATCATGAAATTATTACAAGGCCATTCGCATGGTCGAACTTCCGCCATGCAAGGAAGATGATACTTGGGCTTCTTATTTTCATCTTTCTTTTTATCCTCTGAGCTCTTGCTGGAAGAGCCCCTCAATATTCTTTTTAACATTTTCCTTTTCTGAAAATTTCTGAAATTTTTAGTAACTCACAATAAAAGTTAACCAAACTCAACAAGAATGATAGCAACAACTCCTATAAGTGCCTAGAAGCTATATCATGCCTTAGAACTACTTGGGACCAAGAAAATTTGACATGCAAGCTCAAGAACAAGGTCACCACAATAGCATAAATTTGCAACAAATAAAGCACTAGAACAAAAACTAATTGGACCAATGGAGGAGTCACATACCAAGGAACAATCTCCCCAAACAATTTAGTGAATGGTGCTTTGAGCAAGGAGATCGAAAATGGCAGAAAAAAGAGCTAGAACTCGGGTTTGAGCTGGTTGGGGATTTCATTGGGAGGAAGAAGAAGAGCATGGGTGAAAGGATAAGTGGAGGGGGGCCATGTGGGGCCCTCGAGGCAGGGGGCGCGCCCTGTGAAGGGGCGCGCGCCCTGTGCCCTCGAGGCCACGTGCTGGCTCCCCTCGCTGTGTGTTCAGTGCCATATTTTCTTAAATATTCTAGAAAAAATCATATTTCATTTTCATGGCATTTGGAGAACTTTTATTTTCGGGATATTTTTTATTGCATGGATAAGTCTGGAAACAGACAGATAATACTATTTTTCTTTTATGTAACCTAATTAACAGAAAATAAAAGGAGGGTACAGAAGGTTCGTGCTATCTAGATTCACCTATCCCATGTTCATCAAAAGGAATCCATTAACAAGGTTGATTAGGTCTTGTTAATAAACTCTTTCCGAGTAACATGAAACTAGAGAATTTTCGAAATCATTCATTGCAAAGCGATATTATACCGTGGAGATGGAGGCGCGCCAAACATCGTTCGACACAAGTGGTCGTCGTTATTCCACGGATTCCCGCACCGGTTTACAGCGCCTTGGCCGACTCTCGCGACCGCGTCGGTTTACAATGTCGTTGTCGGGGAAACTGATCCAAGAGCACCTATGGGGACCGGCGGATGATGGCTTCTCGCCCCTCGTTGGTTACCCCAAGTGGAAGGTTTGAGATGCAGTGTAGCGGAAGTTTTCCCTTGGCAAAGATACCAAGGATCGATTTCCCCTGAGGCTCCCAGTTTCAACAAGAAGGTGTCAACTGCTAACGGCGCCAGATATTAGCAATCAACGTGGACCTGCACACAGATACAAATAACTTTGCTCCCAACGAGTACAGAGAGGTTGTCAATCCCTCCGGCCTTGTCGTTTACAAAGGATCAAACGCAAGTGATAATAGTGATAGGTAATGCTGCAAATAGTAAGTAAAAGCGGAAAGTAAATAGCGTATGTGATCAGTGATGGTAATATGGACCGGGGTCCCATGATGTTCACTAGTGATGTCTCTCTCCCAAAAGACGATAAAACAGCTATGTGAGGTAAACGAATTACAGCTGGGCAATTGACAGAATTATGTGCGCAAACCAATGCTAACTATGTTGCAAGAAAGGTAGAGGTTCAAAGCATGGGCGGTACGCCAAGGCAAGTAGACCGAAATCCATCTGCATCTACTACTAATCATCCACCTTGAGATATCTATCCAGAACATCTCGCTGGTATTAAGTTGTGAGTCCCACCCATAGTGTAAACTCAAAGCAACAGACAACTGCATTAAAAGAACTTTGCGTAAAGTAAACAATCCTTGCACCCGCGGGCACAAGCACCGTTGTTTTCCCCCTTGTGGCAACATCACATCCCCTAGACTCATGTTTCTGTCACTCAAGCTAGTCATCGAGGGGCATGAACCCACAATCAAGCATAACGTTCCCTCTTGGAGTCACTACCTACTACTTGGCCAAAGCAATAAATAACAACGGAGAACATGCAAGAATTACTTACGAACATAAATATAAAAGAGGTAGATCAAATATATTACTCAAACACAATCTGAACATAATCTCATAATCCATCGGATCCCAGCAAACTCATCATAGCAACAGCATAAGGATTACATATGTGCCTCGATCATGTAGGGTAGCTCACGGGGACTAATTAGTGAAGCACAAGAACGGGAGGAGAACATCACATAGCTACTGGTCATGGACCCATGGTCCAAGGGAGACTACTCACAACTCATCCGGGAGGCGTCCATGGTGGTGGAGAGGCTCCCGGTGGTGATCCTCCCCTCCGGCAGGGTGCCGGGAAGAGTTCTCCTGGTGCTCCCAATCTTGGAAGCGCGGCGGCGGCGGAACAGAGATGAGATCGCGAAAAATGGTTCCCGTCTCAAGGGTTTCGGGACATGATAGAAATATATGCCAAAGGGGGGCATCAGCGGAGGCCTGGGGGGCCCAGGCGCCCCCCGGCGCGGCCAGGAGGAGGGCCGCGCCACCAGGGCGCCTGGAGCCCTGGTGGCCCCCCTCCGGCCCTACTTCGTCTGCCGGGAAGCTTCTGGAACGCTGATTTTTTATATAATTTTTCCGGGATTTTTCTGGCAGTTTTCGTAATGGGAAAACCTGAAATACAAAAACAACAGAAAACAGAAACTGGCACTGGGGTGCACTGAGTTAATAGGTTAGTCCAAATATGATCAAAAGTGTATGGAAGTGTATAAATATCATAGCAATATCACCCAAAAGAGGCATGGAGCAAGCAGAAATTATAGATACGTTTTGGACGTATCAACATCCCCAAGCTTAATTCCTGCTCGTCCTCGAGTAGGTAAATGATAACAAGAATAATTTCTGTGGTGACATGCTATTAACCATATAGGAATTTTTCATAGTCATATGACAAAAGCTTACTGAGACAATGAATCTGTAGTAATTAAGTTGCCTCATGAGAAAATGACAAAGAACTGAAAGTTTTACAATATGATACTGAAACATCAAATAGATTTGTAATGAGCATGGTGTGCAAATATGATAAAGTGATATCTCGCTTGCCCCCTTTAGTGAAGCAAAACATAAATGCAGGGGCACCTCCAAGGTTTAAGTGATGACTAGATACAATCATTTCAAAATAAACGATATCACAATCATGCAAAAGACAATGCTACTTTGGGACAATGCACATTACACTCAGAATGACAATCATGCTCTCAGTAGTTGGTGCTTTAAAAGAAGGTGGAGACTCTCGAACCGTGGCTTTTGTTGGCAAGGTTGAAAACCCGTAGTCGGAAACAAAGACAAAACATGTACCAGAGCTCTTGATTTTAAAAACAGAGGTAATGATTATTTTTTTGATTATGCATGTTTCGTCAACGAATGCTAGCAGACAACTCAATCACTTCTTGAGATGGACAAGTTTCGAGGAACGGCTCTCGAATGAGGACGATCACATCCTCTTAATCTCCTTTGTTTATCACTGCCAAAGTTTTCTGATTTCTCATGAACAAAGCGTGAATGAGGGTTTATTTGTTATATTAATTTTGAGCCGGGCGCACTCTTTGCCAGTTCCTTCTCGTATTATGGGTTTGCACATTAGACATGCAATCCCGGGGTGAAGCTTGTCCAACTTAAAAAGATCATGAATTAACTACTACTTCCTCATGAACTTAAAACAGAGGCACAAAATAGGAATGCATTTTTTTGGAATAATTTCGAGATGGTACATGAAAGTCTTCGTTAGGAATGGCAGGTAAATACCATGTAGGAAGGTATGGTGGACTCATATGTCATAACTGGTTTAAAGGAATTTGGATGCACAAGCAGTCAGTCCGCTTAGTACAGGTGGAGGTTAGCAAAAGACTGAGAGCGACCAACTAAGAGAGCAATGACGGTCATAATCATGCAGAGCGACAAAGCAACATTGAATCAGGCATGGAAGTTATATCGCTACTCAGAAACAAAAGATCATCAAGGCTTGACAGACTTTCTTTACAGTCTTAAATATGCGTGAGCATACGCCAAGTCAATCGAAATAAATTCTTGAAGGAAGATATTACTAAACCATACCACATCATAGGCAAACAAATCATGTTGGTACTCCAATAACACATTGGGAACCCCCCAGCTATTTGAGACTAACCATAAGAAAACATGAACTACTAAGCACCATTATGCACGTAGCATTTTTATCATAGACATACCAACCAATGCAACGGAAGCAAACTCTCTTAATAAGATAATCATGATAACTAAAGAGAGTTCAAGCAACCAACTAAACAAAAGCTCTTTAAAAAGATAAGCATTAAAACTAAGAGCTGAGCATGATAGTAGCTATTAAAAGACAAAGAACACACACAGCAAAGATAGACATGAAAATTCTATGTTGTGTTGTAGGTAGAAGTGGAGCGTGTTTCTCTCCCACATAAAGAAAGCTGAGTTCCGATTCGTTATGAAAAGCTAAAGAAAACTAAAAAGGAAACTAAAAGCAAGACACTCCAAGCATAGCACATAACACATGAAGTGATAAAAATATAGTGGAACGAAAGACGAACTGATAATGTTGATGGAGAAGGGGATGCACGGGGGCATCCCCAAGCTTAGACGCTTGAGTCTCCTTGAATGTTTCTTGGGGGTGCATGGGGGCATCCCCAAGCTTGAGCGCTTGACACTCCTGAATCTTTTTATCATCTTCCCTCGCACACTTGAAAACTCCCTTCATACATAACTCATCATAATCTGATTAGTAAGGTTAGTACCCATAATAAAATAATTGTTCCTTGCTGGAAATAAGCATATTCTTGAAGGTCTACTGTTTCTCAAGATTGCCAAAAGGTTTTTGCAAAGAAAAAGCAAGCTCAAGGTTTGCAAAATGAAGGAAAGGCAAAACAGGACATAATCTGTGAAAAACAGAACAGCAGGTAGTAAATGATTTTTTTGGGGCACTTCTGCAACTCTAATCAAAAAACTCAGAACAGACGCACGAAAGACAATTGTATAGAGCACGCTGTCGAAAAAATTCAGACCAAAAAGATGATCTGGTGATTTTATACGAATTTTTCTATCCAAGGACAGAATCTGTTTCCTGGACAGCACGTCACAACTTTTAAACTTTCTTGCAATCAGAGGCTACACTTGGCACAAAATTGAAAAGCAAAGATACAATGATGATGCTACTGTAGTAACAACATCAAGACACAACAAAAGCAAAATAAATTTTTTATTCATGTGGGCTGCCTCCCAAAAGCGCTTTCTTTTATGCCTTTAAGCTAGACATAATGCATAGAGATCAAGTCTTATCAAGAGTAAAAGAATAGCTAGCCCGTATAACGGACTCGAAAGGTAACTTAATCTTCTTTCGAGGGAAGTGTTCCATACCTTTCTTGAGAGGAAATTGGAATCTTATATTCCCCTCTTTCATGTCAATGATGGCACCAACGGTGCGTAGAAAAGGACGTCCCAAAATAATTGGACAAGAAGGTTCACATTCAATGTCCATAATAGTAAAATCAACGGGAACGTAATTGTCATTGACAATGATAAGAACATCGTCGATCCTCCCCAAAGGTTTCTTTATGGAAGAATCAACAAGACGAACACCAAAAGAACAAGAATCAAAAGGTTTCAATTTAAGCATATCATATATTCTTTTGGGCATAACGGAGGTACTAGCTCCAACATCACATAAAGCATAGCAAGAGAAGTTATTCAACTTAATTTTAATCATAGGATCCCAACCATCTTCTAGCTTTCTAGGTATGGAGGCTTCTACTCTAAGTTTCTGCTCCCTAGCTTTGATGAGAGCATTTGTGATATGCTCTGTGAAGGCAAGATTAAGCGTGCTAGTGTGGGGATCTTTAGCCATTCTTTGTAGAAAGGTGACAACTTCTGAGATACTACAATTATCAAAATCAATTTTATCATTATTGGGCAGAATTGTAGTGTCATCTTCTTTGTTAGAATTGCTCTCTATTATAAGAGTTTGAACGTCTTCCCAAGTTTGGGGAAGCATAGGAGCAACTTTAAACTGAGGCTCATACTCTTTTCCTGGAAGACCATGCCATGGGCATAACTCTCCATCAAGACTAACATAATCACAAGGTTTATTACTTTTGTAGATCCCGACAGTGGTGATTGGCGTAATGGAAGAAGGGGTGTACTCCTCCCATTTAGTGTTTTTGGTGTAACCCATAGCAGTAAGCAAGCAAGTTAACTATTTTTGTGATTTTTGATAAAAGATACTAAAGCAAAACTGAAAGGTAAACTAACAAGACTAAAAAGCAAAGGTAAAAGATAGCATGCAACTCCCCTATCTTGAAGAGTGGAGTCCCCGGCAACGGCGCCAGAAAACTTTGCTTGATGGCTTCTCGCCCCTCGTTGGTTACCCCAAGTGGAAGGTTTGAGATGCAGTGTAGCGGAAGTTTTCCCTTGGCAAAGATACCAAGGATCGATTTCCCCTGAGACTCCCAGTTTCAAGAAGAAGGTGTCAACTGCTAACGGCGCCAGATATTAGCAATCAACGTGGACCTGCACACAGATACAAATAACTTTGCTCCCAACGAGTACAGAGAGGTTGTCAATCCCTCCGGCCTTGTCGTTTACAAAGGATCAAACGCAAGTGATAATAGTGATAGGTAATGCCGCAAATAGTAAGTAAAAGCAGAAAGTAAATAGCATATGTGATCAGTGATGGTAATATGGACCGGGGTCCCATGATGTTCACTAGTGATGTCTCTCTCCCAAAAGACGATAAAACAGCTATGTGAGGTAAACGAATTACAGCTGGGCAATTGACAGAATTATGTGCGCAAACCAATGCTAACTATGTTGCAAGAAAGGTAGAGGTTCAAAGCATGGGCGGTACGCCAAGGCAAGTAGACCGAAATCCATCTGCATCTACTACTAATCATCCACCTTGAGATATCTATCTAGAACATCTCGCTGGTATTAAGTTGCGAGTCCCACCCATAGTGTAAACTCAAAGCAACAGACAACTGCATTAAAAGAACTTTGCGTAAAGTAAACAATCCTTGCACCCGCGGGCACAAGCACCATTGTTTTCCCCTTGTGGCAACAGCACATCCCCTAGACTCATGTTTCTGTCACTCAAGCTAGTCATCGAGGGGCATGAACCCACAATCAAGCATAACGTTCCCTCTTGGAGTCACTACCTACTACTTGGCCAAAGCAATAAATAACAACGGAGAACATGCAAGAATTACTTACGAACATAAATATAAAAGAGGTAGATCAAATATATTACTCAAACACAATCTGAACATAATCTCACAATCCATCGGATCCCAGCAAACTCATCATAGCAACAGCATAAGGATTACATATGTGCCTCGATCATGTAGGGCAGCTCACGAGGACTAATTAGTGAAGGACAAGAACGGGAGGAGAACATCACATAGCTACTGGTCATGGACCCATGGTCCAAGGGAGACTACTCACAACTCATCCGGGAGGCGTCCATGGTGGTGGAGAGGCTCCCGGTGGTGATCCTCCCATCCGGCAGGGTGCCGGAAAGAGTTCTCCTGGTGCTCCCGATCTTGGAAGCGCGACGGCGGCGGAACAGAGATGAGATCGCGAAAAAGGGTTCCCGTCTCGAGGGTTTCGGGACACGATATAAATATATGCCAAAGGGGGGCATCAGCGGAGGCCTGGGGGGCCCAGGCGCCCCCCCGGCGCGGCCAGGGGGGGGGGCGCGCCACCAGGGCGCCTGGAGCCCTGGTGGCCCCCCTCCGGCCCTACTTCGGCTGCCGGGAAGCTTCTGGAACGCTGATTTTTATATAATTTTTCCAGGATTTTTCTGGCAGTTTTCGTAATGGGAAAACCTGAAATACAAAAACAGCAGAGAACAGAAACTGGCACTGGGGTGCACTGAGTTAATAGGTTAGTCCAAATATGATCAAAAGTTTATGGAAGTGTATAAATATCATAGCAATATCACCCAAAAGAGGCATGGAGCAAGCAGAAATTATAGATACGTTTTGGACGTATCAGCGAACCGAGCCCCTTTCGGTTCGGTGGGGGGCGGAGATCGCACGAAGAGCAGATCGAGGCGAAGCACACAAGCAGTTTACCCAGGTTCGGGCCGCACGGATGCGTAAAACCCTACTCCTGCTTTGTGGTTTGTATTGAGTTCTTGCTCGGGAGCGCTGGGTGCTACAGTACACACCAGCAGCTAACGAGACTGAGCGTGAGTGTTCCTCCGTTTGTCTAAACACCCTCTACATTGCGCATGGGCCTCCTTTTATATGCTCAAGGGGTCACCGACAGGTGGCAACGTAGGCAAGGGTAAAAATGGAAAGGTGTTGTAGTTGGTACAACTACCTGTACAGTGTATCGTACCTAACTCTGACGGGAGGGGACAAGGGCATTAAATGCCCATCGGCGTCGCCCAAACAGTGCAAAAAGAGACCGTCAGGGACGCCACCACTTGCCACGACGGCAATCTTGTCAGCGCCGCTTGCCACCGCGCACCGCTGGCTGCACAGCCTCCCGCCACGTACGCCTGGAAGGGCCCTAGAGCGACACGTTGGTGGATGTGCTGGAGCGTGGGCACAGAGTGGTAGCTTGCCGCGGCAAGCGCCTTGCCACGGTCGTTGTCTTGTCGCGTCCGGGAGCTTGTCGCTCACCGGGCCTTTCCGGGACGCGTGGCGCGTTGCGGCAAGTTCCTTGAGATGCCTTGGTTGGCCTTCCCAGCAAGCGCCTCTTGCCGGGGTCTTGTGCCTTGAGTGGCCTTCCCGGCAAGCTCCTCTTGCCGGGGCTTTGCCTTCTTGGCTTGAATACTTTGTTCTTGAATGGTTCCAAAGGAACCACGGAGGACCTTGGCGGTCGCCCGGCAAGCCTTGCCGCGGGGTGCTGCGATTGCCCGTGCACAAGTTCGGGATACTAGGGTACCCCTACTCTAGTACACCGACAGGAGCCCCCGGGCCTGGGCCATACACGGTGCCGACCGCTGTTGGGCCAGGCCCAAAACAGGGCACGGGCACGCACGGCCTGGGTTACACCGTATCTTTCTCCGTATCCACCGCGCCCTCCCCTAACGGCACGCGTTGAATGCGGCGTCGTGGGAGAGATCGTGGGTAGTTTCTTTATTCGGAAGGGCGGAACGTCTGCCTCCTTCCTCTTTATAAGCAGGGGAAACAGGGGCAGTTCGCCCACTCGCTCGTTGCCATTTGCAATCTCGGAGACCTCCGCCGCTCCCCTTCTTCCCAAAGCTGAAAGAGAGCAGCGCTCCGCTCCCCATCGCCACCAACATCACCAACGCCGTCGACCTCCCCCACTGCTTCCGTCATGGCTCCGAAAGCCGACAAGGGGAAGGGCGCGAAGTCGGCCGAGGCGAAGCGGCTCGCGGCGTTGCGAAAGGAGCGGGCCATCTTTCCCCCCAAGCTCGCCGCGAGGGAGCTGAGGGAGTACTACTACCTCTTCTGGTCGGGGGAGACGCTGGCGCATTCGCGCACGAAGGTACTCCCAGCTGTCGCTTCGGAAATGGCTCCAAACTGATACCCCTTCTTTGCCTTGTTCTTCTACTGCAGGCTTTTCCTGCCTTTCTCTGAGTTCTTCTATGATATTATGAACACCTACGGGTTCCGCCTCCTTGATTTCACCCCCAATGCCGTTCTGACCATGGCACTTTTCGCACATCTCTGCGAAAACTTTGTCGTAGTCTATCCCAATGTAGCCCTTTTTCGCCACTTCTTCATGCCTCGAGTTGAGAGAGGAGAGCCTTTATCCGGCGGAATCGCCTGGATCTCGAGAGCCGTCAAGAAGGGGGCTTATCTGGAGGGAGAGTTCCGCGGCAAGTGGGAGGAGTGGAGAGCAAACTGGTGCTGGATTGTCGAGGAGAACCCGCAGCCGTTTACCGCCCGGCGCCAAGCCCCAGTAGTTCGCGGCAGTGATTGGAGCAACGTGGCCCCGGAGGACGATAGGCTGAAGATTGCCGTCACCCGGATCTAATGCCTCAGGCTTGTCGGGCTCAGTGTAGGTGCGGTTGGCGCATATTTTCTTCGCCGCCGCATCGCCCCCCTGCAGGAGAGGAGGAGACCCGCCTGGGAATTCAAGAATGCGGCGGACATCATGAGGCTGCGCCCGGGCCTCAACTTCAACTTCACTGTTTTGGAGCTTAACGCGATGCTCCAGGAGCTGTTCAAGTACGACCCTGAACATCCCGAAGTATTCAGGTTGCCGAAGGACGTCGTTCCGCTGTGCAACAACTCCGCGCTCGACCGCATCCGCGCGATGATGCCGCTGTGTGACTCGCATGGAATCGTCCCAACTTGGCAAGAGCCTGAAGACGTCGTCGTGCAGGAGTTCTTCGACGGGTTAGTAGAAAAGCCGGTCCGCTCCGACGAAAAGAAAGGCCTCACTCGCGACACCACCGACACGGAGATGACGCGCATGGCCACCAGGCTGGAAGAGGCGGCGGCAGCCGCAGCCGCGGGCGAGTTTGGATTCACCGTGGAGGAGGCAGAGGCAGCAGAGGCGGCAATCCTTGCCGAGCGAGAGGAGTTTGCCGGCGAGGGAGAGCTTGCCGGCGAGGAAGAGCTTGCCGGGCATGATGCCGGGTCGAACGAGCCCGTCGAGGATACGAGCGGCTCGTTGGAGATCGACTCTGCCTCCTCCTCGTCTTCGGACAGCTCGCCACAAGCAGATCCCCCAGCTCCACCAAGAAGGTGTCTTCGCAAAGCCGGGGACGTAGCAGAGCGGCAGACGAGTCGACAGCCGACGTGCCGCGCGACACGCTCCACCGCGGCAAGTACTGTTGCCGCGGGAGCACCTCGCGCTGCTGCGGCAACTGGAGCGGGGTCTTCCCGGACCACCGCTTCTGCTCCTACCGCTTCTCACGCCGCGGCGGCAGCCGGGGCGGGGTCGTCTCAGACCACCGTCACTGCTCCCGCCAAGCGGCCAAGGGAGCCTACTCCTCCGCCTCCTCGCGTCGGGCGTGAGCCGGACTTCGACTTCTTCGCGCTCAGCTCCGACGAGGAAGAAGAAGAGTAAGATTCTTGTTGTACTTGTATTTCTTCAATTCTTGCTGTTTTGTCTTGTATCTCATTTGCCTTACTCCGAACTTGTTCCTTTTTAGGACTCTGGCCTAGAGAGCGGCGAAGAGAGCCAAGGTCCCGGTGATTATCATTGAGGACAAACCCACTGCGATAGAAGGGGGTGCGTCCGAGACAACCTTGCCTGACCCGGCAACTGTTCTTCAAAGCAGCCCCCAGCGCAGCCCCCAGTGTAAGTATATGGTTCACTTTCCGCTGTTAGGCGCGCATGGATGCTCTTTCTTTACTGAAGTTTGTTTGTTTGTTTGTGTAGGAGCAGAGCAGCCCCACCAGGAGCGCCCGGAGACCGCCCCTGACATGCCATCTGCTTCGACTACACCGCCAAGGGAGAGTTCTCCGGCAAGGGTCTCTCCGGCAAGGGAGAGTTCTCCGCCAAGGGAGAGTTCTCCGGCAAGGGGGAGCTCTCCGGCGAGGGACATCACCAGCGGCCCTCCGCCGGCAGAGAACATGACTACGCCGCCAAGGGATAGTTCTCCGGCAAGGGACCCTATCGAGGAGCCGGCTCGCACAGGTAATCCTCTCGCTTCGAAACTTCCCTTGGGTTCTTCTTCTTTTGATCTTCTTTTTGGATATTTGCTTGACTGCTTTTCCCTTTTTCGGCCGTCAGACCCATCTGCTGCGGAGCCGATGGAGACCGAGGTTGCTGCCGACGACGCTGCTGCCACCGAAGAAGCAGCCGGCGCTGATGAGCCCGCCGGCGAAGAGGCCGCCAAGGCTGCCACCGCAGCAGCTGGCGAGGGGTCCGACGATCGCACTGATGACCCTGAGGCCGCAGGAGCGCCAGGCGCTACGCCGACCGCCGACCCTTCCGCCGCTGCCGCAGCGCCAGGCTCCGAAGAGCCCCAGCCAGGCGTCTACTTGAAGGCCGGCGATGGCATCTTCATCAACCTCCCCTGGGCGTCAATGTCCAGGGCGCCGGTCGAGGGAGAGAGCTTTGACGGAGAGGTGCTCGCCTCCGCTGGGCTGACGCTGGTTGATGCGCCAAGCAGCAGCAGCGGCGAGCCTGAGGAGGAGCGGCTGCTGCGGAAGCTGTTGTCGCTCTACCGCGCTCGGCAGGCCAAGCTGGAGTCCCGAGAGGCGCTTGCCGCGAAAGTGGGAGCTGATATCTAGAAGCGCGCGGAGGAGCTCCGGGGTCTTCACCAGGAAGCTCTCCGGTCCTTGGCAGAGGAGTGGGAGCAGCTCGCCGAGGAGCAGAAGGCCTTCTTCCTTGAGAAGGATGACGTCAAAGAGCAACAGCGGCTTGCCGCTGAGAAGCTGTCTGCGCAGGAGGGCGAGCTGGCGCAGCGGAAGATCAACCTCGACAGCCACGAGGAGGAGCTTGCCGCGCGCGAGCAATCATTCGGCGGAGCCCTCAAGCAAGCAGAGGACGCTGCCGCAGCTGCGGAGGTCGCCAAAAAGGAGCTGGAGACGAAGGTGGTGCAGCTGGAAGCCGATCTCAAGGCGAGCGGTGAGGAGATTGCCGCGCTCAAGCGTGAGTGGGAGAAGGACGCCCACAACAACTCAGAGCTGCAGGTTCGCCTCGCCGAGAAGGGTAAGGAGCTTGCCGCCGCCAAGGGCTCCAACGCAGATCTTGAGTTGAAGCTGACCACTTTGACCAAGACGCTGGACGGCGCCAGGGAGCAGGAGGCGGCCTTGAAGGAGGAGATCAAGGCCGAGAAGGCGTTGCTGGCGAGTGCTGCTGCCGTCCAGAACACTTTTAGGGAGACCATGGAGCACTGGACGGAGGGGCTCGTGAACGCTACCGCAGATATTGACAAGGAGCTGGCACAACTGGGGATGGAGGATCTCGGGTATCCCTCCGATGAGAACCTCCAACCCAGCGCCAAGCTCACCCTGTTCTTCAAAGGCGTGGCGACGGCCCTCCAGCGACTCCGGGAGACGACTCCAAAGCGACTGGCCGACGAGTCGCGCAAGATCTGCATGGGAGCTCTTCAAAAGGTGTTGGTGAAGGTGGCCTTCCGCAACCCGGGCCTCAACCTCACCAACGTCCTCAAGTCCCTGCCGCCGGATGCTGATCTGGAGGCGCTCAAGGCCCTTGTCGCACCCATTGTGGACAAGGTGAGCGGGATCAAGAGGGTTGAGGGCGATCGCGTAGACTAGGCTCGCCCGTTTTCTTCTTTCCTTGTCACTGCTTGTCATGTTATGAGAACAATCTGTTAGAGCTGCGACAAGCTACCTTATAATATAACTCTATTTTGGGTAGTGTTTGCAATGTTATTCCCTTTACTGGATTCCTTCCTTTGTATGTTTCTGCCCTACGCTTTTAGGGAACTTGCCGGCGCAGGCACCTTAGCCGCGAGCGCTGAGTGCGGGACGTCAGCAGCCTGCTGGCGGTGCCGTTACCGACAAGAAACCTTGTCGCATCTAGTCGCAGCTCACTTAAGTTGTTGAGCGAACTCGAAACAAAGTTGTTGAGCGGACTCGAAACAAAGTTGTTGTGCGAGCTCGAAACAAAGTTAAGGGCGCAACTAGCTACGAGTTGGTTCCTCCGCGCACAGGTTTTCCATACAAAGCACGGTCGTTCAAGGAAGATAACTTAAAAATTTAAAAAATCTGATTGCTCAAACTTTGGCAACTTAGCTTTTCTGTTGTTTGCTTCCCGGCAAGGCGGAACTCTCTTGAACGACGCCTGGTCAATACCATTATCTTCTCCTTCCCCCCGGCAAACTTGTGCGTGAGGGAACCTTCCTTTCCTTGAGAAAAAGAAAGAAGAGAAAATATATATATGGAGCCTTACGGCTCGTTATTGCTTACCGGGGGTAGGTGCTGCACAAAGTGTCAGATAACACATGCAAAAAATAGAAAGCATGAAATTAACAAGATGTGCGGAGCACATGAGCTTTACTTATGCACGGGGTCTGCGCCCGGCTTTGTACAAAGGATCACATGCAACAGCGGCAAGACTTGTACAAAAGGTGGTTGCCGGAACAGGTTCCGGCAACTGGGCCTTACGGGTAAAACTTACGAAGATGCTCAATGTTCCAGGAGTTGCTCACCGGAATGCCATCTTCGGTCTCAAGGCGGACAGCGCCAGGCCTAGTGACTCGTTTCACCCGGTAAGGGCCTTCCCACTTCAGCGTCAACTTGTTGGAATTCTCGGCGAACTGAACGCGCCGAAGAACAAGGTCGCCTTCCTCGAGACTTCTGGCGTTAACTTTGTGGCTATGGTAGCGGCGCAAAGCTTGTTGGTAGCGAGCAGCTCGTACAGCAGCCTGAAGACGGTCTTTCTCAAGGAGCAGCGCGTCATCTTGTCGCAGCTGCTCTTGCTCAAGCTCATCATAAGCGAGCACTCGAGGTGACCCGTATACGAGTTCCGTGGGGAGAATTACCTCTGCTCCATAGACTAGAGCGAAAGGTGTCTGGCCAGTGGCTCGATTTGGCGTCGTCCTGATCGACCAAAGAACCATCGACAGCTCCTCGATCCAGTTTCTTCCGCACTTGCGCAGCCTGCCGAAAGTCCTGGTCTTGAGTCCACGCAGCACTTCAGCATTTGCCCTCTCCGCTTGACCGTTGCTTCTCGGGTGAGCAACAGAAGCGAAGCAGACCTTGGCGCCAAGGTCTTGGACGTACTGCATGAAGGTGCGGCTCGTGAATTGTGTGCCGTTGTCGGTGATGATCCTGTTAGGGATCCCGAAGCGGCAAACAATCGACCTGAAGAACTTGACTGCTGACTGTGCTGTCACCTTCCTCACTGCTTTCACTTCCGGCCACTTTGTGAACTTGTCGATTGCAACGTACAAGTACTCAAAGCCCCCGACTGCTCGGGGAAAGGGGCCGAGGATGTCGAGCCCCCAAACCGAAAATGGCCAGGATAAAGGGATCGTCTGGAGAGCTTGAGCTAGCTGGTGTATCTGCTTGGAATGGAACTGGCACGCTTCACACTTGGTTACTTGTGCAGTTGCATCCTGGAGGGCTGTCGGCCAAAAGAAACCTTGCCGGAATGCTTTGCCGGCAAGTGCTCTTGCGCCAATGTGGTGACCACATATGCCTCCATGTATCTCTGCCAACAGCTTCTGTCCGTCTTCCTGGTGAATGCACTTCAATTTCACACCGTTGAGTCTTCTTCTGTACAGTGTGTTGTCGACAAACTGGTACATACTTGACTGCCGGGCTACTCTTTCCGCTTCTTCTTGCTCTTCGGGAAGTTCTCCTGTCTGAAGGACGGACAATCTGCTGCGCCCATGCTGGAGCTTGTGGCTCGACAACAAGGACTAAAGGCACATCTACTGCTGCGGGAACATCCGCTTCTACGGCGAGAACCTGTGGCTCAGCCGGAGCTTGACGTCCCCCGGCAAGCTTGCCGGAGCAAAACTTGTCGGGAGCGTCTACTTCAACGGAACAAACCCTAGGGCTTGCCGGAGCAGATTGCTCCTCAGCACTCTTGGTGTTGATCTTGGGGACCTTCTTGGCGGCGGCTTCGGGAAGCTGTGCCAGAAAATAGTCACCAGAAATCAACTTCATCTTCCCGCTCTGTCCAGTTGATGGTGTTACGGACGGTTGAGTCAGCTTGAGCACAAAGATCCCTGGTTCCATAGGCAACTTAAGTGCGGCGCACTTCGACAGGCCATTGACAATGTCGTTCCGAGCTCTTGGAACATGCTCCATCTGTAGGCCGCCGAAGCGCTCTTCTAGCTTCCTCACTTCATCGACGTAGGCTTCCATCAACGGACTCTGATAACTCTTGTTCACTTGGCGGACGACAAGCTGCGAGTCACCCCTGACAATGAGTTTGTTGATCCCAAGGTCTGCCGCGATCCTGAGACCGGCAAGCAAACCCTCATACTCTGTGGTATTGTTTGTTGCTTGCTCCTTGGGAAAGTGCATCTGGACTACGTACTTGAGGTGCTCTCCGGTGGGCGCGACAAGCAGCACGCCAGCACCGGCGCCTTGCAGCGAGAAGGCACCATCAAAGTACATCAGCCACTCTTTGCTTGCTTCTTTGGCGGGGATGCTCGTTTCTGGAATTTCTTCATCTGGTGTTGGCGTCCACTCTGCTATGAACTCTGCCAATGCTCTGCTTTGGATAGTTGAAGTGCTCTCAAACTTGAGGCCAAAGCTTGACAGTTCCAGTGCCCACTCAACAATCCTGCCTGTTGCTTCCGGATTCTGTAGTATCCTCTTCAGCGGAAAGCGAGTGACAACTGTGATCGCATGTGCTTGGAAGTAATGGCGCAACTTTCTCGAGGCCATGAGAAGGCCGAAAAGCAATTTCTGCACACTAGAGTACCTTGACCTAGCCCCCTGTAGAAGGGAACTGACAAAGTAAACTGGGCGCTGCACCATTCTCTTCTGCGCCTGCGCAGATCCATCTTTGTCGGGACCAGAGCTTGTCGGGGAAGCCCCCTGCTTGTCGCTGGATGGGCTTGCCGTGGTTGCTGGCTCATCATCTGCCTCCCTCTCCGCTACTAACGCAGCACTAACCACTTGATTGGTTGCCGCTAGATACAGCAGCAACTTCTCTTGTGGCTTAGGTGCGACAAGTGTTGGAGTGGAGGACAGGTATCTCTTCAAGTCTCGCAGCGCAGCCTCCGCTTCCGGAGTCCATTTCATTGGACCTGCCTTTTTCAATATTTTCAAAAACGGCAGGGCGTGCTCGACAGACTTAGAGATAAACCTGCTGAGGGCAGCCACGCAGCCGGCAAGTCTTCGTACATCCTTGAAGCGCTTTGGTGCTTCAATCTGCTCAATGGCCCTGATCTTGTCGGGATTGGCTTCAATTCCCCGCTGAGACACGAAGAACCCGAGAAGCTTGCCGGAAGGGACTCCAAACACGCACTTCTCGGGGTTGAGCTTGAGCTTGATCTTGCGCAGGTTTGCAAAGGTCTCGTCTAAATATTGAATCAGAGTTGCCCTGTCCTTGCTCTTGACCACTATGTCATCCATGTAGGCTTCCACATTTCTGTGTATTTGTGGCTCAAAAGCGGCATGGACTACCCTTGCAAATGTTGAACTAGCATTCTTCAAACCGAAAGGCATCCGTATGAAACAGTACGTGCCACATGGAGTGATGAATGCGGTCTTCTCCTCATCTTCTTCTGCCATGAAGATTTGATGGTATCCTGAGTACGCATCAAGAAATGAAAGCAAGTCACATCCGGTCGTGGAGTCAACAATCTGGTCAATGCGCGGCAAGGGAAATGGGTCTTTGGGACAAGCTTTATTCACATCGGTGAAGTCGATACAAAGCCTCCATTTCCCGTTTGCCTTGCGCACGACTACAGGGTTGGCCAGCCACGTAGGATGGAGCACTCCTCTAACAAGGCCTGCTGCTTCCAACTTCTTGATCTCTTCTGCGATGAATTCTTGGCGCTCCACTACTTGCTTCCTGACCTTTTGCTTGACGGGCCACGCGTGAGGACAGACGGCAAGGTGGTGCTCAATTACTTTCCTGGGAACACCGGGGATGTCAGACGGTTGCCACGCAAACACGTCGACGTTCGCCCGCAGGAAAGCAATGAGCGCGCTTTCCTATTTAGGGTCAAGAGTGGCACTGATGGTGAAGGTACCACCAGTGCCGTCCTCCTTGGCGGACACCTTCTTGGTTTCTGGCGGAGCTGCCATTGCCTTCTTGCACTTGCCGGTGGAGCTCGATGGTGCGTCCTCGACGGTAGCGCAGCACTCCGAAGAGGTGCGCTTGCCGGAGTGGGCATCAGAACTCTTGCCGGACTTGGTCCTCTTCTTCCCCCTGGGAGCTTCAACGGCAGGTGTCTTGCGATCTGCTGCGGCCGCTGCTTCCCGGTAGATCTTGTCGGCGCAGATAAGAGCATCCTTCTTGTCGCCAGGGACAGAGATGACACTTATCGGGCCTGGCATCTTCAGCATGTTGTATGCGTAGTGAGAGGCTGCCATGAACTTGGCGAGTGCTGGACGGCCGAGTATTCCATTGTAAGGCAATGGAAAATCGGCAACGTCAAAAGTAACCCTCTCAGTCCTGAAGTTCAACTCGCTGCCAAATGTCACCGGCAACGTGACCTTCCCCTTCGGCTTGCTCCTTCCCGGGTTGATTCCTTGGAACGTGCCGGTATCTTCGAGCTCGCTGTCAGGGATCTGGAGTTTCTGGAGTACAACGGAGGAGATCAGGTTCAAGCCGGCCCCGTCGTCAACTAGCATCTTAGTGACCTTGAGGTTGCGGATAGTTGGTGAAACCAACATCGGCAAGCACCCGACCGCAGTTGTGCGATCAGGGTGGTCCTCAATATCAAAGATGATAGGCGTGATGGACCATTTCAGAAGCTTGTGTGACTCGACAGGTGGTTCTGCCGTATTGACTTCCCGCACCCACTGTTTGAGTTGGCGGTGAGAAGTATGCAGAGAAGCACCGCCGTCAACGCACAAGACCTCTGTAGCTTTCTGGAACTCCTGCTCACTGGTCTCGACATCATCCATGTCTTCATCGTCGTCATCATCTTCATTTTTGTCGCGGCCACGGGGAGGTCTGTCTCCTTGCCGCTGCTTGGCCTTGCCGCGGCGTCCTCCCCGGCCGGTGTTCTTCTTGCCGGATCCCCCAGCACCTCCTTGGGCCTTCTCCTTGTCGCGTCGCTCGTATTCAGCCTTTTGCAGCTCGACAAGCTCCTCAGCCTTCTTGCAGCTCTGGAGGTCATGGCCCTTGGTGCGGTGGATCTTGCAGTATTGCTTGTCGGTGCCGTCCTGCTTGTCGGTGGCCGCCACAGTCTGGCAGTTGGTGCATGCGGCAATCTCCTTGCCGGAGCTACCAGCTTTGGCTTGCTTGGCGCCACCTCCGTTGCCGGACTGCTCAACGACTAGCACATCGTTGCTTTTACTCTTTCTGTTGTTCCGCCGCCGGTTTTTCTTTGCCGGGGCAGCATCTTCGCTGTCAGATCCTCCTGCTCCTGTATCCTCTCCAGGGAGTTTCCTCCCTTCCTCAGCACGTGCACACTTGTCGGCTAGGGCATACAGCTCACTGACCTCTCTGATCTTGCACATCGCCATCTCCTCCCGCATCCTGCGGTTACGCACGTTCTGATGGAACGCGCTGATGACCGCGGCAGGGTGGACATCTGGGATGTTGTGCTGTACAAGGCTGAATCTCTGAATGTACTTGCGCAGGGGCTCTCCTTCCTTCTGGGCGAGCAGATGAAGGTCACTTTCTTGGCCATGAGATTTGTGGCCGCCTGTAAAGGCGCCAACAAACTGATGGCATAGGATGGTCCAGGAGGATATGGAGTTGTCTGGCAAGTGCATGAGCCAGGACCTGAGGTTGGGCTTGAGCACCAGCGGGAAGTAGTTGGCAAGGATCTTGTCGTCCCGCCCCCCGGCAGCTTGCACCGCGATGGTGTAGATGCTGAGGAACTCCGACGGATGCGACTTGCCGTCGTACTTCTCGGGTACGTCTGGCTTGAAATTTTTCTTGCTGGGCCACTGGACTTGCCGCAGCTCACGAGTAAACACAGGGCAACCTACCGCTTACGGCAAGTCGCCTGGTTCCTCTGGCGCATGCATGTCAGCAGAGGGCCCAGCGCGCTGGTCTGATTGACGCCGCGCTTCTCTTCGACGCTCGATGTGAGTACGAGCGTCTTCTTGCTGTCGTTCGTGAAGAACTTGGCGCTGATCGCGACGAGCTCGTGGATCTGATGACGCGGTGGAGTCGCTGTCGAGGTGGATCCGGCGAGTCGGTGATCTTGGCCTTCGGGGCGGGGAGTGCACGGTGGTCGCACCCCCACCGGTCTTGTCGCCACCGGCTCGTGCTTGGATAACTTGCCGCGGCTGCGATGTACTCGGTTGCCGCAAAGTGTCGCCGTTGGCAAAGCCGATGAGACTCTGAATGGTGGCCCTCCAGTCGTCGATCTTGTCGGCCGTTGGAGGGTAGTCCAGGAGCAGTTGAGCTCGCGCCAAAGCTTCTGCTGGAGTGGCGGGTAGCGGTGGCGAACGGTGCAAGGAGCGGGATATGCTCGGACTTCTAACTATGTTAGAAGGAGCAGTATCCCGTCCAAGCGACCGCGCCTCGCTCATGCCAGCATGTTGGCGTGCATGCTGGTCTTGAGCGTTCCGAGATCCACCAGCTCGATCTTGGTCCAGCAAACGTATGGTACCGTGAGTACCATGACGATGTCGGTCCCGCGCCTCCTGGGATGGGCGCGGAGCATGCACAGACGCCGAGGTCTTGGAGTGCGCCCGGTCGTTGTGGGAGCCGGCTACGCCGCCGATGGGCAGCGCAGCCTTGTCCTTGGACCTGGCAGCACCGTGAGCTCCCTCGTCGATGCCCGTTCTTCCGCCGGCGTCTACCCCACCAGCCATTTGCTCCAGCGGTGGTGGGTTCGTCGCGGACGGAGCAGCTGCCTCCGAAGCCTTCTTCTTCGACGGCATGTCGATGAAGATGACGAAGATCTAGCTCGTGTGAACGCTGGATCAGGTACGCACAACCTCGACGCACCCCCTACCTGGCGCGCCAAAGATGTCGGGGAAACTGATCCACGAGCACCTATGGGGACCGGCGGACCGAGCCCCTTTCGGTTCGGCGGGGGGCGGAGATCGCACGAAGAGCAGATCGAGGCGAAGCACACGAGCAGTTTACCCAGGTTCGGGCCACACGGATGCGTAAAACCCTACTCCTACTTTGTGGTTTGTATTGAGTTCTTGCTCGGGAGCGCTGGGTGCTACAGTACACACCAGCAGCTAACGAGACCGAGCGTGAGTGTTCCTCCGTTTGTCTGAACCCCCTCTACGTTGCGCATAGGCCTCCTTTTATATGCTCAAGGGGTCACCGACAGGTGGCAACGTAGGCAAGGGTAAAAATGGAAAGGTGTTGTAGTTGGTACAACTATCTGTACAGTGTAAAGATGTCGGGGAAACTGATCCACGAGCACCTATGGGGACCGGCGGACCGAGCCCCTTTCGGTTCTGCGGGGGGCGGAGATCGCACGAAGAGCAGATCGAGGCGAAGCACACGAGCAGTTTACCCAGGTTCGGGCCGCACGGATGCGTAAAACCCTACTCCTGCTTTGTGGTTTGTATTGAGTTCTTGCTCGGGAGCGCTGGGTGCTACAGTACACACCAGCAGCTAACGAGATCGAGCGTGAGTGTTCCTCCGTTTGTCTGAACCCCCTCTACGTTGCGCATGGGCCTCCTTTTATATGCTCAAGGGGTCACCGACAGGTGGCAACGTAGGCAAGGGTAAAAATGGAAAGGTGTTGTAGTTGGTACAACTACCTGTACAGTGTATCGTACCTAACTCTGACGGCAGGGGACAAGGGCATTAACTGCCCGTCGGCGTCGCCCAAACAGTGCAAAAAGAGACCATCGGGGATGCCACCGCTTGCCACGACGGCAATCTTGTGAGCGCCGCTTGCCACCGCGCACCGCTGGCTGCACAGCCTCCCACCACATACGCCTGGAAGGGACCTAGAGCGACACATTGGTGGATGTGCTAGAGCGTGGGCACAGAGTGGTAGTTTGCCGCGGCAAGCGCCTTGCCGCGGTCGTTGTCTTGTCGCGTCCGGGAGCTTGTCGCTCACCGGGCCTTGCCGGGACGCGTGGCGCGTTGCGGCAAGTTCCTTGAGATGCCTTGGTTGGCCTTCCCGGCAAGCGCCTCTTGCCAGGGTCTTGTGCCTTGAGTGGCCTTCCCGGCAAGCTCCTCTTGCCGGGGCTTTGCCTTCTTGGCTTGAATACTTTGTTCTTGAATGGTTCCAAAGGAACCACGGAGGACCTTGGCGGTCGCCCGGCAAGCCTTGCCGCGGGGTGCTGCAATTGCCCGTGCACAAGTTCGGGATACTAGGGTACCCCTACTCTAGTACACCGACAGTCGTGGCCGACTCTCGCAACTGCGCCGGTTTACAATGCCGTGGATGACTCTCGCGACCGCGCCGGTTTACGATGTCGTGGCCGTCTCTCGCGACCGCGCCGGTTTGCAACACCGTGGTCATCTCTTGCGACCACACCGGATTACAACGGGGAGGATAACTCGCTCGTTCACGCTGGCTTACAACGCCATGGTCTGGCGTATCAGGTGAAATCCATCCAGTATATTTTTTATATTATACATCGCTTTCTTTAAAAGAGTAATTACTCCAGCTTGCAAAGTTATCTAATGCAGGGCCCTAAACCGTCACGGTGCCGTTCTAAACCGTCGGTCCATCATCTTCCTTGTGGGTGTTGCATCCAAACCGCCGCTGAAGTGCGGCGGCGGTGGTGGCTGTTTTGAGGAACAATATGGTGGCTGTTTTGAGGAAGGATATATAGTGGGTTTATGGCACCGGCGAAAGTTGCGCGGTACAAGAGAGGCTAGCAATGGTGGAAGGGTGAGAGTGCGTATAATCCATGGACTCAACATTAGTCATAAGAACTCATCTACTTATTGCAAAAATCTACGAGTCATCAAAACAAAGCAATAAACACATGCTCCTATGGGGGAGGTTGGTAGGAGTTAACCATCGCGCGCCCCCGACCTCCACACTAAGGTTGGCACTCTACAAATACCTCGTGCTCTAACTTAGTCACACAACGGTTCACCATATGTGCATGCTACGGGAATCACTAACCTTAACACAAGTAGTTCTCAATTTCATAATAACTCCACTAGCATGACTCTAATATCACTATCCTCATATCTCAAAACAATTATCAAGCATCCAACATCTCATTCTATTCAATGCACTTGGTGTGATTTTTTTACTACATTGACATTGGATGTCTATCATGTGAAGACTAGTTTCTTTAGCCTAAATACATTACCATGCTGTTTTAATAGACTCTCAAATTTATATAAGTGAAGCATGAGAGTTCAACAATTTCTACAAAATATTACCACCACCGTGCTCTAAAAGATATAAGTGAAGCACTAGAGCAAAAACTATTCAACTCAAAAGACATAAGTGAAACACATAGAGTGTTCTAACAATTTCTAGGCCATATTTAACTCTCTCAAATAGGTGTGTCCAGCAAGGATTATTGTGGTAAACTAACAAGCAAAGACTCATATTATACAAGACGCTCCAAGCAAAACACATAACATGTTGCAAATAAAAATATAGCTCCAAGTATAGTTACCGATGGATGAAGACGATAGAGGGGATGCCTTCCCGGGGCATCCCCAAGCTTAGGCTTTTGATTATATTGAATTCCTTGGGGTGCCATGGGCATACCCAAGCTTAGGCCTTTGCTACTCCTTGTTCCATAGTCCATCGAAGCAATACTCAAGACTTGAAAAGTTCACAACACAAAACTTAGACAAAAATTCTCGTGAGCTCCGTTAGTATAAGAAAGCAAACCACTACTCAAAGGTGCAGCAATGAATTCATTCTTTGTTTATATTGGTGTTAAACCTATTGTATACCAACTTATCTATGGTTCATATCCTCCAATACTACTCATAAAAGCATCGAAATAAGCAAATAACACACGAAAAACAGAATCTGTCAAAAACTGAACTGTCTGTAGTAATCTGCATGATTCGCCTACTTCTGGAACTCCAAAAAATTCAAAATAAATTGGTAAATTTGTGAAATTTGTCTACCAATCATCTGCAAACTAAATAGCACACTCCAGTAAAATCTGAAGACTAGTTTAGCGAGCGCTAACGATTCTGTTTTTCACAGCAAGATCACATAAACTTCACACAAGTCTTCCGAAAGTTTCTACTTGGCACAAACACTAAACAAAACATGAAACCACATCTAATCAGAGGCTAGATGCAATATTTATTCCCAAACAGCAACAAAAACAAAAAACAAAAATAAAGTTGGGTTGCCTCCCAACAAGCGCTATCGTTTAACGCCCCTAGCTAGGCATGATGATGCTCACATAGAAGATAAGAATTGAAACATAACGGGAGCATCATGAAGCATATTAATAGCACATTTAAGTCTAACCCACTTCCTATGCATAGGGATTTTGTGAGCAAACAACTTATGGGAACGATAATCAACTAG
Source organism: Secale cereale (assembly GCA_902687465.1). Taxonomy (NCBI): domain Eukaryota; kingdom Viridiplantae; phylum Streptophyta; class Magnoliopsida; order Poales; family Poaceae; genus Secale; species Secale cereale. The sequence goes on along the minus strand of LR738710.1, from coordinate 696,678,725 downwards.
CATAGGAAGGGAAAACAAGCATAACTTCAAAACTTTAAGCACATAGATAGGAAACTTGACATTATTGCAATTCCTACAAGCATATGATCCTCTCTCATAATAATTTTCAGTAGCATGATGAATGAATTCAACAATATAACCAGCACATAAAGCATTCTTTTCATGATCTACTTGCATAGAAATTTTACTACTCCCATCATAAGCAAAATTCTTCTCATTCATAGTAGTGGGAAGAGCAAATTCAACAAAATAACTATCATGTGAAGCATAATCCAATTGAAAACTAAAATCATGATGACAAGTTTCATGGTTATCTTTATTCTTTATAGCATATGTGTCATCACAATACTCATCATAAATAGGAGGCATGCTTTCATCATAATAGACTTGCATATCAAGACTTGGGAGGCTAAAAATATCATCTTCATCAAACATAGCTTCCCCAAGCTTGTGACTTTGCATATCATTAGCATCATGGGTATTCAAAGAATTCATACTAACAACATTGCAATCATGCTCATCATGCACATATTCTATGCCAAGCATTCTATGTAATTCTTCTTCTAGCACTTGAGCACAATTTTCCTTCCCATCATTTTCACGAAAGATATTAAAAAGATGAAGCATATGAGGTAACCTTAATTCCGTTTTTTTGTAGTTTTCTTTTATAAACGAAACTAGTGATAAAACAAGAAACTAAAAGATTCGATTGCAAGATCTAAAGATATACCATCAAGCACTCACCTCCCCGGCAACGGCGCCAGAAAAGAGCTTGATGTCTACTACACAACCTTCTTCTTGTAGACGTTGTTGGGCCTCCAAGTGCAGAGGTTTGTAGGACAGTAGCAAATTTCCCTCAAGTGGATGACCTAAGGTTTATCAATCCGTGGGAGGCGTAGGATGAAGATGGTCTCTCTCAAGCAACCCTGCAACCAAATAACAAAGAGTCTCTTGTGTCCCCAACACACCCAATACAATGGTAAATTGTATAGGTGCACTAGTTCGGCGAAGAGATGGTGATACAAGTGCAATATGGATGGTAGATATAGGTTTTTGTAAACTGAAAATATAAAAACAGCAAGGTAGCAAGTGGTAAACGTGAGCATAAATGGTGTTGCAATGATAGGAGACAAGGCCTAGGGTTCATACTTTCACTAGTGCAAGTTCTCTCAACAAGGATAACATAATTGGATCATATTACTAGTCTATCATAGAGTTCGTACTAGAATAACACCTTAAGACACAAATCAATCAAAACCCTAATGTCACCTAGATACTCCATTGTCACCTCAAGTATCCATGGGCATGATTACACGATATGCATCACACAATCTCAGAAACATCTATTCAACCAACACATAGAACTTCAAAGAGTGCCCCAAAGTTTCTACCGGAGAGTCAAGATGAAAACGTGTGCCAACCCCTATGCATAGATTCCCAATGTCACGGAACCCGCAAGTTGATCACCAAAACATACATCAAGTAGATCACATGATATCCCATTGTCACCATAGATAAACACGTGCAAGACATACATCAAGTGTTCTCAAATCCTTAAAGACTCAGTCTGATAAGATAACTTCAAAGGGAAGACTCAATCCATTACAAGAGAGTAGAGGGGGAGAAGCATCATAAGATCCAACTAGAATAGAAAAGCTCACGATACATCAAGATCGTGCCACCTCAAGAACACGAGAGATAGAGATCAAACACATAGCTACTGGTACATACCCTCAGCCCCGAGGGTGGACTACTCCCTCCTCGTCATGGAGAGCGCCGGGATGATGAAGATGGCCACCGGTGAGGGTTCCCCCCTCCGGCAGGGTGCCGGAACGGGGTCTAGATTGGTTTTCGGTGGCTATAGAGGCCTTCGGCGGCGGAACTCCCGATCTAGGTTAATTTCCGAAGGTTTTAGTATTTGTAGAAATTTTTGGAGTCGGGGCCAAGCAAAGGGGGGCTACGGGCCGTCCTCGAGATAGGGGGGCGCGCCCTCCACCCTCGATGGCAGCCCGTGGCTCTACTGTCCCAACTCTTTTGCTTCGGGGGCTTCTTTTGGTCCAGAAAAAATCATAAAAAATTGGCTCATCAATTGGACTCCGTTTGATTTTCATTTTCTGTAAAACCCTAAAACAGGAGAAATACAGAAACTGGCAATGGGCTATGGGTTAATAGGTTAGTCCAAAAAATCATATAATAGTGTATAATAAAGCCCATAAGACACCCTAGAAGGATAATATAATAGCATGGAACAATAAAAAATTATAGATACGTTGGAGACGTGTCACTAGCTTACGAAGTCAGAGCGAGATGAGGAAAGTGCCAACGGTCGCCAAAGTTGATCAATAAGTGATCCTAGCTACTCACGTTCATGCATAACCCCACCTTGTTCACTTTCCGAAACCCTTCAAAAAGAGACCATCACGGTTACTCACACAGGTAGTGTATTCTTAAAGATATGGTGTCAAGTTATCTACAACTGGATATTAACAATTTCCCATCTGCCACATAACCGCGGGCACGACTTTCGAAAGGTCATAACCCTACAGGGGTGTCCCAACTTAGCCCATCACAAGCTCACGATCCGCGGAGTCGCAACTCCATGTCGGGAAGACCCGAGTATTCTCGGAATCCGTGCTCAAGATATTTTGACAAAGGTAAAACTAATCCAGCAAGACCTCCTCGTGTGCCGACACCCTGATAGTAGTCGCGCGTATCTCGTCTGAGGCCACGACCGGATAGGTCAGCCTACATGTATATACCAGCCCTTGGGTTTCCCCAAGGTGGCCCCGCAGTCTGCCCAGATTGGACCAACACTCATGAGGAGCACTGGCCCGGGTTGTTGATTAAGAACTCGGGTTAATTACTCCCTACACAAGTTTTAGTTGTTAGGCAAATGTAGTACCAAAGTTGGGCCTGGTAGGAAAAGCTTTAAGCAGTGCGAATTATTGAGGGGAGCCCATAAACCCCAACCGTGTTAGGAATGCAAAATTAAGGAACATAACACCGGTTTATCTGGTCCTAAGGCGGCATGAGTGGAACAAAACACCAAGCAAAGGCCAAACCTTCCACACATTACCAATATATATGTGCATTATTAAATAAGATATATATTGTGTTATCCCAATAAAGAAGTCCAAACATGGAGCTATCTTCAACTTCACCTGCAACTAACAACGCTATAAGAGGGGCTGAGCAAAACCGTACTTAGCCAATCAACGGTTTGCTAGGAATGTGGTTAGAGTGTTTCATGGCAACATAGGAGGCTGACAAGACAAGAATAGGCATTGAGGCATAACTATAGAGCGAGACAACTAGCAAAGCAAAGGTAGAGGTAATATCGGGGAACGGTCATCTTGCCTGAATCCCGCAAGGAAGAAGATCGAGTCCATGAAGAAGACAAACAGACGTAGTCGAATGAATCCTCACAACTCCGGAACGAAACCGAAGGAGAGAAGCAAACCGGAAAGAAGCAAACAACATGGTAAACACACATATCATAACCATGGAATGATGCAAAAACAAGTATGATGCATGTCCGGTTTAAATATGTATGCATGGCAAAGTGCACAAACAATACTACAAGTTAAGTGGAGCTCAATATGCAACGAGTTGCATATTGACAAAACACCACATTCACATATTTAGTTTGATCTCATTTATGTAGACAACAATATTAAATGTTGGTTAATGTGGCAAGAGGTGAAACAAATGTAAACTACCTATTTAGGCAAGTTTAAATTAGGCCGGAATGACAAACAACAACTCCGGAAATCCCCACATGTCATTTAGCAATTTTAATGCAAACAACAATTTTAGTCATTTAAATGTTGTTATCATGATGCAGATGACATTTGCAAGTTTTATGCAATTTTTATTAAAAGTGGACATGAGCAAGATAAGGAGTATTTCGTCACCATGGTGGAAAGAAAGGGTGCCACGGCGGCGATAACCGAAATGGTGCCACGACAACAAATCGGTTCCGGTAACTCGTTGAGATGCCGACGCAAAAGAAATGGTGGCGTGTGCGAGTCATGCAAGAGATTGGTGGGGTGATCCCGGTAACCGGGTTCCCACGTGCCGGCGACATGGAAATGGGGAACGTGCAAGCGACAACTCGGACACGGGCAAACACATGCATCTCATACAACACAACATGCATTCGTCCTCAGAAGGTCATCATCTCGGTGGTTATACCTTTGAAGCGTGCTTTTTCGAAGCGGTTCGAGTTCGACGGAAGAGGTACATGTGTCATAGAGGAAGTAGTTGTTCACGGGGTTGTCGTGGGAAGTAGTCATTCTCGGACGTCGTGGAAGTAGTCGTTCTATCAGTCATGACGATGGAAGTTGTCCACTCGACGGCGGTAGTGGTACACGTTTCAGAAGCGGTTCATGATGATTGTAGTCGAACTTGGCGATTCGAAGGGGTACTTGGAGAACAACGGTCATCGAGGTACTTGGTGTATCGTCATGTAGTCGTACACGTTCCGTAGATGTACATGTCGTCGGTGTCGTGGTACTTGGGGTCTTCGGACTTGCCGGTCTCAATACTTGCGACGGTAGTAGTACACTTGTCGACGAGGTACTTGGCGCAACACCGGGTGTAGTCATACATGAGGGTCTTGACGAATCCGAAGGGTACTCGGGGGTCTTTGGTCATGGCAGCGGCTGGTCAGGGTGCTGGACTCCCTCGAGTAAATGCGGGCGCGTGCATCTATGGACGAAGCAGGCAGTAGCGGGACGACAACAACAGATAAAAGAAGCGGCGGCGGCAGCTTGGTCCGAAGACAACGGCGATGGATGGCGTCGGCCCCTAGTTTGAAGCAGAGGCGATGTGCTGGCCTCGAACGACACTGGCGGCACCAAGAACTCCGGCCGGCGAGGGCTCTGCTTGGGGAGGCGAAGAGGAAGGAGGTGAGGACGGAGACAGCATGGCGGCGGTGGTGCTTCGGCGCGTGGAGGCCAAATGGCGAGGCGCGACGCAGCTGTTGGGGATCGTTGCAGAAAATCAAAAAAATTCCCTACGCATCACCAAGATCTATCTATGGAGATTACTAGCAACAAGAGGGGAGTGCATCTTCATACCTTTGAAGATCACGATGCGGAAGCGTTGCAAGAACGCGGTCGGTGGAGTCGTACACGAAGTGATTCAGATCGCGGTCGATTCCGATCTAAGCACCGAACAACGGTGCCTCCGCGTTCAACACACGTGCAACCCAATGACGTCTCCCACGCCTTGATCCAGCAAGGAGAGAGGGAGAGGTTGGGGATGACTCCGTCAGCAGCAGCACGACGGCGTGGTGGTGATGGAGGAGCATGGCAATCCTGTAGGGCTTCGCCAATCACCGCGGGAGAGGAGGAGTAGTTGGGAGAGGGGGAGGGCTGCGCCAGGGCTTGGGTGTGGCTGCCCTCCCACCCCCCACATATATGTAGGGGCAAGGGAGAGGGGGGCCGGCCCCCTCAGATCCAATCTGAGGAGGGGGCGACGACTAGGGGGGTGCCTTGCCCCCCAAGGCAAGGGGGGCGCCCCCCTTAGGGTTTCCCCCCCAAACCCTAGGTGCATGGGCCCTAGGGGGGAGGCGTCCAACCCACTTAGGGGCTGGTCCCTCTCCACATACAGCCCATAGGGCCCTCCGGGGCAGGTGGACCCTCCCGTTGAACCCCCGGAACCCCTTCGGTGGTCCCGGTACAATACCGGTAACCCCCCGAATTATTCCGGTGACCGTATGATGACTTCCCATATATAAATCTTTACCTCCGGACCATTCCAGAACTCCTCGTGACGTCCAGGATCTCATCTGGGACTCCAAAAAACATTCGGTAACCACGTACATCTATTCCCTATAACCCTAGCGTCATCGAACCTTAAGTGTGTAGACCCTACGGGTTCGGGAACCATGCAGTCATGACCGAGACATATCTCCGGCCAATAACCAACAGCGGGATCTGGATACCCATGTTGGCTCCCACATGTTCCACGATGATCTCATCGGATGAACCACGATGTCAAGGATTCACTCAATCCCATATACGATTCCCTTTGTCTATCGGTATAGTACTTGCCCGAGATTCGATCGTCGGTATACCGATACCTTGTTCAATCTCGTTATGGAAAGTATCTTTACTCGTTCCGTAACACATCATCCCGTGACCAACCCCTTAGCCACATTGAGCTCATTACGATGATGTCTTACCGAGTGGGCCCAGAGATACCTCTCCGTCATACGGAGTGACAAATCCCAGTCTCGGTTCGTGCCAACCCAACAAATGCTTTCGGAGATACCCGTAGTGTACCTTTATAGCCACCCAGTTACGTTGTGACGTTTGGCACACCCAAAGCATTCCTACGGTACCCGAGAGTTGCACAACCTCATGGTCTAAGGAACATATACTTGACATTGGAAAATCTTTAGCATACGAACTACATGATCTTGTGCTAGGCTTAGGATTGGGTCTTGTCCATCACATCATTCTCCTAATGATGTGATCCCATTATCAATGACATCCAATGTCCATGGTCAGGAAACCATAACCATCTGTTGATCAACGAGCTAGTCAACTAGAGGCTCACTAGGGACATGTTGTGGTTTATGTATTCACACATGTATTACTGTTTCCGGATAATACAATTAAAGCATGAACAATAGACAATTATCATGAACAAGGAAATATAATAATAACCATTTTATTATTGCCTCTAGGGCATATTTCCAACAGTCTCCCACTTGCACTAGAGTCAATAATCTTGTTTCATTGTGATGTATCGAACACCCATACAGTTCTGGTGTTGATCATGTTTTGCTCGTGGAAGAGGTTTAGTCAACGGATCTGCGACATTCAGATCCGTATGCACTTTACAAATATCTATGTCTCCATCTTGAATATAATTTCGGATGGAGTTGAAACGGCGCTTGATGTGCTTGGTCTTCTTGTGAAACCTGGGCTCCTTGGCAATGGGAATAGCTCCAGTGTTGTCACAGAAGAGAGTCATCGGGCCCGACGCGCTTGGAATAACTCCTAGGTCAGTGATGAACTCCTTCATCCAGACTCCTTCGTGTGCTGCTTTGGAAGCAGCTATGTACTCCGCTTCACATGTAGATGCCGCCACGACGCTTTGCTTGCAACTGCACCAGCTGACGGCCCCTCCATTCAAAATATACACGTATCCGGTTTGTGACTTGGAGTCATCCAGATCTGTGTCGAAGTTAGCATCGACGTAACCCTTTACGACGAGCTCTTCGTCATCTCCATAAACGAGAAATATATCCTTAGTCCTTTTCAGGTACTTCAGGATGTTCTTGACCGTTGTCCAGTGCTCCATACCGGGATCACTTTGGTACCTCCCCACCAAACTTATGGCAAGGTTCACATTAGGTCTGGTACACAGCATGGCATACATAATAGAACCTATGGCCGAGGCATAGGGGATGACACTCATCCTTTCTCTATCTTCTGTCGAGGTCGGGCATTGAGCTGTGCTCAATCTCATACCTTGCAATACAGGCAAGAACCCTTTCTTGGACTGATCCATATTGAACTTCTTCAATATCTTGTCAAGGTATGTGCTTTGTGAAAGACCAATTAGGCGTCTCGATCTATCTCTATAGATCTTGATGCCTAATATGTAAGCAGCTTCTCCAAGGTCCTTCATTGAAAAACACTTATTCAAGTAGGCCTTTATGCTTTCCAAGAGTTCTACATCATTTCCCATCAGCAATATGCCATCCACATATAATATGAGAAATGCTACAGAGATCCCACTCAATTTCTTGTAAACACAGGCTTCTCCCCAAGTCTATATAAACCCAAATGCTTTGATCACCTCATCAAAGCGAATGTTCCAACTCCGAGATGCTTGCACCAGCCCATAGATGGAGCGCTGGAGCTTTCATACTTTGTTAGCATTCTTAGGATCGACAAAACCTTCTGGCTGCATCATATACAGTTTTTCCTTGAGGAAGCCGTTAAGGAATGAGTGTTTTGACGTCCATTTGCCATATCTCATAATCATAGAATGCGGCAATTGCTAACATGATTCGGACGGACTTCAGCATCGCTACGAGAGAGAAAGTCTCGTCGTAGTCAATTCCTTGAACTTGTCGATAACCTTTAGCGACAAGCCGAGCCTTATAGATGGTCACACCATCCGCGTCAGTCTTCTTCTTAAAGATCCATTTATTTTCTATGGCTTGCCGATCATCGGGCAAGTCAACCAAAGTCCATACTTTGTTATCATACATGGATTCTATCTCGGATTTCATGGCTTCAATCCATTTGTTGGAATCCGGGCCCGCTATCGCTTCTTCATAGTTCGAAGGTTCACCGTTGTCCAACAACATGATTTCCAGGACAGGGTTGCCATACCACTCTGGTGCGGAACGTGTCCTTGTGGACCTACGAAGTTCAACAGTAACTTGATCTGAAGCTTCATGATCATTATCATTAACTTCCTCTCTAGTCGGTGCAGGCACCACAGAAACATCTTCCTGCGCTGCGCTACTTTCCGGTTCGGAAGGGGTGACAATCACCTCATCAAATTCCACTTTCCTCCCACTTACTTCTTTCGAGAGAGACTCTTTCTCCATAAAGGATCCATTCTTGGAAACAAAGATCTTGCCTTCTGTTGGAAATATGCCCTAGATGCAATAATAAATTGGTTATTATTATATTTCCTTGTTCATGATAATTGTTTATTATCCATGCTAGAATTGTATTGATAGGAAACTCAGATACATGTGTGGATACATAGACAAACACCATGTCCCTAGTAAGCCTCTAGATGACTAGCTCGTTGATCAATAGATGGTTACGGTTTCCTGACCATGGACATTGGATGTCGTTGATAACGGGATCACATCATTAGGAGAATGATGTGATGGACAAGACCAAATCCTAAGCCTAGCACAGATCGTGTAGTTCGTATGCTAAAGCTTTTCTATATGTCAAGTATCTTTTCCTTAGACCATGAGATTGTGCAACTCCCAGATACCGTAGGAATGCTTTGGGTGTACCAAACGTCACAACGTAACTGGGTGGCTATAAAGGTGCACTACAGGTATCTCCAAAAGTGTCTGTTGGGTTGGCACGAATCGAGACTGGGATTTGTCACTCCGTATGACGGAGAGGTATCTCTGGGCCCACTCGGTAGGACATCATCATAATGTGCACAATATGTGATCAAGGATTTGATCACGGGATGATGTGTTACGGAACGAGTAAAGAGACTTGCCGGTAACGAGATTGAGCAAGGTATCGGTATACCGACGATCGAATCTCGGGCAAGTGCTATACCGATAGACAAAGGGAATTGTATACGGGATTGATTGAATCCTTGACATCGTGGTTCATCCGATTAGATCATCGTGGAACATGTGGGAACCAACATGGGTATCCAGATCCCGCTGTTGGTTATTAGCCGGAGAGTTGTCTCGGTCATGTCTGCATGGTTCCCGAGCCCGTAGGGTCTACACACTTAAGGTTCGATGACGCTAGGGTTATAGGGAAAGTATGCACGCGGTTACCGAATGTTGTTCGGAGTCCCGGATGAGATCCCGGACGTCACGAGGAGTTCCGGAATGGTCCGGAGGTAAATATTTATATATTGGAAGTCATCATACGGTCACCGGAATAATTCGGGGGGTTACCGGTAATGTACCGGGACCACCGAAGGGGTTCCGGGGGTCCACCGAGAGGGTCCACCTGCCCTGGAGGGCCCTATGGGCTGTATGTGGAGAGGGACCGGCCCCTTAGTGGGCTGGGCGCCTCCCCCCTCGGGCCCATGCGCCTAGGGTTTGGGGGGAACCCTAAGGGGGGGCGCCCCCTTGCCTTGGGGGGCAAGGCAACCCCCCTGGCCGCCGCCCCTTCCTCAGATTGGATCTGAGGGGGCCGGCCCCCCTCTCCCTTGCTCCTATATATATGTGGGGGGTGGGAGGGCAGCCGCACCACAAGTTCTGGCGCAGCCCTTCCCCTCTCCCAAGTCCTTCTCCTCTCCCGCGGTGCTTGGCGAAGCCCTGCAGGATTGCCACGCTCCTCCACCACCACCACACCGCCGTGCTGCTGCTGGATGGAGTCTTCCCCAACCTCTCCCTCTCTCCTTGCTGGATCAAGGCGTGGGAGACATCACCGGGCTGCACGTGTGTTGAATGCGGAGGCACCGTTGTTCGGCGCTTAGATCGGAATCAACCGCGATCTGAATCGCAGCGAGTACGACTCCTTCATCCGCGTTCTTGTAACGCTTCCGCATCGCGATCTACAAGGGTATGTAGATGCACTCCACCCTCCTTTATGCTCGTTGCTAGATTACTCCATCGATAGATCTTGGTGATGCGTAGGAATTTTTTTGATTTTATGCTACGATCCCGAACACCTTCGGATCTGAGGTAGAAGGTATACCCAATAGTTTCCTTAGGGTATCCTATGAAGACGCATTTTTCCGATTTGGGTTTGAGCTTTTCAGGTTGAAGTTTTCTGACATAAGCATCGCATCCCCAAACTTTTAGAAACGACAACTTAGGTTTCTTCCCAAACCATAGTTCATATGGTGTCGTCTCAACGGATTTAGACGGTGCCCTATTTAAAGTGAATGCGATAGTCTCTAAAGCATAACCCCAGAATGATAGCGGTAAGTCGGTAGGAGACATCATAGATCACACCATGTACAACAATGTACAACTACTATGTTCGGATACACCATTACATTGAGATGTTCCAGGCGGTGTCAATTGTGAAACAATTTCACATTTCCTTAGGTGTGTGCCAAATTCGTGACTTAAATATTCTCCTCCACGATCTAATCGCATGCTACTTCTCGAGCTTGCGTTGTATTCCCTCGAAGAGGAAAGGGAGATGCAGCATAGTAGCGTAAGTATTTCCCTTTGTTTTTGAGAACCAAGGTATCAATCCAGTAGGAGACCACGCGCGAGTCCCTCGCACCTACACAAACAAATAAGAACTTCGCAGCCAACGCGATAAGGGGTTGTCAATCCCTTTACGGTCACTTACGAAAGTGAGATCTGATAGAGATGATAGATTATATTTTTGGTATTTTTGATTATAAGAACATAAAGTAAAAGCGGAAAAAGTAAAGTAGATGTAGATTGATATGTTGAGAATAGACCCAGGGGCCATAGTGTTCTCTAGTGGCTTCTCTCATGATAGTGATATTCTACGGCGGGTAAACAAATTACTGTCGAGCAATTGATAGAAAATCGAATAATTATGAGACTATCTAGGCATGATTAGTGTATATAGGCATCACGTCCGAGACAAGTAGACCGACTCCTTCCTGCATCTACTACTACTCCTCCACACATCGGCCGCTATCCATCATGCATCTAGTGTATTGAGTTCATAAGAACAGAGTAACGCCTTAAGCAAGATGACATGATGTAGAGGGATAAACTCAAGAAATATGATATAAACCCCATCTTTTTACCCTCGATGGCAACAATACAATACGTGCCTTGCTGCCCCTACTGTCACTGGGAAAGGACACCGCAAGATTGTACCCAAAGCCAAGCACTTCTCCCATTGCAAGAACTATCGATCTAGTAGGCCAAACCAAACCAATAATTCGAAGAGACTTGCAAGGATATTATGAGCACACATAAAGAGTTCAGAAAAGAACCAAATATTTCTCATAGATAATCTTGATCATAAACCCACAATTCATCGGATCTCGGCAAACACACCGCAAATAGAGATTACATCGAATAGATCTCCTCGAAGACCGAGGAGAACTTTGTATTGAGATCTAGAGAGAGAAGAAGCCATCTAGATACTAGCTATGGACCCGAAGGTCTGTGGTAAACTACTCACAACTCATGGTGAGGCGATAATGATGATGTAGAAGCACTCCGTGATGGACCCCCCCTCCGGCGGAGCTCCGGAACAGGCCCCAAGATGGGATCTCACGGGAACAGAAGGTTACGGCGGTGGAACTAGGGTTTTCTCTTCTCCTCTGATGGTTTCGGGGTACGTAGGCTTATATAGGAGGAAAGAGGGCACCAGGGGCCTTACGTGTACACCCTCGTGGGGCGCCCCCACCCTCGTGGGCACCACGTGGCCCCTACTCCATGGTTCTCAAGTCTCCCGTGCATGATTTTCTTCAAAAATATCTCTCCCGAAGGTTTCTTTCCGTTTGGACTCCGTTTGATATTCCTTTTCTGCAAAACCCTGAAACAGGCAAAAAACAGCAATCTGGACTGGGCCTTTGGGTTAGTAGGTTAGTCCCAAAAATAATATAAAAGTGTATGAAAAAGCCCATTAAACATGCAAAACATCATAAATAATAGCATGGAACAATAAAAAATTATAGATACATTGGAGACGTATCAAGCATCCCCAAGCTTAATTCCTGCTCGTCCTCGAGTAGGTAAATGATAAAAACAGAATTTTTTATGTGGAATGCTAACCAACATAGTTTTTCAATGTAATTCTCTTAGTTGTGGCATGAATGTTCAGATCTGAAAGATTCAAGACAAAATCTACATTGACATAAGAAATAATAATACTTCAAGCATACTAACAAAGCAATCATGTCTTCTCAAAATACTATGGCTAAAGAAAGTTATCCCTACAAAATTGTATAGTCTGGCTATGCTCCCTCTTCATCACACAAAATATTCATATCATGCACAACCCCGATTTCAGCCAAGCACTTGTTTTCATACTCTATTCTTTCAAACCTTTCAACTTTCACGCAATACATGAGTGTGAGCCACAGACATAGCACTATGGGTGGAATGGAGAGGTGGTTGTGGAGAAGAAAAAAAGGAGGGAGATAGTCTCACATCGACTTGGCGTATCAACGGGCCATGGAGATGCCCATCAATAGATATCAATGTGAGTGAGTAGGGATTGCCATGCAACAGATGCACTAGAGCTAAATATGTATGAAAGCTCAACAAAAGAAACTAGTGGGTGTGCATCCAACTTGCTTGCTCACGAAGACCTAGGGCATTTGAGGAAGCCCATCGTTGGAATATACAAGCCAAGTTCTATAATGAAAATTCCACTAGTATATGAAAGTGACTAAACATGAGACTCTCTATCATGAAGAACATGGTGCTACTTTGAAGCACAAGTGTGGAAAAAAAAGATAGTAGCAATTGTCCCTTTTTTCTTTTCCTTTTTTCCTTTTTTTCTTTTTTGGGCCTTTTTTTGTGGAGGGGCTTTATTGATTTAGCCTTTCCTCCCATGAGACAATGCTCTAATAATAATGATCATCACACTTTCATTACAACTCGATACTACAACAAAGTATGACTCTATATGAATGCCTCCGGCGGTGTACCGGGATGTGCAATGAATCATGAGTGACATGTACGAAAAATTATGCATGGTAGCCTTGCCACAAATACGATGTCAACTACATGATCATGCATGGCAATATGACAATATGAAGCGTGTCATAAGAAGAGAACGGTGGAAAGTTGCATGGCAATATATCTCGGAATGGCTATGGAAATGCCATGATAGGTAGGTATGGTGGCTGTTTTGAGGAATAATATGGTGGCTGTTTTGAGGAAGGATATATAGTGGGTGTATGGTACCGGCGAAAGTTGTGCGGTACAAGAGAGGCTAGCAAAGATGGAAGGGTGAGAGTGCGTATAATCCATGGACTCAACATTAGTCATAAGAACTGATATACTTATTGCAAAAATCTACGAGTCATCAAAACAAAGCAATCAACGCATGCTCCTAGGGGGGAGGATGGTAGGAGTTGACCATCACGCCCCCCCGACCTCCACACAAAGGTTGAAACTTTACAAATACCTCATGCTCTAACTTCGTCACATAGCGGTTCACCATACGTGCATGCTACGGGAATCACTAAACTTAACACAAGTATTTCTCAATTTCATAATAACTCCACTAGCACGACTCTAATATCACTATCCTCATATCTCAAAACATTTATCAAGCATCCAACTTCTCATCATATTCAATGCACTTAGTGTGAAAGTTTTTACTACATTGATATTGGATGTCTAACATGTGAAGACTAGTTTTATAGCCTAAGCACATTACCATGCCGTTTTAATAGACTCTCAAATGGATATAAGTGAAGCATGAGAGTTCAAAAATTTCTTCAAAATATAATCACCACCGTGCTCTAAAAGATATAAGTGAAGCACTAGAGCAAAAACTATTCAACTCAAAAGATATTAGTGAAGCACATAGAGTGTTCTATCAATTCCTAGGCCATATTTAACTCTCTCAAATAGGTGTGTACAGCAAGGATAATTGTGGCAAACTAACAAGCAAAGACTCAAATTTTACAAGACGCTCCAAGCAAAACACATATCATGTGGTGAATAAAAATATAGCTTCAAGTATAGTTACCGATGGATGAAGACGAAAGAGGGGATGCCTTCCCGGGGCATCCCCAAGCTTAGGCTTTTGATTGCCCTTGAATTTTACTTGGGGTGCCTTGGGCATCCCCAAGCTTAGGCCCCTGCTACTCTTTGTTCCATAGTCCATCAAAGCAATACTCAAAACTTGAAAACTTCACAACACAAAACTTAGACAAAAATCTCGTGAGCTCCGTTAGTATAAGAAAGCAAACCACTACTCAAAGGTACTGCAATGAATTCATTCTTTGTTTATATTGGTGTTAAACCTACTGTATTCCAACTTATCTATGGTTCATACCTCCCAATATTACTCATAGATGCATTGAAATAAGCAAACAACACACGAAAAACAGAATCTGTCAAAAACAGAACAATCTGTAGTAATCTGCAGGTTTCGCATACTTCTGTAACTCCAAAAACTTCAAACTAAATTGGTAAATGTGAGGAATTTGTTTATTAATCATCTGCAAAAATAATCAACTAAATAGCATGCTCCAGTAAAATCTGAAGACCATTCTAGCAAGCGCTAACAATTATGTTTTTCACAGCAAGATCATATAAACTTCACACAAGTCTTCCCAAAGGTTCTACTTGGCACAAACACTAAACAAAACACAAAAACACATATAAACATAATCTAGATGCAATATTTATTCCATAACAGCAGCAAAAACAAAAAATATAAAATTGGGTTGCCTCCCAACAAGCGCTTTCTTTATAGCCATTAAGATAGGCTTGAGAATTAAATGACGCTCACATGAAAGACAAGGATTGAAGCACAAAGAGAGCATCATAAGACGTGTGACAAACACATGTAAGTCTAATATACTTCCTATGCATAGGCATCTTATAGGAAAACAAATTACCAAGACAAGCAAGATCTAGCATATGCAAGTAAGGAGAAAGAAACAATAGCAATCTCAACATAACGAGAGGTAATTTAGTAACATGAAAATTTCTACAATCATATTTCCATATCTCATAATAATTGCATGCAGGATCATGATCAAATTCAAAAAAATAGCTATCACATAACATATTCTCAACACGATCCACATGCATGCAAAGTTGACACTCTTCCAAAATAGTGGGATGAACATTAACTACAGTCATGACCTCTCCAAACCCACCTTTATCAAAAAATCATAAGATTGAACATTCTCCAAATATGTGGGATCTAAAGTTGACACTCTTCCAAACCCACTTTCAATATTATTGCAAACATTATTATCAATCTAATATTCATCATGGGGCTTAAATAAATTCCCAGGATCATAAGAAGAATCACCCCAATCATGATCATTGCAACAAGTAGTGGGCATAGCAATACTAGCATCCCCAAGCTTAGGGTTTTGCATATCGTTAACACAATTGACATTTATAATAGCATCATTGCAGTCATGCTTTTTATTTAAGGAGCTAACATGAATCACTTTTTCTTTCAACAATTCCTCACAATTTTCAGAGTCATAAATTTCAAGCAAAACCTCATAAAGATAATCTAGTGTGTGCAGATCACTAGCAATAGGTTCAACATAATTGGATCTCTTAAAGATATTAGCAAGTGGATGAGGATCCATACTTTAGCAAGCGAAGATGCAAGCTAATTGAGGGCACATAGCAACACAAGCAAACAAGAGGCACGCGAACGGTAAACACACGGCAGAAGAAGGGCAAATAAAACGGCAAGGGTGAAGTGGGGGAGAGGAGAACGAGAGGCAAAAATGTAATGAGAAGGATAAGGGTTTGTGATAGGTACTTGGTATATGACTTTTGCGTAAGCCTCCCCGGCAACGGCGCCATAAATTCTTCTTGCTACTTCTCTAGCTTGCATTGTATTCTCTCGAAGAGGAGAGGGAGATGCAGCATAGTAGCGTAAGTATTTCCCTCAGTTTTTGAGAACCAAGGTATCAATCCAGTAGGAGACCACGCGCGAGTCCCTCGCACCTGCACAAACAAATAAGAACTTTGCAGCCAACGCGATAAGGGGTTGTCAATCCCTTTACGGCCACTTACGAAAGTGAGATCTGATAGAGATGATAGATTATATTTTTGGTATTTTTGATTATAAGAATAGAAAGTAAAAGCAGAAAAAGTAAAGTAGATGTAGATTGATATGTTGAGTATAGACCCCGGGGCCATTGTGTTCTCTAGTGGCTTCTCTCATGATAGCGATATTCTACGGCGGGTAAACAAATTACTATCGAGCAATTGATAGAAAAGCGAATAATTATGAGACTATCTAGGCATGATCATTGTATATAGGCATCACGTCCGAGACAAGTAGACCGACTCCTGCCTGCATCTACTACTATTACTCCACACATCGACCGCTATCCAGCATGCATCTAGTGTATTGAGTTCATAAGAACAGAGTAACGCCTTAAGCAAGATGACATGATGTAGAGGGATAAACTCAAGCAATATGATATAAACCCCATCTTTTTATCCTCGATGGCAACAATATAATACGTGCCTTGCTGCCCCTACTGTCACTGGGAAAGGACACCGCAAGATTGAACCCAAAGCCAAACACTTCTCCCATTGCTAGAACTATAGATCTAGTAGGCCAAACCAAACCAATAATTCGAAGAGACTTGCAAGGATATTATGAGCACACATAAAGAGTTCAGAAAAGAACCAAATATTTCTCATAGATAATCTTAATCATAAACCCACAATTCATCGACTCTCGACAAACACACCACAAAAAGAGATTACATTGAATAGATCTCCTGGAAGACCGAGGAGAACTTTGTATTGAGATCCAGAGAGAGAGAAGAAGCCATCTAGATACTAGCTATGGACCCGAAGGTCTGTGGTAAAATACTCACAACTCATGGTGAGGCGATGATGATGATGTAGAAGCACTCCGTGATGGATCCCCCCTCCGGCGGAGCTCCGGAACAGGCCCCAAGATGGGATCTCACGGGAACAGAAGGTTACGGCGGTGGAACTAGGGTTTTCTCTTCTCCTCTGATGGTTTCGGGGTACGTAGGCTTATATAGGGGGAAGGAGGGCACCAGGGGGCTTACGTGGTACCCACGAGGCATGGGGGCGTGCCCTAGGGAGGGCGCCCCCACCCTCGTGGGCACCACGTGGCCCCTACTCTGTGGTTCTCAAGTCTCCCGTGCATGATTTTCTCCAAAAATATCTCTCTGGAAGGTTTCTTTCTGTTTGGACTTTGTTTGATATTCCTTTTCTGCAAAACCCTGAAACATGCAAAAAACACCAATCTGGACTGGGCCTTTGGGTTAGTAGGTTAGTCCCAAAAATAATATAGAAGTGTATGACAAAGCCCGTTAAACATCCAAAACATCATAAATAATACCATGGAGCAATAAAAAATTATAGATACGTTGGAGACGTATCATCGCAGGAACTTTATTTTTCTGTCATGTTGATTCTCAACCTCATTCTGAAATTCCTTAAACTTTTCAAAAGGTCTCAGACTTGTGTTTCATCAAGTAGAGATACCCATATCTACTTAAGTCACCAGTGAGGGTGAGAACATAACGATAGCCACCGCGAGCTTCGACACTTGTCGTGGAAATAGCACGGCAGATGTCCGGTTTAGCGGACTTGATGATGGAACCATCGCACGGGTTAGCTTGAAGGGGTTCATAGCACACAAAGGACACAAAGAGTTTATGCTAGTTCGGCCCCTTCGATGAAGGTAAAAGCCTACGTCTAGTTGGTTTGGTATTGCCTGGGCGTCGGTTTATAGGGAGCGGATCGCTTGCCTGCAGTCTCGACGGGTTGATTCTTGATTCTTCTTGAACCGTCGCCGGGTCGTCCCTTTATATAGAGGTGACGCCTGGTCCAGTTTACAGAGTCCCGAGGCCGTCTCATACTCGTGTCCGCCTCGGTCTCTGTCCTTTCTTCCTTATCTCTCAAGTTACATCGCTTGGCGTTTTACAAACCATAATTCTATACATGGGCCCTAAGATCTTATGGGCCGTAGCCTTTACTAAATATTACAACCAAGTATAATATAACTAAGCCGGTTTACACTAGCCGGTTCATACCTGCTAGTAATATCCCTGACATTAGGCCCCAGAATGATTTAAACTTGTTCATATCAATCTCCCTTGTCTTGTATGACTTTCTTTTGTGCCTTCTCATTTCTTGTAAACCGGCTCTGACGTCATCCCCGAGAGTCATTAAATCTGACCGTGACATCATCTCCGCATTTAACGCTGCGAGCTGTACTGTGACTTTGTTTTAATGGTTATCCCGAAAATCGAGGCGTCAAGGGATCTTTATCCAATCTTTGCTCCCTCGAATCTCGCACCTGTCTCTTCATATCTGTCCTTCCCTTATAAATACTGCTGCCCCCATCCGTTTATTCTCTTCCCGCATCTTCTTCCTTCTTCCGTCGCCCGAGCTTCAAGACGCCATTGACGCCCGAGCTTGAAGCGCCGCCGTCGCCCGCCGAGTCAAGACCTCACTGGCCGCTGCATCAACCTGACTTGACCAGAGAACTTCCGCCGCTGATCTCCATCATTCCAGGTATGCCTTTCTTCCTCATTATAGATCTGCGTCTTCTAGGGTTCTTCCTTGCGCTTCCGCCATTAGAGCCTCTATGAGAACTTCGCCTTGTACACTGAAACTTTTAATCTTTATGTTCTGCCTTTAAATTCTGCCTTTATTTTGTTGCTTCTATGCTTTAGATCTTGTTACTTTATATAACCTGTAGATTCATCCGCTCCGTCCGTTACCCTTGTAGTTCTTCCCGTGTCTTCACGTATTTATTTTTCTTTTTCTTGCATATCCAGATCTGTTCTGCCCTAGTTTGTCTGTCAAAACTTGTTTCTTTCCCTTTATAAATCTGCTAAGTATACTCCGGTTTATACTGTCATGCCCTGTTCCTGTACAAATTTTGGAGTTGAACGTGACGGTTTAGCTGTTCCTCTTTTGCTGTCATGAACCGGCAGTGACATAGCTCCCTGTAATTGCCGGTTTAACCATATCATTAGTCCCCTGTCTAAACCGTTACGTAATATTTGTAGATATCTTCCGGTTTATCCTGCTATACTCGCATAATCCGGTTTTACACTTTATCTTTTTCAGTACTTGTCCTTCTGTCACTATGGCGAAGCAGTTTGTCTCTTGTGACTGGGTCCCTTCCATCATCACCGAAGAAGACTTGGTCAAAATTGCTGAAATTGGTACTTTAGGTCCTCAATCCGTTTTGAAATGGTGGGCTCCAGGAAACGAATGCCCTCCTACCCCCAGGCAAGGGGAGGTTATTGTTTTCTTTGACCACATAACTCGAGGCTTCACCCCCCCCCCCGGTTCAAAGTTTTTCCGGGATGTTCTTGCTGCCTTCCAACTCCATCCTCAGGATATTGGGCCCAACTCCATTTCAAATATCTATGATTTCCAAGTATTTTCGGAGGTGTATCTGCAAGAAGAACCGTCTGTTGATCTGTTCCGGGACTTCTTTCACCTGAACCGGCGTACGGAGTTCACCAGCGGACTGCATCAGGAACTCGGCGGTGTTAGTATCCAGAAAAGGAGAGACGCTGTCTTTCCCCACGCCGCTCTCCACATGCACCCAAAGGAGTGGAACAAATCATGGTTTTACTGTGTTGATACTTCTCCTGAAGGGGAGAACCCACTGCCGGGTTATCATGAGCACCGTATTCCGGAGGATCATCCTCTACCACAACGACTCAGCTCTGTCGAACGGACCCGGTTTGCGTCCCAGCTTTCCAGGTTGAAAGCTTTTATGGCCAACGGTTTAACAGGAACTGACTTTATGCGCTGTTGGCTCTCTTGGAGTATTCTTCCTTTGAGTCAGCGATCGCAGTTGATGCGCCAGTATTCTGGTAAACCGGACGACCCTCAACGGTTTACCAAGGAAAAACTCTCTGAATCGGAGGTTATTGAATCGGCTAAGAAGATGCTCAACGTCTCCTTAGCAGACTGCAGCAAAGTCGGGTTAGCCCCGTATTACAAGAAGAATAAGCTGCCTGCGGTAAGTTTTGCTTTGTCCTGTATTTGTAACCCGTTACTTTAAGCCGTCCTTTCAATTGTCTTTCCTTCCTTTGAATAGGCTGATGATCCTTTCTGGAAGAGAAAACCTCAGGAGAAAACCGGCAAACAAGCACGCCGGAAGACCTTTGCGAATAAGAAAAGAAAAGCAGCTGTTGACTCTAGTTCTCACGCCGAGGATGATGATCCGGATTCTGAGGTACGAATTAATCCGGTTTTATTTTGCTTTCTTGTACTCATATCTATATCTAATGATAACTTTCCACAGGAGTTGGCTGAAGGTGATAAACCGGCCGAAGTTGAGGTAACTATCCTTTCTTCCGATTCAGAACCTCTTCCACAAAAAAGTCGTCGGACCGTCCGGAAATACCAATTTTCTCATCCTTATGCTCAATTGGATCCTAATTTTCTTTTGAAGAAACAACAGCATGAAGCTCTTCGCCGGACAACTCGCCATAGCGGCCTGGCAGTGGAATCATCCGGGATTTCTCTAACTCCGGCTCGGAAGCGCCGCACTGAGGTGATACTTTCTCCGACTCTCCTTCATCCCAAGGCCGGGCTTATCCGAAAACCTCTTAAACCGTCTGATCCTGATTATCAGGAGACTCCATTATCCTCCTTTGGTGAATCGACCGCTACACAACTTCCCCCATTGAAAACTGTCCCAGGGTAAGTCTTTTTAACATTTCCGGTTTATGATTACCTTTTTGCTTCACAATGTTAACTCATTCTGCAAACTTTTTTCAGCAAGCCAAAGCCTAGCAAAAGACAAAAGGCAAACAAACCCCCTGCTGAGACTTCTGCAGATGATCCGGCGGTTGATCCGGCAACAACCGTTCCTCCAGAAGGCGAGCCTATAGCTCCTCTTGAAGATCCTGTGCCTACGGATCATGTCCCAGTAGCCGAGAACCCTACTGCTGATGACGTCCACAATCCGCCAAGTCCTGCCCGGGTCAACTCTCCTCAAGTTAATCCGTCATCTCCCAAT
Source organism: Secale cereale (assembly GCA_902687465.1). NCBI lineage: Eukaryota > Viridiplantae > Streptophyta > Magnoliopsida > Poales > Poaceae > Secale > Secale cereale. Next base: position 696,657,384 of record LR738710.1, on the reverse strand, counting down.
CCGGTTCACACTGCGACTCCACCAACTGCACCTGCCTCTCCAGAAGTTGTAGTGACTGGGGCTGCTTTCGTTGCTCCGGCTGAGCCCACAGTTTTAGCCAAACATACGGCTAAAACAGAGAAATTACATAAAGAGAAGGGTAAATGGAGTACTGAGTTATCCAATCTTGCTGATATGAGTGCCCAAGAAATCTATTCCAGGTACTTAAACCGGCTCCACAGTAGCCGAGATTATGAAGCGGGCTTGATTAATTTAATGAAGGAAAAATATGAGGTAACCTTTTTCCTTCTGACTTTGTGCTTTTGACATGCTTCTATCCCATAACAACCCCCAATTTCCGGTTTAGCTACGTTTTGAAGGTAAACCGGAAATTATAACATGAGCAACTGATCTTTACATTAGCCCCCAAGTATCAAGTAGATAACTTGATTATGTATTTGATACTTGTAAGAATTTCTTCGGATACCTCAGTTATCCATTAGCCCCCAAGTGTCAAGTAGACAACTTGTTTGTGTGCTTGAGACTTTTGACTTTGAATTTCTGCTGTTTATTGCTTCAACTTCCATTAGCCCCCAAGTGTCAAGTAGACAACTTGTTTGTGTGCTTGAGACTTGTCTGATTTTCACTTATCCTTTTATTATACTCACAGGCTGAGTTAAACCGGAATGCTGACGAGATCAATGAGCTTCGGAACCGTCTTGCTGAGACAGAGTCTGCTGCTTCGAAAGCCAAGAAAGATCTTCAGGTGAGTTTAAAGACCGCTGAAGATCTTAAAAAATACTTTGAAGAAGAACGGACCACTTTTGAGGTTCAGAAAAAAGAGCTGGAGAAAAGGGTTCAGGATGCTGAAGGGGCGCTTAATCCGGTTACTGAAGAGTTAACCGGTTTAAAGCATCAAATTGAATTGATGACTTCTGCAATTTTTGGTAAGTATAATCTGAACTCCTGCTTTATCCTTGCGATCTTCCATCTGTGCCGGTTTAACCATGATATTTATATGCAGGGCGCCGTGTCACCCATCTTGGGGATGACCTATGGAAGAAACTTAAGGCATGTTACACTTTGGTCGAGCAGCTGTATTCCGGCGCTCAGAGGATCATCAGTGCAACATCTTTCGGTAAACCGGCCCCCACGACCATCCAAGGCACATTGGAAAAGTTATCTGTTCTTCCCGTGCGTCTAGAAGAAGTCAAAAAATCTGCTGCTCGAGGTGGTGCCCTCCTGGCCCTTACCAGGGCTAAAGCCTGGGTCCCGGATCTTGATCCGGAAGAAGCTTTAACTGGATTTCCTGACACAAAAGACGACGGTTCCACTTTTACCGCAAAGGATCTCTTCGCCTTGACGAAGGAGATGCGCCCCCTCGCCAGCAAGCTTGCAGCTGAATCCGATTTATCCAGGTATCATCCGGGGTACGACTTGCAAAACGAGCGGGTGGAGCGGCCGGTTTATGACACCGTCAATTTAATCCCACCGGTTCGCCCTCATACCTTCGCTCCAGATATCGAACCTTCTGAACTTATCAGTGAAGAGATGTACTTCCGGGCTTTGACGAAGATTGATTGGCGTGTTCCGGACTTCCAACCGCTTCAAGAGGATGAAGATATTCCGGATCAAGGCGATGCCCAGCCGTCGCAGCAGGAGGAAGCATAGCTCATAACTTATTGTTTGTAGTTGCCACCCTGTTTTAAACAATCTTTTAAACTGTCAGGCTTGCTATGCCTTGTAATAGGATAGCTGAAACTTTATCTTCTTTGATCCGGATATTCTGATTTGGCGTTTGCCAATTGAAATTTTGGCTGATGTCGCTTATCTTACGTATCATCTGTTCCTGCATGAGTAAAATTGAAAATACGTCCTAGCGGTTTACCACTGGACGGATTAAATTGTTCTTTCAACATATCAAACCAGTATATACTCATATCAGAAATAATTTTATACCTGAGACCAAATATGCTCAATACTCTTAATCCGGTAGAACTCAAAATTTCTTGATGAAGATCTTCATGGATCCAATAACAAACCCGGGTTTTGATAACAAAACCGGTTTATTTTGCTCTGAAAACTTTGTTCAGAAATTTGTGGCTTGTTGCCTGATGGATGATCCGGGTTATAATGAACACCGGTTTATTCATGCTGGTATTCATGACCCAGACTTTTCACTTTATAGATACGTGGTCAGCTTCTGTAGCTATTCCACTCCGGTTTAAAGAGTCATAAATCATAAACACCAAAAAAGATGCAAATTTGCAAATAAAACCATGTAGTCGAGGCTTTTTAAGAGCTGCCAGGCTCAAAGCAAGGTTCAGTCAATCACTGGATGCGGGTAATCTCGTCTTTCCAGAGGGCCGGTCAATGGATGCCCGTAGCCTTTCCATAGGAACCATAAGAAAAACTTTAGCCAATCACTGGATGCCCGTAGCCTTTCCAAAGGGCCTAGCCAATCACTGAATGCGGGTAAACCCGACTGTCCAGAGGGCCGATGGATGCGGGTAAACCTGTCTGTCCATAAGAATTTTAGCCAATCACTGGATGCCCGTAGCCTTTCCAGAGGGCCTAGCCAATCACTGAATGTGGGTAAACCCGACTGTCCAAAGAGCCGATGGATGCGGGTAAACCCGTCTGTCCATAAGAATTTTAGCCAATCACTGGATGCCCGTAGCCTTTCCAGAGGGCCTAGCCAATCACTGAATGCGGGTAAACCCGACTGTCCAGAGGGCCGAACGATGGATGCGGGTAAACCCGTCTGTCCATATAGTTCTCCATGGCTCCATGAAGTCATGGGTAGATCTTGAACCAATCACTGGATGGTTTACCATCCAGAGGGTTTCTTTGAATCATCATCTTTTGAACCGGTTGTGACCTCCTGTTCTTTGGGGAGTTTTATTGCTTCTGAGCTCTGCAAAAATCAGTTGTAAACCGACCGATATGTTTGAAATATAACGTATGATACCGCATATATGGTTGTCCTCACAAGATATTTGTATTGGAAAAAAGGCTGAGCCCCCGGTTTACCGAGGGTGCCTGTTTATTCATTATTTATAATATATACATAGGATACAGTGGAGCTCATAGCTCAAGTATAGTATGGCCGCAAATGGGCGATGTTCCATGGCCTCTTCGTCTCCTCCTCTGATGTCCGTGAGTCCTTGTGTTCTCGAACGTCCAGCAGGTAATATGAACCGTTGTGCAGATTCTTACTGACCACAAAGGGCCCTTCCCAAGGCGGGGATAATTTGTGCATATCTGTTTGATCTTGGATGAGCCGGAGTACCAAGTCGCCCTCCTGGAACGTTCTTGTTTTGATCCGGCGGCTGTGATATCTGCGTAAGTCTTGTTGATAAATTGCAGACCGTGCTGCAGCTATATCACGCTCTTCATCCAGCCGGTCCAAACTGTCTTGTCTTGCTTGCTCATTGGCCGCTTCAACATAAGCCGTTACTCTTGGTGAATCATGACGGATATCACTCGGAAGGACCGCTTCAGCACCATAGACCATGAAGAAGGGTGTGTGACCTGTGGACCGGTTTGGTGTAGTGTTGATACTCCAAAGAACAGATGGTAACTCCTCAACCCAACATCCTTGGGTTCTCTGCAAAGGAGTCATAAGCCGGGGCTTGATACCTCGCAAAATCTCCTGATTTGCTCTTTCAGCTTGACCATTAGATTGACGGTGGGCCACAGAAGATACATCTAAGCGAATATGCTCCCGTTGACAGAATTCTTCCATCTCACCCTGAGATAAATTGGTGCCATTCTCTGTGATGATGCTGTGCGGAAAGCCAAACCGGGAAATTACCTTTTTAATGAATTTGACTGTCGTCGCCGCATCACACTTGCTTATAGGCTCTGCTTCAACCCATTTTGTAAACTTATCCACTGCTACTAGTAGATGAGTTTTCTGATCTTGGGATCGCTTGAAGGGTCCGACCATATCAAGCCCCCAAGTCGCAAACGGCCAAGTTATTGGTATCATCCAGAGCTCCTGCGCCGAAACCAGAGCACGCCTTGAAAATTTCTGACAAGCATCACACTTCCGGACCAAATCTGCCGCATCGGCATGAGCAGTTAACCAATAGAAACCATGCCGGAACGCTTTAGCCACCAATGATTTTGAACCGGCGTGATGACCGCAATCCCCTTCATGGATCTCGCGAAGAATTTCACAACCTTCCTCAGCTGATACACACCGCTGAAATACTCCCGAAGTACTGCGATGATGCAGCTCTCCTTTTGCAATTGTCATGGACTTAGAACGTCGGATTATCTGTCGTGCCTCGATCTCGTCATCCGGTAACTCTCCTCGACTCAAATACGCCAAGTAAGGCTGCGTCCAATTCGGGATTATATGAAGTGCTGCAACTAACTTTGCCTCCGGATCAGGAACAACTAGGTCTTCCTCTGATGGTATTTGAACCGAAGGACTATGTAACTCATCCAAAAAGGTATTTGGTGGCACCGGTTTACGTTGGGAGCCTAGCCGGCTTAAAGCATCGTCCGCTTCATTCCGTCGCCGGTCTATATGATCTACCTGATATCCCTTGAAATATCCTGCAACTGCTTCAACCTCTCGTCTGTAAGCTGCCATAAGAGGATCTCGGGAATCCCACTTGCCTGAAACTTGCTGTGCCACCAGATCTGAATCACCAAAGCATTTGACCCGGCTCAAGTTCATCTCCTTTGCCATCCGCAAGCCATGAAGTAACGCTTCATATTCTGCCGCATTGTTAGTACAAGGAAATAACAAACGGAGGACGTAACAAAATTTATCACCTCGGGGGGGAGTTAAGACAACTCCAGCCCCCGAGCCTTCCAACTGTCTTGAACCGTCGAAGTGAATTGTCCAGTACGTAAGATCCGGCTTCTCCTCAGGGGTTTGTAACTCTGTCCAATCATTGATGAAATCCACCAATGCCTGAGATTTTATAGCGGTGCGTGGCACATACTTTAACTCATGTGGGCTGAGCTCAATGGCCCACTTCGCCACTCTACCTGTAGCTTCCCTATTCTGGATTATATCCCCCAACGGTGCTGAACTAACCACAGTTATTGGATGACCTTGAAAATAGTGCTTCAGCTTCCGGTTTGCCATGAACACACCGTATACCAGCTTCTGCCAATGTGGGTACCTTTGCTTGGACTCAATGAGTACTTCACTCACATAATAAACCGGGCGCTGAACCGGGTGTTCTTTCCCTGCTTCCTTGCGCTCAACCACGATTGCAACGCTGACTGCCCGTGCATTAGCAGCGACGTATAACAGCAACGGCTCCTTATCAACAGGGGCAGCCAAGACCGGTGGCTTTGCCAGTTGCCGCTTCAAATCCTCAAACGCCGCGTTGCCCTCATCACTCCATATAAACCGGTCTGTCTTCTTCAACATCTGATAGAGCGGAATCGCCTTCTCTCCCAAACGGCTGATGAACCGGCTTAATGCTGTGATCCGGTCAGCGATACGCTGAACATCGTTGATGCAAACTGGCTTAGTCAAAGATGTAATGGCCTTGATCTTCTCCGTATTAGCTTCTATTCCTCTGTTTGAGACCAAGAATCCCAATAGTTTACCTGCCGGAACACCAAAGGCACACTTCTCCGGATTAAGCATCATCTTGTAAGCCCGAAGATTGTTGAAAGTCTCCTTAAGATCCTCTATCATTGTCTCCTCTTTCCTTGACTTAACCACAATGTCATCCACATAGGCATGAACATTCCTCCCTATCTGTCCCTTAAGACAATTCTGAACGCAACGCTGATAAGTTGCTTGAGCACTCTTGAGCCCAAAAGGCATAGATACATAGCAAAAAGCACCAAAAGGGGTTATGAAAGCTGTCTTCTCTTGGTCTTTAACTCCCATCTTGATCTGGTGATATCCTGAATATGCATCCAAAAAGCTTAGCCGCTCACACCCCGCTGTAGCATCGATGATCTGATCAATGCGAGGGAGAGCAAAAGGATCAGTTGGGCAAGCCTTGTTGAGATCTGTGTAGTCCACACACATTCTCCACTTCCCATTCTTCTTTAACACCAGCACCGGGTTAGCCAACCACTCTGGGTGAAAGACTTCCACTATGAATCCTGCGGCCAAAAGCCTGGCCACTTCTTCCCTTATAGCTTTGCGCCTCTCTTCGTTGAAGCGGCGTAAATATTGTTTAACCGGTTTATATTTCGGATCAATGTTAAGGCTGTGCTCAGCAAGTTCCCTCGGTATACCTGGCATGTCAGAAGGCTTCCATGCAAAAATATCCCGGTTCTCACGGATGAACTCGATGAGCGCGCTTTCCTATTTGGGATCAAGGTTAGCACTGATAGTGAACTGCTTGGACGAATCTCCTGGCACAAAATCAACTTGCTTGGTCTCCTCTGCCGATTTGAACTTCAACGCCAGATCATGCTCTGTAGTTGGCTTCTTCAGCGGAGTCATATCTGCCGGATCAACATTATGTTTATAAAATTTCAACTCTTCTGTGGCACATACTGCCTCCGCATAAGCTGCATCTCCCTCTTCACATTCCACTGCTATTTTGCGACTTCCATGAACCGTGATCGTGCCCTTGCGACCCGGCATTTTGAGCTGCAGATAAACATAACATGGCCTAGCCATAAACTTAGCATAAACTGTCCTCCCAAACAGAGCGTGATAAGGGCTTTTGATTTTGACGACCTCGAAAGTTATCATCTCTGACCTGGAATTATGCTCATCTCCAAAGGTAACTTCTAAATCAATCTTTCCAACCGGATAAGCTGACTTACCTGGGACCACCCCATGAAACACTGTGTTCGATTGCCTTAACCTTTTATCTGTCAGGCCCATACGACGGAAAGTCTCATAGTATAAGATGTTGATGCTGCTACCACCGTCCATGAGAACTTTAGTGAATTTATAACCTCCTACCTGGGGTGCCACCACCAAGGCCAAGTGGCCCGGATTATCCACCCGCATTGGGTGGTCTTCCCTACTCCATACAATGGGCTGCTCTGACCAGCGCAGAAATTGCGGTGTTGCCGGTTCAACCGCGTTCACTGCCCACTTCAAAACCTTCTGATCTCGTTTACACAGACTTGTGGTGAATACATGGTATTGCTCACTGCTCAACTCCTTTGGATTACTCTGATATCCAGATTGTGGTTGCTGTTGCTGACGCTGCTGATTACCCTGGTTATTGTGATTACCTTGTCCCTGCTGCTGACCGCCTTGATTATTGTAACCACCCTGATTACATGGCTGATTGCCCTCGTTATTATAACCTCCCTGACCATTCTGATTACCGGCCCGGTTCTGATAACTATTGTTATTACCCCGATATCCTGATCCGGAATTGTTCCCCTGATGACCCGGACCATAGAACCCTGGGCCTGAACCGCCATTCGGAGGCCTATCATTAGGATTAAAGCGGCCCATCATGGCTTCCATAAAGGGTCTGCATTCTCCTATAGTGTGCTTCGCCGGTCGTCCTCTTGAGCTATGTTTTGGACAAGGCTGATTTAATTCTTGGCTCCAGTTGATGGCTCCCCCGTCAGTTTGCTGAGGTGGGTTGCCCCTGTTATGCTGAAAACCCCCTTGAACTTGAGTGTTGGCCACGAAGTCAGAGCCACCTTCCGCCTTTCGTTTGCCCAAGAAACTTGTAGTAGCCGGATTAACTTGCGCCGGTTTACCAGGCTTGTTAACCTTTCCTGCCTTGTCTCCTTCAGCTTCTGGATACTTGGTATTATCAGAGTCCCCATATTTTACCAGAGGACTCATGAGAGTTCCCATATCATTGCAATCCCTTTTAAGCCGTCCTAGTTTTAACTTTAAAGATTCAAACCGGCAATTGTTTTCCAAAGTCACTATCGCCGTACTAGGATTGATACCATTCGAAGAGTGTAAGATCTCGGCTATTCTCCGCACCCAAGCACTTGTAGACTCCTGTTCTCCTTGCACACAAGCTGCTAGATCCACCACTGACATCGGCTGCTTGCATGTATCTTTGGAGTTTTTGATAAACTGGCTGCGTAGTTCCCCCCATGATCCGATAGAATTCGGGGGTAAACCCTTCAGCCAGGTCCGGGCTGTACCCTCAAGCATCATAGTAAAATACTTTGCACAAGCCGATTCATCCACGTCCAGCATCTCCATGGCCATCTCATAACTTTCAACCCAAGCTTCTGGAGCTAAATCTGCTGTGTAATTAGGTACCTTGCGGGGCCCTTTAAAATCTTTAGGCAGCTTGACACCCCGTAAAGCGGGGATAAGACATTCTACCCCAAAAGAACTCGTCGTAACTCCTGTTTCTGCTGTGGCTGTGTGAACCGGCGTTGTTTGACGAACCTCTTCCCGTGCTCCTGATCTAACCCGATTTATATCCGGAGCTAGTGCTGCTGCGCCCGCCGGATTATCTTGTCTGTGCTGATGCCACCTGCGTTCACTGCTAGATACTTCTGGCTCCTCCCAATGCCTAGTGTAACTCCGGCTAGGACATGGTGTTGAATGTAGCCTTTCCCTGCTATGAGAATATGCTTGCTGCTGTATCAATGCTGTATTAAGTAGCTCCTTGGCCCGGCGCGCCTCCAACGCTACCCGGGACGTCCCCTCGTCGGGTAAAGCGGCCAGTCGTGCTGCAGCAGCAACAATGTTATCCAAAGGGTTCGAATAGTGACCTGATGGGTGAGGTGTAGACGTGATCCGCCGGTCTTGCTCCGCAGTGGGCTGCCGAACCGGCTCATCCCTGACTGGGGGTGCCCTTCGGTTTAAAGTGGGATTATTGCTAGTCCCTGCCCCTGGTGTTCTAAACAGATCCATAGCTTCGTAAACTGGCGGTATACGAGATTGGTACTTACGGCTTCTTACTCCATGCGTAGAGGCCTGTTCCATCCTTAGGTGAAAAGCTTGATCATCCAATTCTGCTTGCCTCCTTACTATCATTGCTTTCTCAGCTTCCAGATCCTCCTTTAACTGATCAATCTGGCCCTTTAACTGAAGGAGCTCTGCATCATGCTGTGCCTTGTCTGCTGGAGCTACTGTTTCCACCGCTTTAGCTGTGAACTCCTCGATCAAGGTGGATAGAACGTCAGTAGGTGAGAGGGTCGTGCCGCTCCCTCCTACACCAGCTTCTGCCGTCGTCCCGTTCACTGGGGGCTGTGAACCGGCCATAAAGACAGCCACCCGGTTTGGCGGATCGAAGGGGTCCGGAATACTGTTTCCATCGGACTCGCCCTCAGACAGGCCGTCCTCCAACTGATACAAAGACTCAGTTTCTCCGGATGAAGATTCGTTGTCGGAGTAGACAACTGTTGCACCATCAGATTCAGATCCGTCTTCGGCTCGAACTCCATGGATTGCTCAAACAAACACGTGCTTCATGGCGGGCTGAATCCGGGCCGATCTCGCACGCTGAGCCGGCTCGACGATGTTGGGGAAGATGTCCGGCTCAGGTCCCGGTTCGCCGATTTTGCCGATGAAGACTTGGATGCCACCGAAAGGAACCCGGTACCCGTATTCGATTGAATCGGCCTCCGGTCCCCAACCTGCGTCGTCGATGTAGATCCGGCCACGGCGACTCTTGGTCATCCGGCCGACCGCGTAACCCTTGAGCCCTTCAAAGCTGCCCTTCAAGAACTCGAAACCATCGTGCGGAGGCCCCACGATGGGCGCCAACTGTCGTGGAAATAGCACGGCAGATGTCCGGTTTAGCGGACTTGATGATGGAACCATCGCACGGGTTAGCTTGAAGGGGTTCATAGCACACAAAGGACACAGAGAGTTTATGCTAGTTCGGCCCCTTCGATGAAGGTAAAAGCCTACGTCTAGTTGGTTTGGTATTGCCTGGGCGTCGGTTTACAGGGAGCGGATCGCTTGCCTGCAGTCTCGACGGGTTGATTCTTGCTTCTTCTTGAACCGTCGCCGGGTCGTCCCTTTATATAGAGGTGACGCCTGGTCCAGTTTACAGAGTCCCGAGGCCGGCTCATACTCGTGTCCGCCTCGGTCTCTGTCCTTTCTTCCTTATCTCTCAAGTTACATCGCTTGGCGTTTTACAAACCATAATTCTATACATGGGCCCTAAGATCTTATGGGCCGTAGCCTTTACTAAATATTACAACCAAGTATAATATAACTAAGCCGGTTTACACTAGCCGGTTCATACCTGCTAGTAATATCCCCGACAACACTCATTGGACCGCACACATGAGTATGTATGATTTCCAGTAAGTTGGTTGCTCGCTCCATTGTTCCGGAGAACGGAGTCTTGGTCATCTTGCCCAAGAGGCATGGTTCGCACATGTCAAATGATTCATAATCAAGAGACTCCAAAAGTCCATCCGCATGCAGCTTCTTCGTACGTTTGACACCAATATGACCAAGGTGGCAGTGCCACAAGTATGTGGGACTATCATTATCAACCTTAGAACTTTTGGCATCCACACTATGAATATGTGTAACATCACGTTCGAGATTCATTAAGAATAAACCATTGACCAGCGGGGCATGACCATAAAACATTTCTCTCATATAAATATAACAACCATTATTCTCAGATTTAAATGAGTAGCCATCTCGCATTAAATGAGATCCAGATACAATGTTCATGCTCAAAGCTGGTACTAAATAACAATTATTGAGGTTTAACACTAATCTCGAAGGTAGATGCAGAGGCAGCATGCCGACGGCGATTACATCGACCTTGGAACCATTCCCGACGCGCATGGTCACCTCACCCTTCGCCAGTCTCCGCTTATTCCGTAGCTCCTGCTTTGAGTTACAAATGTGAGCAACTGCACCGGTATAAAATACACAGGAGCTACTACAAGCGCTGGTAAGGTACACATCAATAACATGTATATCACATATACCTTTGACGTTTCCGGCCTTCTTACCCGCTAAGTATTTGGAACAGTTCCGCTTCCAGTGACCCGTTCCCTTGCAATATAAGCACTCAGTCTCAGGCTTGGGTCCATTCTTTGGTTTCTTCCCGGCAACTAGCTTACCGCGTGCGGCAACTCCTTTGCCGTCCTTCTTGAAGTTCTTCTTACCCTTGCCTTTCTTGAACTTAGTGATTTTATTCACCATCAACACTTGATGTTCCTTTTTGATCTCCACCTCCGCTGATTTCAGCATTGAATATACCTCGGGAATGGACTTCTCCATCCCCTACATATTGAAGTTCATCACGAAGCTCTTGTAGCTAGGTGGGAGCGACTGGAGGACTCTGTCAACAATCGCGTCATCTGGGAGATTAATTCCCAACTGAGACAAGCGATTGTGCAACCCAGACATTTTGAGTATATGCTCGCTGACAGAACTATTCTCCTCCATCTTACAACTGTAGAACTTGTCGGAGACTTCATATCTCTCGACTCGGGCATGAGCTTGGAAAACCATTTTCAGCTCTTGGAACATGTCATATGCTTCGTGCTGCTCAAAACGCTTTTGGAGCCCCGATTCTAAGCTGTAAAGCATGCCGCACTGAACCAGGGAGTAATCATCACTACGCGACTACCAGGCGTTCATAACGTCTTGAGTTGCTGGGAAAACGGGTGCATCACCTAGCGGTGCTTCAAGGACATATGCTTTCTTGGCAGCTATGAGGATGATCCTCATGTTACGGACCCAATCCGTATAGTTGCTACCATCGTCTTTCAGCTTGGTTTTCTCTAGGAATGTGTTGAAGTTGAGGGCAACATTAGCGTGGGCCATTGGATCTACATGACATATTGTAAATATTTTAGACTATGTTCATGACAATTAAGTTCATCTAAACAAATTTAATGAACTCCCACTCAGATAGACATCTCTCTAGTCATCCAAGTGATACATGATCCGAATCGACTAGGCCGTGTCCGATCATCACGTGAGACGGACTAGTCATCAACGGTGAACATCTTTATGTTGATCGTATCTTCTATACGACTCATGTTCGACCTTTCGGTCTTCCGTGTTTTGAGGCCATGTCTGTACATGCTAGGCTCGTCAAGTCAACCCCAAGTGTATTGCGTGTGTAAATCTGGCTTACACCGTTGTATGCGAATGTTAGAGCCTATCACACCCGATCATCACGTGGTGCTTCGGAACAACGAACCTTAGCAGCAGTGCACAATTAGGGGGAACACAATTCTTGAAATTTTAGTGAGAGATCATCTCATTTACTACCATCGTTCTAAGCAAATAAGATGTAAAACATGATAAACATCACATGCAATCAAATAGTGACATGATATGTCCAATATCATTTTGCTCCTTTTGATCTTCATCTTCGGGGTTCCATGATCATCATCGTCACCGGCATGACACCATGATCTCCATCATCATGATCTCCATCATTGTGTCTTCATGAAGTTGTCTCACCAAATGTTACTTCTACTACTATGGCTAATGGTTAGCAATAAAGTAAAGTAATTACATGTCGTTTTCAATGACACGCAGGTCATACAATAAAATAAGACAACTCCTATGGCTCCTGCCGGTTGTCATACTCATTGACATGCAAGTCGTGATTCCTATTACAAGAACATGGTCAATCTCATACATCACATGTATATCATTCATCACATCCTTTTGGCCATATCACATCACACGGCACATGCTGCAAGTACAAGTTAGACATCCTCTAATTGTTGTTGCAAGTTTTTACGTGGCTGCTATAGGTTTCTAGCAAGAACGTTTCTTACCTACGCAAAAACCACAACGTGATATGTCAATTACTATTTACACTTCATAAGGACCCTTTTCATCGAATCCGATCCGACTAAAGTGGGAGAGACAGACACCCGCTAGCCACCTGATGCAACTAGTGCATGTCAGTCGGTGGAACCTATCTCACGTAAGCGTACGTGTAAGGTCGGTCTGGGCCACTTCATCCCACGATGCCGCCAAATCAAGATAAGACTAGTAGCGGCAAATAAATTGACATGATCTATGCCCACAACAATCTTGTGTTCTACTCGTGCATAGTAACTACGCATAGACCTAGCTCATGATGCCACTGTTGGGGATCGTTGCAGAAAATCAAAAAAATTCCCTACGCATCACCAAGATCTATCTATGGAGGTTACTAGCAACGAGAGGGGAGTGCATCTTCATACCTTTGAAGATCACGATGCGGAAGCGTTGCAAGAACGCGGTCGGTGGAGTCGTACACGAAGTGATTCAGATCGCGGTCGATTCCGATCTAAGCACCGAACAACGGTGCCTCCGCGTTCAACACACGTGCAGCCCGGTGACGTCTCCCGCGCCTTGATCCAGCAAGGAGAGAGGGAGAGGTTGGGGAAGACTCCATCCAGCAGCAGCACGACGGCGTGGTGGTGATGGAGGAGCGTGGCAATCCTGCAGGGCTTCGCCAAGCACCACGGGAGAGGAGGAGTAGTTGGGAGAGGGGAAGGGTTGCGCCAGGGCTTGGGTGCGTCTTCCATCCCACCCCCACATATATATATATATAGGGGGAAGGGAGAGGGGGGACGGCCCCCTCAGATCTAATCTGAGGAGGGGGCGGCGGCTAGGGGGGTGCCTTGCCCCCCAAGCCAAGGGGGGCGCCCCCCTTAGGGTTTCCCCCAAACCCTAGGCGCATGGGCCCTAGGGGGGAGGCGCCCAGCTCACTTAGGGGCTGGTCCCTCTCCACATACAGACCATAGGGCTCTCCGGGGCAGGTGGACCCTCCCGGTGGACTCCCGGAACCCCTTCGGTGGTCTCGGTACAATACCGGTAACCCCCCGAATTATTCCAATGACCGTATGATGACTTCCCATATATAAATCTTTACCACCGGACCATTCCGGAACTCCTCGTGACATCCGGGATCTCATCCGGGACTCCGAACAACATTCGGTAACCACGTACATCTATTCCCTATAACCCTAGCGTCATCGAACCTTAAGTGTGTAGACCCTACGGGTTCGGGAACCATGCAGTCATGAACCGAGACATATCTCCGGCCAATAACCAACATCGGGATCTGGATACCCATGTTGGCTCCCACATGTTCCACGATGATCTCATCGTATGAACCACGATGTCAAGGATTCACTCAATCCTATATACGGTTCCCTTTGTCTATCGGTATAGTACTTGCCCGAGATTCGAGTGTCGGTATACCGATACCTTGTTCAATCTCGTTATGGCAAGTCTCTTTACTCGTTCCATAACACATCATCCCGTGACCAACCCCTTAGCCACATTGAGCTCATTACGATGATGTCTTACTGAGTGGGCCCAGAGATACCTCTCCGTCATACTGAGTGACAAATCCCAGTCTCGGTTCGTGCCAACCCAACATATGCTTTCAGAGATACCTGTAGTGTACCTTTATAGCCACCCAGTTACGTTGTGACGTTTGGCACACCCAAAGCATTCCTACTGTATCCGGGAGTTGCACAACCTCATGCTCTAAGGAACAGATACTTGACATTGGAAAAGCTTTAGCATACAAACTACACGATCTTGTGCTAGGCTTAGGATTGGGTCTTGTCCATCACATCATTCTCCTAATGATGTGATCCCGTTATCAATGACATCCAATGTCCATGGTCAGGAAACCGTAACCATATGTTGATCAACGAGCTAGTCAACTAGAGGCTCACTAAGGACATGTTGTGGTCTATGTATTCACACATGTATTACTGTTTCCGGATAATACAATTAAAGCATGAACAATAGACAATTATCATGAACAAGGAAATATAATAATAACCATATTATTATTGCCTCTAGGGCATATTTCCAACAGCAGCGACGGGCATCGATGGAGGAGAGGGTCGTGGGGAGGCCGACGCAGGCGAGGAAATCGGTGGGTCGGCGAGGAGGAGCACGACGACACACTTGAGGTCCGGCATGGTGCCTCCATGGCCGACGGCCATGCAGGTCGCGCAAGGGAAGGCAGAGGCGGCGGTTGCGCGAGGAGAGGGGCGACGCGAGGCGCGGGCAGCGGAGCAGATGACTTGGCGCAGGGCGACGAGGGGTGTGCGGAGTAGGAGACGAGGGGGAGAGGGAGAGATCGAGCGAGGGAGATGCGAGGGGATCGAGAGGAGGGCTCTGCACGTGCATGTGTAGGTGCGGCGGCGGTGGAGTGGGAGGACGAGGGGGCGAGCGAGAGGAGGGGTCGAGCAGGGGAGCGAGCTAGGTTAAGAGGTTGCCAGCTTGGGCCTTGGTCCTTAGTGGGTTCGGAGTGGAGTAGTTGGGCCGACCTGCTGGGAGCAGGCCGAGCTGCGGCTGCTCTCCTTCTACTCTTTTTCCCAAGTAGAGGAAATATCAGAGAAGAAAAGGAGGAGAAAGGAAGGGTTAGGGGTATAATTTGGGCATGAGGTTAATTTTCTTGGACTCACAAAAATGAAGGTGACCCAAGAAAATAAAAGGAGGCAAGATTGAACGATGCAAATTCAAACTCATTTGAATTTTATTCAAATGGGTTTGAACTAGGACTAGGTTTTTGAAGTGTCCAAAAATGTTCGGATTTTTGGAGGAACCTCGGCAAATGGGAAGAGAATTGTTGGCAAGGGTTTGAAGTCAAACTTTTGTAGAGAAGTCATGGGAGTTTTGCAAGTGTGTTTTGGTGATTCCAAAGCAATGGAATATTTTTATAATAGCTCCATAATATATTGAGAGCATATGTTATAAAGAGAAATCATTGTTGTGAATATCCCTCGATTTAAATAGATCAAACAATCTATGCGATATCTTTAGTTGAGTTGCAAAAATTAAATGACATGATGGCACGATAACATGATGCAAAGCACAAATAAAATGATGCAAGCAAATAAAACACACGGTGAAACCCGGAACATTTGGAAGTCTTGTGGAGCATCAGTCTTGGGGCGTCACACTAAGTCACTGAAACTATCTCTCTCCTCATTAACTTTATTGCCACATAAGCAAGTTTGCTGAGTTGGAGTCGGTGTTACTGCTGAAGTTACTCCCACTATGGCTAGCTAGTCTGATACTAGCTAGTCGTCTATGATATACTAGCTAGCTACCTCACTAAGAGCATGGTTAATAATACAGCCAAGGGTCAGCTATAAGAAGTATCCATGTCATATACAGCCAACCTCTTAGCGGGCATGTACAATAATAAGTTTTATATACGTACTAGTTTATCAATAGTTGGCCCACCTTACATCCTCACAAAGTGTCTTGGGTCTCATGTTGCAGCTGGCTCTACTAACCAAGAGCTCGCTTCTCTTCTCTTTCCTCCAACTAATAAGCACATATATATTATCATATTCCTTATAGCCAGACTACCCACAGTGGGAGTAACATAGGTAGTAACATCACACATATCTAGATACAATAGATGATGTGGCAAGCAATAAATGAAGAAATGGAGGAAAGTGGATATGTGTGATGTTACTACGTACCTATGTTACTCCCACTGTGGGTAGAGTCTTACTATAGTATGAGACTAACCACAATGGGAGTAACATAGGTAGTAACATCACACATATCTAGATAAATTAAGTAGATGATGTGGCAAACAATAAATGAAGAAAGTGAGGAAAGTAGTAACATAGCTAGTTACTAGTAGTATGAGTAACATCAAGGCAAGATGCATGTGCCTATAGCCTAAAAAATGAAGTGTTGCATGTACCAAACATATATGTTAGACTAGCCACAACGGGTAGTAACATAGAGTAGTAACATGCCCATGTTACTACTCTATGTTACTACCTCTATAGTGGGGAGTAACATATGTGTGGTAACATGGAAGACTTCATTTATTAGGCTATAGACTCATCTTACCTTGATACTCCCTCCGTCCAGAAATACTTGTCATCAAAATGAATAAAATGGGGTGTATCTAGATGTATTTTAGTTTTAAAAACATCCCTTTTTGTCCATTTTCATGACAAGTATTTTCGGACGGAGGGAGTATGTGTGATGTTACTCATACTAGTAGTAACTAGCTATGTTACCACATGCCTCTCTTTCTTCATTTATTATTTGCCACATCATCTATTTTATCTAGATATGTGTGATGTTACTACCTATGTTACTCCCACTGTGGGTAGTCTCACTCCTCACTATAGAGGTAGTAACATATATAGACTAGTAACACATGGGCATGTTACTAGTCTATGTTACTACCCATTGTGTCTAGTCTGAGTAATATCACACATCTCAAGGCAACATGAGTCTATAGCCTAATAAATGAAGTGTTGCATGTTACTACACATATGTTACTTCCCACTATAGAGGTAGTAACATAGACTAGTAACATTCTATGTTACTACCCATTGTCGCCAGTCTTATATATGACACTCTATTGTGTACTTACTTGCTCTAATGCATAGTATCATAGAGTAGCTAGTATCATATGTATTACTTTATTTAGATTGTCATGCATGGCACATAGAAGCATAAAATTAATTATGATACGGTTTCATGATATGATACTTAACCCTCTCTTTCTTCATTTAATTAATTCTATGATGGCTCATCAAAATTGCCTAGTTGACATGCATGATACTA
Source organism: Secale cereale (assembly GCA_902687465.1). Taxonomy (NCBI): domain Eukaryota; kingdom Viridiplantae; phylum Streptophyta; class Magnoliopsida; order Poales; family Poaceae; genus Secale; species Secale cereale. The sequence continues at coordinate 696,639,959 of LR738710.1, read as the reverse complement.
GCTCTGATACCCCCTTACTATCAGCCTAGCAAAGGTGTACAAATCATTTGTGCGTCTCTTTGTGAGTTTTCATCCGTTTGTTCAAGAAGCGGGGAGAAGTTTCAAACATTTCGGCCGCGAGGTGCGGCCACTAGCGTAGGCCTAGTTGGTATTTTAATTACAAAAAATCTAGATGGAGTTCAGACATCATCAAAATCGATGTGTACGTGTGGCGTGCTCTCATGACCCCGTGGAAAAAATTGGTAAAGTTTGGCACAAGTTTTGATGACCGCTCCTTCCAAACCGGAGCATCTCATATGAAGGATCATGGTTTTCCAAAAGGAGACGTGTCAATTCAAACTCATGTGGTCGTGACTTCATCGTTTGGCCTCATAAAAAATTCCATGGTACGCAATCACCATTATACCACGAGTTTGATTTTCTGGCGCATTTCAGATATCGTTAGCTATATTTAAGACATTTTTTGAGATTAACGTACATTTTGTGCATAAAAATAAAATTACAACCGGAACTGCATGTGATGTCAAAAGGGATGAGGACCGCCGTTCGATCTAGGAGCATCCAACGATGCAGACATACAATCCATGGGGTTTGAGTTCTGGCCAATTAGAAAGCACGACTCAGATCGTGGTCCGGATGGCGGGGTTTGGTCGGCACACGACTTTCATCAACGAACCGTGTGCTATTCGCAAACCAGATTGCATATTTTTCTTCACACATACTGTAGTGAGATCGATTGAGTGTGCTACCTCTATGATATAATAATAATAATAATAATAATAATAATAATAATAATAATAACAAAAAACAGTTCATATTCATTGCCTGAGCTGACAACATATCAAGGTCAACATATTAACGATTCTTACATCAACATAAAACCGGGCATAACTCACAAATTCAGTACATGTGACAGTTCCAAATTGAACGAATTAAGTTGCAGGGTAGGCTTAAAGACTAGTCTTACGGCTTAATTCCCATGTACATGGGGGAACTGGGATCATTAGTAGTTCCCGACATGTACAAATAATGTGCCGTATACAACATATATATAGTGCCATTAGTAGTTCCCGACCGTTAGCTTATCTCCATAGTTTCCCCATTTCCCCCAAATCCCTACATAGCCTCCAAATTCTCTCGCGTGGCGCTGACATTGGGGGCATGCGGACGAGTGGTGCTGATGGTTTTGGTGCGACTGCTCCTGCTCGTATCGCCGCCGAGCACTTGCCTAAGGTCATCAGAAGGCAGGTGTACTACGGATCCAAATCGTCCTGTCAAGTCCCAATCTATCCCGATCTTTTTTAGCATGTCCAAAGTATAGATCCTTGATGAATCCGTCCTGAATGA
>LR738710.1:696515580-696638514 GCA_902687465.1 Secale cereale | reverse complement strand
CCGATCTGCCACCGGATCCAAAGCTTGACTCCAGACTCCCGCAACACGAGTTCGACTCCGAGTTTTGCGCCACCGAGAAGTGCCAAAAGCTGAGTTGTGTGCACGGGCCCACTCCCGCTCGACGTGTATGCACGGAGGGATTCGTCATTGGCAGGCGGTTTCTCAATTGCCCCTTAGAGGTTAGTGCTAATGAAGTTCATCATTGTACTTCAGTTAATGCCACCGCTCATCCAGAATACTATTTAACATTGGCAGGGATATGAAGCTTGTGCCTTTGTTAACTGGCTGGATGAAGAATGGCATGGCAGGGCTCGGAGTGTTATCACCAAGCTCGCAGAAGATAATGTAAAGCTGAAGAAGAAACTGGCTGATCTAGAATGTACAATCAGTACGATGAAGCAAGAAAGAATCAATCACAGGCAACATATGAAAGCAAGAGACAAGAAGGAACTAGCATGTGTAGTTGTGGTTGTTGCATTAGCCATGTTCTATGCGCTGTTTGCAATGATGATTAGTTTTTTTTACAGTATTGCTAAAGCACATCTAGATGTGCTCTAAGTAATGCGCATCTAGGTCCTATGCCATTGATGTTACGCGAAGATTCGTGCAGATAATTTTTCTTTGTCTTTTTTCTGTTCCTTTCTAGTTTGATTATTACTAACTTTATCAATAAGAAGAGCTCAATGTATTGCTTCCCAACTGTCCTACTCCGTTCGTACAGGTACCGGTGCATAATCCCAAAACTCGTTCCTTGTTTTTGTCCTGGAAAAGGAAACCAGCCAAATAGCCAATAGGAGTCATGCGCAACCCCGGGAATTTGGAGCGTCTGGGTACAAATAATTGTGGTTGATTATATCAGCGGTTAGATAATACGTCAACCCCTGCTTCAACCCCCGCTTCAATTGGCAGTTCCTCTTCTCTGCATACCCCGCTTAAGTGTCAATCATCTTCATCGTCCCCAGCAGGCCGTGCTACACACTGGCACACACTCTACAGCCATGTCAAGCGATAGCGAGGACGACAGTTTGGCCAGCAGTCTGGCGCCCGATGATAGGTCAACATCGAAATCATGCCGCTCGTCTTCCATGAGTCCGGCGTCGAGCCCAGACCTCGATTATATCCGGTTCATGAAAGGGACGCCGCCTCCGGAGTCGTCAGACGACAACTGGACGGACGAGGAGCCGCTGGAGGACGAAGAAGAGGACGATGATGATGAGGAGGAGGAATGGTCGAATGAGGAGGAGGAGGACGACGACAACAACGACAATGACGACGGCGATGAAAAGCCAACGGTCAGCGGCAAGAAGCGTCCTCACCAAGATGATGTCGCGGGGCCATCCAACAAGAACAACAATAAGAAGAAGGACTAAATTAAGCAGACTGTATATATCTCTGTTTATCTTGTCAATCTCATCACAGACGGTTGGTAATATGTATTCGACAGAGATCTTCTACATTATCGCCAACAGGTTGGTTTGTTGAACTGTTTGCCCTGACGAGCACACAATTCACAAAAAAAGACCATATGGGCTAACTATAATGATCGCACACAATTCTGATTACCGACCTGTTTGCCGAGTATCACACACATCTTGTTACGCTGAATCGTTTGTGTTCACCTCATTATTCGCAAATGGTACATCGGAGTGAACTGTATGCCGTATATCGCACACACCTTGATCTGGCTGCCCGTTCTTGTTGTTCTGTCTCATCGCAAACAGTTTGTACAGATCAACCGTATGCCCCTCATCGCACACGCAACTATAACCTAAACCATGTTTGATGCATCCGTCATCGCAAATGTTTTACACATTTTTGACGGTTTTCATACAGCACTGTTTGCGATGATTGAATCGCACATAGTTTCTCGAAGGGTCTCTGATCGTAGTGTCGCGTTAGCAGCATCCTGCAGTAGTGCACCCTATGATCAATGGTGGATAGGGACGATGTAGTCCTGGACAATAGATCGAGTTCTATCTCTTTTAAGCCAGCAGATGAAATTGTGAAATTCCGAGTGCACCTAACGGACCCTAGTAAAACAGCATCCATTGGGGCACAGCTAAATTCGGTTGTAGACAACGCTTTGCATGCCTTCCTTCACGTAAATTGGGACATATTCGCTTGGCATCCTTCAGATATGCCAGGAATCCCACACAGGCTGGCCGAACACAGCCTCAACATTATCAAAGGGTTTAAGCCACTCAAGCAGTCATTACGACGATTTTATGGACCCAAAAGACAGGCTATGGGGGAAGAGCTAGCCAAGCTATTGGAAGTTGGATTCATAAGGGAAATCAACACACCCGGACTGGCTCACCAACCTGGTCATGGTGCCAAAGAAGGACAAATACTGGCGCCTTTGTGTCGACTTCACGGACCTAAACAAGGCTTGCCCTAAGGATCCCTTTCCTCTTCCCCGCATTGATCAAATTATCGATGCAACCGCAGGACATGACTTGTTGTGTTTCCTCTACGCCTGTCGGGGGAAACTGTCCTCCCACGAGCACCTATGGGACCGGAGCCCCTTCTACGTTGCGGTAAGGGAGCGGAGGGAGCACGGAGAGCAGATCGAGGGGCACACGCGGGCAGTTTTACGCAGGTTCGGGCCGCGCGGACGCGTAAAACCCTACTCCTGCTTAGGTTGTATTGAGTTCTTGAGCTCGGGAGCTTGAAGAGCTACAGTATTAGCTACACCGAGCGAGAGAGTTGTCTAGGTTTCGAACCGAACCCCCCCCCTTCGTTGTGCATGGGCCTCCTTTTATAGCTCAAAGGGGTCACCGACAGGTGTCAACGTAGAGGAGGGTAAAAGCGTAATTTTGGTGGTAGTTGTAACAGTGCGTGAATAGTGTATGAACAGTGGATGAACAGTGGTCTTCACCTAACTTTGACAGTGGGGGACAAGGGCCTTAAATGCCCGTCGCCGTCGACCCCAAAAGTGTCCGTCCATGCTTCTCCGTTCGCCACGGCGGTAGCCTCGTCACCGTGGCTTGCCACTGTGTGCCACTGTGTGCCCCAAGCTGCACAGCCATCTGCCACATGCCCCTGGAAGGGCCCCAGGGCGATGCGTGGGCCGATGAGCTGGAGCGCGGGCACACAACGTAGGTTTCCCCGGCAAGCACCTTGCCGGGGTAGTGATCTTGCCGGGCCCGGAAGCTTGTCGCTCTCCGGGTCCTGCCGGGGCGCAAGATGCACCGAGGCATCCCTTGAGGTATGTGTTCCTTGGCTTTCCTGGCAAGCCCCTCTTGCCAGGGTTTTGCGCTAAAATGATAACCTTGAGCCTGGTGCGGCCTTCCCGGCAAGGTCCTCTTGCCGGGGCCTTGATCTTCTGTCTTGTATACTTTGTTTTTGAATGGCTTCATAGGGACCGGAAAGGTTCCCCGCGAGCACGTGGTTAGCCTTGCCACGGGGAGCTACTACTGCCCGTGCACAAGTTGGGGTACTAAGGTACTCCTATCTTAGTACACCGACAGGAGCCCCCGGGCCTGGGCCACACACGGTGTCGAGCGCTGTTGGGCCAGGCCCAAGATAGTGCACGGGCACGCGCGGCCCACGGCAAGCCGTATCCCCTTCCGTATCCGCCGCACCCCTCCCTAATGGCATGCGTCGATTGCGGCGTCGTGGGAGAGGTCGTGGCCTGTTCTTTAATGGGAAATGCGGAACGTCCCCCACTTCCCCCTTAAAAGCAAAGGAAGCAGGGGCAGTTCCCCTCCATCGTCTTCATTGCGCCTTGATTCTCCAGAAACCCCCGTCGCCCTCCGCCTCCCAAAGGTTGACAGAGAGCCAAGCCCCTTTCTTCCTCCGCCGTCTCCCGCATCCGCGGCACCGTCGATCCCCTCGCCTCTTTCCTCGCCGCCCCCGCCATGGCTCCGAAGAGCGACAAGGCGAAGAGCGACAAGGCCAAGAAGGAGAAGTCCGAGCAGGCGGCGAAGCTGGCAGCCCTGCGGAAGAAGTGCGTGGTCTTCGCGCCGAGGCTTGGCGCGAGGGAGCTGCGGGACAAATACTATTTGTTCTGGGCGAGGGAGACCAGAGCTCATCCCCGCACCCAAGTCTTCCCCGCCGTCGCCAAAGATATGTTCCCCGGCGGGTACTTTTTCTTTGCTGCATTCTTCCATTATGGTCTGTGCCCTCCGTTCTCGGAGTTCTTTTGTGATGTCATGAATACATATGGCCTCCACTTCCTAGATTTCACCCCCAACGCCATCCTTACGATGGCCGTTTTCGTACATCTGTGCGAAAACTATGTTGGGTTTCATCCAAATGTAGCTATTTTCCGCCACTTCTTCATGCCTAGAGTAGAGTCAGGTGCCCCCCTCTCCGGCGGCATCTCCTGGATCTTTAGGCTGAACAAGGACTCGTACCTGAAGGGTGAGCTTCGCGGCAAGTGGGAGGAGTGGAGAGCCGATTGGTGCTGGGTGTTGGAAGATAAGCCAGAGCCCTTTACCTCGCCGCGCCAGACTGCCATAGTGCGCGGCAGGGATTGGAGTGAATTGGCCCTGGAGGACAGCAAGCTTAATATCGCCCTCATTAGGATCATTCGTCTCCGGGTCGCCAATCTGACTATCGGAGAAGTTGGAGCAGATTTCCTCCGTCGCCGCATCGCCCCTCTACAAGAAAGGAAGAGGCCCGCCTGGGAATTCGGCAATGCAGCAGACATCATGAGGCTGCGCCCTGGATTGAACTACAACTTCACTGCCTTGGAGTTGAAGGGGATGGTCCGGGAGCTCTTCAAGCATGACCCGGCCCACCCGGAGTGGTTCAAACCTTCCCAGGGAGTGGTGCCGCTGTGCAACAGCACTGCCCGTGATTCCCTACGCGCGATGATGCCCGCGTGCGACTCCCATGGCGTCGTCCCCACTTGGATAGAGCCTCCACCGGAGACCGTGCTGACCTTCTTCGACAACTTGGTCGAGAAGCCCCGCAACGCTAAGGAGAACAAGGGCCTCACCCGGGCTACTACTGACCGGGATATAGCCTACATCGCCTCCAGGATGGAGGAGGCCGCCGCAGCTGCGGCTGCGGGCGAGTTTGGATACACCGTGGATGATGCAGATGCCGCGAACGCAGTGAGTCAAGCAGAGGAGGCGGAAATCCTCAAGCTGCTGAAGATTGCGCTCGAGGAGTTTGCCAGGGAGCCTTCCGTGAAGTTTGCCGGGACGAGCGAGGTTGCCGGGGGGAGCGAGGCCGCCGGGCATGGCGCTGAGTCCAGCGGGCCTGCCGAGGAGGAGGAAGATGCCGAGGCTGGAGATTCCGATGAAGACTCTGGTGGATCTCTGAATCTTGACGACGACGCTTCCTCGTCCTCGGAGAACTCTTCGCCTCCGCCAAGCCCCACGCAGCAGCCGAAGAAGCGCCTCCGCAAGGCAGCTGAGACGGCGAGGCCACAGGCGCCTCGACAGCAGCCGAAGCGCCGTGCGACGCGCGCCACCAAGACGAGCGAATTCGTCAAGGAGGCACCCCGTGCTCGAGTGCCAAGCGGAGGAGGAGGATCTTCCCGGAGCGGAACGGGCGCTCCTTCTGCCCCTCGGTCCTCGGCGACGACGAGGGCCGGGTCTTCGTAGCCCACAGCCCCGGAGCCCGCCAAGCGCCCGAGGGAGCCTTCTCCTCCAGCTCCTCGCGCGGGAGCACACCAGGCGGAGTTTGACTTCTCCGCCCTCAGCTCCGACGAAGAGGAAGAGGAGTAAGTTCTTGCAATTCTTTTAGTTGCTTTGATTTTGTCTTGATTTTCCTTGCTGGTTCTGATCTTGCTTTTGTTTTGCTTCGCAGGACCCTGACCCAGCGGATGGCGAAGAGGGGCAAGATCCCTGTGGTCAATGTTGAGGACGACGAGCCCGTCGCGGCGACAAGCGACGCGCCGGCGGCGAGCTTGCCGGATCAGCCTGCTGCTCCGAGGAGCAGCCCCCAGCGTAAGTCTGGGACTCGTTTTTTTCTGCTTGGCGGGCGCGCTCGAGGTTGTTGCTTGTACTGATACTTTGTTGTTTTGTATAGAGGTGGAGCCGCAGCCGCAGGAGCACCAGGAGGTTGCCCCCGACGAGCCACTTGCTCCGCCCTCCCCGCCAAGGAGGAGCTCCGCGGCAAGGGAGAACGCTCCGCCAAGGACGGGCACTCCGCCAAGAGCGAGTACCCCGCCAAGGGTGAGCAGCCCGACAAGGGTGAGCACCCCGCCAAGGGAGGGCGCAGGCGGCCCTCCGCCAGCAGGGGCCACCACTCCGCCGCCAAGGGAGAATTCCCCAGCGAGGGACCCCGTCGTTGAAGAAGTCCGCGAAGGTAAAGCTTGTAATTTCTTCTTCCCGGATTCGTCTTTTTCGGATATTTACTTGATTCTTTCTTTTCTTTTTCTTCTGCTAGATCCTCCTGCACCGGAGCGGATGGAGACGGAGGCCACCGCTGAGGAGGAGGTGCACGGCGACGGCGGCAACGCCACTGCTCCCGAGGGAAGGGCTGGAGCCGACGAGCCTGCCGCTGAAGAGACCGCCCCGCCCGCAGACGCCGCGGCTGGGGAAGGGACCGGCGACCGCACTGCTGGCCCGGAGGCTGCAGGAGCGCCGGACGCTGCACCGGCCGCCGATCCTTCCGCCTCTACGGCTGGGCAGGGCGTCTACCTGGAGGCCGCCAATGGGGTTTTCATACAAGTCCCGTGGGCGTCCTCGTCTCGAGCACCCGCGGAGGGAGAGACCTTTGACGGAGAGGTCCTCGCCTCCGCCGGATTGAAGATCGTTGAAGCGCCCGGCAGCAGCGACGAGCCCGAAGAGGAGAGACTCCTTCGTCGGCTCCTGGCCTTGTACCGGGCCAGGCATGCGAAATTGGAGTCTCGGGAGGCTCTCGCCGCCAAGGCTGGAGCTGATTTGGAGAAGCGCGCCGTGGAGCTCCGCGCCGCCAACCAGGCGGCCCTCCGCAACTTGGCGGAGGAGCGTGAAGAGCTTGCCGGGGCGCAGCAAGCCTTCCTCCTTGAAAAAGCTGAGGCCGAGGAGCAGCAGCGGTTGGCCGCCGAGGAGCTGTCCCGGCGAGAAGGAGTACTCAACCAGCGGAAGGTCGACCTCGATGCCCACGAGGACGACCTCGCCGCCCGGGAGCAGGCCATTGGCGGGGCTCTGAAGGAGGCGAGGAGCGTCGCAGCCGCCGCAGATACCGCCAAGAAAGATCTGTAGACCAAGGTGGAGCAGCTGGAGTTGTTCCTGAAGGCGAGCGAGGACAGAGTCACTGCGCTCAACATGGAGCGGGAAAAAGATGCCCACACCAACTCTGAGTTGCAGGTACGTCTCTCCGAGAAGGGTACGGAGCTCACTGCCGCCAAGGATTCCATTGCTGACTTAGAGCTGAAGGTCTCCACCCTGACTGACTCGCTCGACGCCGCCCGGGACCGCGAGACGAAGCTGAAGGACAAACTCCGCAAGGAAAGGGCCTTAGTGGAGAGCGCCGCCGTCTCGGCGAACAACTTCAACCAGGCGGTGGAGCAGTGGACTGATGAGCTGGTCACCTCCGCAGCCAATATTGACGCGGAGATGATGGCGCTGAAGGCGGAGCATCTCGTGTACTCTCCGGATGAGAGCCTCCCCCACAGCGCCAAATTGAGTCTATTCTTCAGGGGAATCGCGCCGGCGCTTGCGCGGCTACGGGAGAAGATCCTCGCGCAGTTGGCCGACGAGGCGCGTCGGCTTTGTATGGGCACCTTGGAGCGGGTCTTGTCGAAGATCGCCTACCGCAACCCCGGCATCAACCTCGTCAACGTCCTCCGCACCTTGCCGCCCGAAGCTGACCAGGAGGCGTTGAAGGCGCAGGTTGCCCACATTGTCGCCAAGGTGGGCAAGATCACGAGGCGTGAAGGCGACCGTGTAGATTAGATTCCTTTCTTTCTGCTTCCTTTGCCGCTGCCAATTAAGTCATAGGCAGTAGTTGATTAGAACAGCGGCAAGCTATCTTTGTAATATACAATCTTATCTTGAGCTATCAATGCAGTGTTATCTCCCTTGCTTTGGTCCCTTCACTTTGTATGCATTCCACCCTACGCTCTTAGGGAACTTGCCAGCAAAGGACCCTTGCCGCGAGCACTGAGTGCTGGACTCTTAGCAGCCTGCTGGCAATACCTTCGCCGGCAAGAAACCTTGCCGCAGCTAGTCGCAGCACACTTAGGTTGCTGAGCGAACTCGAAAACGAAGTAAGGGCGCGACACTTGTCGCAGCTCACTTAAGTCGTTGAGCGTGCTCGAAACAAAGTAAGGGTGCGGCTAGCCACGGGTAGGTTCCTCCGCGCACAGGTTTTCCATACAAAGGGTGGTTGTTCAAGGAAGATAACTAAAATTTAAATAATTTGAATTACTCAAACTTTTGGTGACTTAGCTTTCATAGATTGTTTGTTCCCCGACAAGGCTTCTCTTGCTTGAACAACGCTTGGTTCATACGCCTCCATCTCCTTCCCCCCCGGCAAACTTGTGCGCGAGGAATACTCCTTCTGCTTAAGAGGGAAAGAAGAAGAGGAGGAAAAACAAGTATAGGGCCGCATGGTTTGCTAGTGCTTACCGGGGACGTGCGTTGCACATAGTGTCAGATGATGCATGCAAATAACAAAGAAAGGCATGAAAATGACAAATTGTGCGAAGCACAAAAGCTTTACTGATGCACGGGATCTGCGCCCGGCTTTGTACAAAGGTTTACATGCAACTGCGGCAAGACTTGTACAAAAGGTGGTTGCCGGAGCGGATCACAGCAACCGCGCCTTACGGGTGAAACTTGCGAAGATGCTCTATGTTCCAGGAGTTGCTCACCGGTAAGCCTTCTTCGGTCTCAAGGCGGACAGCACCGGGCCTTGTGACTTGTCTCACCCGATAAGGGCCTTCCCACTTCGGCGTCAACTTGTTGGAATTCTTGGCGGACTGAACACGCCGAAGAACAAGGTCGCCTTCCTCGTGACTCCTGGCCCTGACCTTGCGGCTATGATAGCGACGCAAGGCTTGCTGGTATCGAGCAGCTCGTACAGCAGCTTGGAGACGTTCCTCCTCAAGGAGCAATGCATCATCTTGTCGCAGTTGCTCTTGCTCGAGCTCATCATAAGCGAGCACTCGAGGAGATCCGTATACGAGTTCCGTGGGGAGAACTGCCTCTGCTCCATAGACAAGAGCAAAGGGTGTCTGTCCGGTGGCTCGATTTGGTGTCGTCCTGATTGACCAAAGAGCTGCCGGCAACTCCTCTATCCAGTTTCTTCCGCACTTGTGCAGCCTGTCGAAGGTTCTTGTCTTGAGTCCGCGCAGCACTTCAGCATTGGCCCTCTCCGCTTGACCGTTGCTCCTCGGGTGAGCAACAGAAGCGAAGCAGACCTTGGCGCCAAGGTCTTGGACGTACTGCATGAAGGTGCGACTGGTAAACTGTGTGCCGTTGTCGGTGATGATCCTGTTAGGGATTCCGAAACGGCAAACAATCGATCTGAAGAACCTGACTGCTGACTGTGCTGTCACCTTTCTCACTGGTTCCACTTCTGGCCACTTTGTGAACTTGTCGATCGCAACATACAAGTACTCAAAGCCCCCGGCTGCGTGGGGAAAGGGGCCGAGGATATCGAGCCCCCAGACCGAGAAGGGCCAGGACAAAGGGATCGTCTGGAGAGCTTGAGCTGGCTGGTGAATCTGTTTGGCATGGAACTGGCACGCTTCACACTTGGCTACTTGTGCAGTTACATCTTGGAGGGCTTCTGGCCAGAAGAACCCTTGCCGGAACGCCTTCCCGGCAAGTGCCCTTGCGCCAATGTGGTGGCCACATATGCCTCCATGTATCTCTGCCAACAGCTTCTGTCCATCTTCCCTGGAAATGCACTTCAACCTGACACCATTGAGTCTTCTTCTATACAGTTCATTGCCAACGAACTGGTACATACTTGACTGCCTGGTTATTTTCTCTATCTCTTCTGGCTCGTCGGGAAGTTCTCCAGTTTGCAGAAAGCTGACGATTTGCTGTGCCCATGCTGGAGCCTGAGGCTCAACAACAAGGACCAAAGGCATGAGGGCTGCTGCGGGAACCTCAGCTTCTACGGCAAGGACCTGCGGCTCTGCCGGAGCTGATGGTCCCCCGGCAAGCCTGCCGGGGCAAGGCTTGTCGGGAACGCTTGCTTCAACTGTACAGACCCTTGGATCTGCAGGAGCAAACTGTTCCTCAGCATCTTGGCTGTTGATCTTGGGGACCTTGGCGGCGGCTTCGGGAAGATCCGCCGGCAAGTAGTCGCCGGAGACCAACTTTCTCTTCTTGTTTTGCCCAACTGATGGTGTAACGGATGGCTGAGTTAACTTGAGCAGGAAGGTCGCTGGTTCCACAGGTAACTTCATTGCCGCACACTTTGAGAGGCCATCCGCAATATCATTCTGAGCTCTTGGGACGTGCTCCATTTGCAGACCCTCAAAGTGTTCCTCAAGCTTCCTCACTTCATCAACATAAGCTTCCATCAAAGGGCTCTGGTAACTCTTATTCACTTGTCGGACCACCAACTGTGAATCTCCCCGCACAATCAACTTCTTGACCCCAAGCTCGGCCGCAATTCTGAGGCCGGCAAGCAAACCTTCATACTCAGCAGTATTGTTTGTCGCTTGCTCCTTGGGAAAGTGCATCTGGACAACATACTTGAGGTGCTCTCCGGTGGGCGCTATGAGTACCACGCCGGCACCGGCGCCTTGTAGCGAGAAAGCACCATCAAAGTACATTACCCATTCGCTGCTCGCTTCTTGGACGGGGACGTTTGTCTCTGGGACTTCTTCATCTGGCGTTGGGGTCCATTCTGCTATGAATTCTGCCAAAGCTCTGCTCTGTATGGTTGAAGTACTCTCAAACTTGAGACCAAAGCTTGACAGCTCCAGTGCCCACTCGACGATCCTTCCTGTTGCCTCGGGATTCTGCAATATCCTCTTCAACGGAAAGCGAGTGACCACTATTATCTCGTGCGCTTGGAAGTAATGGCGCAGCTTCCTTGAGGCCATGAGGAGGCCGAAAAGCAACTTCTGCACCCCAGAGTATCTTGATCTAGCCCCCTGCAAGAGGGAACTCACAAAATACACTGGGCGCTGTACCATCTTCCTTCGCACTTCTCCTTGTTCCTGCGCAGACTTGTCCTTGTCGGGGCCAGAGCTTGTCGGGGAAGCCCCCTGCTTGTCGCTGGATTCGCTTGCCGGGGATGTGGGTTCCTCATATGCCTCCCTCTCCGCTACTAACGCAGCACTAACCACTTGATTGGTTGCCGCTAGGTACAGCAGCAACTTCTCTTGTGGCCTAGGTGCGACAAGTATCGGAGTGGAGGACAGGTATCCTTTCAAGTCTTGCAGCGCTGCCTCCACTTCCGGAGTCCATTTCATAGGACCTGCCTTTTTCAAGATTTTGAAGAAAGGTAGGGCGCGTTCTGCAGACTTTGAAATGAACCTGCTGAGGGCAGCCACACAACCAGCAAGTCTTCTTACATTCTTGACGCGCTTCGGGGCTTCAATCTGCTCGATGGCTTTTATCTTGTCGGGATTGGCTTCAATCCCCCTCTGGGACACAAAGAACCCGAGAAGCTTGCCAGAGGGGACTCCGAAGACGCACTTCTCGGGGTTCAGCTTGAGCTGGATCTTGCGCAGATTTTCAAAGGTTTCCTCTAAATCTTGAATCAGGGTATCTTTGCTCTTGCTCTTGACCACTATATCATCCATGTAGGCTTCTACATTTCTGTGTATCTGTGGCTCAAAAGCAGTGTGCACCACCCTTGCAAATGTCGAGCCTGCATTCTTCAATCCAAAGGGCATGCGTATGAAGCAATATGTGCCACATGGAGTAATGAAGGCAGTCTTTTCTTCATCTTCCTTGGCCATGAAAATCTGGTGGTAACCTGAGTATGCATCAAGGATGGAAAGCAGCTCACATCCGACGGTGGAGTCAACAATCTGGTCAATACGTGGCAAGGGAAATGGATCCTTGGGACACGCTTTATTCACATCAGTGAAGTCTATACAAAGTCTCCACTTCCCATTAGCCTTTCGTACGACAACTGGATTGGCCAACCACGTGGGATGTATTACGCCTCTAACCAGGCCTACTGCTTCCAACTTATTTATCTCTTCGGCGATGAATTCTTGGCGCTCCACGGCTTGCTTTCTGACCTTCTGCTTGACGGGCCGCGCATGAGGGCAAACAGCAAGCTTGTGCTCAATTACCTTCCTGGGAACGCCGGGGATGTCAGATGGTTGCCACGCAAACACATCGACATTCGGCCGCAGGAAGGCAACGAGCGCGCTTTCCTATTTGTGGTCGAGTGTAGCACTGATGGTGAAGGTACCACCAGTGCCGTCCTCCTTGGCGGACACCTTCTTGGTTGCCGGTGGAGCTGCCATTCCTTTCTTGCACTTGCTGGTGGAGCTCGATGGTGCGTCCTCGACGGCAGTGCAGCACTCCGAAGAGGTGCGTTTGCCGGAGTGGGCCCCAGAGCTCTTGCCGGACTTGGTCTTGGCCTTCCCCCCGGGAGCTTCATCGGCAAGTGTGTTGCTCTCTGCTGCGGCTGCTGCATCCCGGTAGATCTTGTCGGCGCAGATAAGCGCGTCCTTCTTATCGCCAGGGACAGAGATGACGCTTATCGGCCCCGGCATCTTGAGCACATTGTATGCATAGTGGGAAGCTGCCATGAACTTGGCGAGGGCAGGACGACCAAGTATCCCATTATATGGTAATGGGATATCGGCAACGTCAAACGTGATCCCCTCCGTCCGGAAGTTGAGCTCCCCGCCAAAGGTCACTGGCAGCGTAATCTTCCCCTTCGGCTTGCTCCTTCCCGGGTTGATCCCTTGGAACGACCCGGTTTCTTCGAGCTCGCCGTCTGGGATCTGTAGCTTCTTGATCACAGCTGAGGAGATCATGTTCAGGCCGGCCCCGCCGTCAACCAACATCTTGGTGACCTTGAGGTTGCGGATAGTTGGTGAGACCAACATCGGCAAGCACCCGACCACAGTGGTGCGGTCAGGGTGGTCCTCAAGGTCAAAGATGATGGGCGTGCTGGACCACTTCAGCAACCTACGTGACTCGACGCGCGGCTCAGCTGCATTCACTTCTCGCACCCACTGCTTGAGCTGGCGGTGGGAAGTGTGCAGAGAGGCACCTCCGTCGACACACAGAACCTCTGTGGCCTTCTGGAACTCCTGCTCGCTGTTGTCTCCTTCTTCCATGTCGTCATCGTCGTCTTCATCCTCATCCTTGTCGCGGCCCCGGGGAGGTCTGTCACCTTGCCGCTGCTTGGCCTTGCCGCGGCGTCCTCCCCGGCCATTGAACGGCCGCTTCTTGCTGGGTTCTCCTCCGCCTCCTTGGGCCTTCTCCTTGTCGCGACGCTCGTATTCAGCCTTCTGCTATTCTGCGAGGTACTCCACTCTTTTGCAGTTTTGGAGATCGTGGCCCTTGGTGCGGTGGATCTTGTAGTACTGCTTGTCGGAGCCGTCCTACTTGTCGGCTGCCGCTACAGGGGCGGGCTCCTTGCCGGAACCGCCAGCCTGTGCCTTCTTGGTGGGAGCCTCCTTGCCGGACTGCTCGACAACCAGCACCTCCTTGCTCTTCTTCTTTCTATTATTCCGCCGCCGGTTTTTCCTTGCCGGGGCGGCATCCTCGCTGTCGCTTCCTCCTGCGCCAGTATCCTCTCCGGGGAGTCTCCTCCCCTCTTCGGCGCGCGCACACTTGTCAGCCAGAGCGTAGAGCTCGCTAACATCCCGGATCTTGGTCATGGCCATTTCTTCCCTCATCCGGCGGTTACGCACGTTCTGGTGGAACGCGCTGATAACTGCGACAGGGTGGACGTCGGGAATGTTGTGTTGGACGCGGCTGAATCTCTGGATGTACTTGCGCAGGGACTCTCCCTCCTTCTGGGCCAAGATGTGGAGATCGCTCTCCTGGCCGTGGGGTTTGTGGCCGCCCGTAAAGGCGCCAACAAACTGGTGGCACAGATCCGCCCACGAAGAAATGGAGTTCTCCGGCATGTGCATAAGCCAAGACCGGACGTTTGGCTTAAGCACTAGCGGGAAGTAGTTGGCTAGGATGTTTTCGTCGCGTCCCCCGGCAGCCTGCACCGCGATGGTGTAGATGCTGAGGAACTCCGAGGGGTGTGTCTTGCCGTCGTACTTCTCGGGTACGTCGGGCTTGAAATTTTTCATGCTGGGCCACTGGACTTGCCGCAGCTCACGGGTGAACGCAGGGCAACCTGCCGCGTACGGCAAGTCGCCTGGTTCACCGGGCGCGTGCGCGTCGACAGCGGTCCCAGCACGCTGATCTGACTGTCTCCGGGCTTCTCGTCGACGCTCGATGCGAGTCCGAGCGTCCTCTTGTCGCCGGTCGTCGAGGACTTGGCGCTGATCGCGGCGAGCCCGCGGGTCCGACGACGCCGTAGAGTCGTCGTCGACGTTGATCCGGCGGGGTGGCGATTTCTGCTTCCGCGGCGGGGAGTGCACGGTAGTTGCACCCCCGGCGGTCTTGTCGCCATCGGCCTTCGCTTGGTCGACTTGCCGCGGCCGCGAAGTTGCCGGCTGCTGTGGCGCGTCGTTGTTGGCGAAGGCGATGAGACTCTGAATCGTTGCCCTCCAGTCTTCGGCCTTGTCTGCCGCTGGAGGGAAGTCGAGGAGCAGCTGTGCTCTTGCTAGAGCTTCTGCTGGAGAAGAGGGGAACGGCGGCGAGCGGTGCGAGGAGAGGGACATGCTCGGACTTCTAACAACGTTAGAAGGAGCATGTTCCCGCCCCGGCGACTGCGCCTTGCTCGTACCAGCGCGCTGGCCTTGAGCATCCCGCGATCCTCCGGCTTGGCCACGCCCCAGCAAGCGTATGGTACCTCCAGTACCACGCCGCTGCGGGTCTTGTACCTCCCGAGAGGGACGTGGTGCGTCCACGGACACCGAGGCTTTGGAATTCGCCCGGTCGTCCGTCTTGTCCTTGGACTTGGTGGCGCCGTGAGTTTCCTCGCCGGCGACCACCCTTCCGCCGGCGTCTCCTCCACCAACCGTTGGTTCTGGTGGCGGTGGAATCGACGCAGACGGGCCTCCGACCTCCGAAGCCTTCTTCTTCGGAGGCATGTCATTGTAGCTGATGAAGTTGATGAAGCTGGAGAGGTTGCCGAAGATTGCGCCCGCGTGAGCGTCGGATCAGGTTCGCACAACCTCGACGCCCCCTACCTGGCGCGCCAAAGATGTCGGGGGAAACTGTCCTCCCACGAGCACCTATGGGACTGGAGCCCCTTCTACGTTGCGGTAAGGGAGCGGAGGGAGCACGGAGAGCAGATCGAGGGGCACACGCGGGCAGTTTTACCCAGGTTCGGGCCGCGCGGACGCGTAAAACCCTACTCCTGCTTAGGTTGTATTGAGTTCTTGAGCTCGGGAGCTTGAAGAGCTACAGTATTAGCTACACCGAGCGAGAGAGTTGTCTAGGTTTCGAACCGAACCCCCCCCCCCCTTCGTTGTGCATGGGCCTCCTTTTATAGTTCAAAGGGGTCACCGACAGGTGTCAACGTAGGGGAGGGTAAAAGCGTAATTTTGGTGGTAGTTGTAACAGTGCGTGAATAGTGTATGAACAGTGGATGAACAGTGGTCTTCACCTAACTTTGACAGTGGGGGACAAGGGCCTTAAATGCCCGTCGCCGTCGACCCCAAAAGTGTCCGTCCATGCTTCTCCGTTCGCCACGGCGGTAGCCTCGTCACCGTGGCTTGCCACTGTGTGCCCCAAGCTGCACAGCCATCTGCCACGTGCCCCTGGAAGGGCCCCAGGGCGACGCGTGGGCCGATGAGCTGGAGCGTGGGCACACAGCGTAGGTTTCCCCGGCAAGCACCTTGCCGGGGTAGTGATCTTGCCGGGCCCGGAAGCTTGTCGCTCTCCGGGTCCTGCCGGGGCGCAAGATGCGCCGAGGCATCCCTTGAGGTATGTGTTCTTTGGCTTTCCTGGCAAGCCCCTCTTGCCAGGGTTTTGCGCTAAAATGATAACCTTGAGCCTGGTGCGGCCTTCCCGGCAAGCTCCTCTTGCCGGGGCCTTGATCTTCTGTCTTGTATACTTTGTTTTTGAATGGCTTCATAGGGACCGGAAAGGTTCCCGGCGAGCACGTGGTTAGCCCTGCCACGGGGAGCTGCTACTGCCCGTGCACAAGTTGGGGTACTAAGGTACCCCTATCTTAGTACACCGACAACGCCTACTCCGGATACCATCAAATAAAAATGAAGGAATTCGATCAGGCCGCTACGGCATTCATTACTCAGTATGGCCCCTTTTTCTCTAACACTCACTACAGGAATCAAACAGGTCGCTACGACAAATAAACTAATTCCAGTAGTACTATGCCATTTGGACTCAAAAATGCTGGTTACACATACCAACGCATGATTCAAACATTCTTAGAAGAACAAATTGGCAAGACAGTGGAGGCATATGTTGACGATGTAGTCATCAAGACTAAACACGTTGAAACTTTGGTGGATGATCTTCGCCTTATGTTCAATAACTTACAAGCATATGACATACGGCTCAATCCGAAAAAATGCGTCTTCGGTGTTCCGGCCGAAAAGCTATAAGGGTTCATCGTATCCCATAGGGGTATCGAAGCGAACCCAGCTAAAATCCGGGCCCTGTCACAGCTAACTATGCCAATCAATCTCAAACAAGTGCAAAAGCTAGCAGGTTGCGTAGCGGCCTTGAGTGGAAGCACTACCACTTTATAGACTGCTGAGGCGCACATACAACTTTTAATGGACGAATGCGGCCACGATTGGACTGGAGGAAATAAAAACCTTATTATCAGGTAACCTAATCCTAGCCGCTCTAGACGTTGGCGAGCCAATGCTGCTTTATATCCTCGCCACTCATCAGGTAGTGAGTGCGGTGCTCGTCGTCGAACGAGATGAAGAGGGACATAAATTCCTAGTTCAAAAACTCGTATACTATGTATCCGAGGTTCTCACACCGTGCAAGTCATGATGCCCCCATTACCAGAAAATTGCCTATGCGGTATTCATGGCATCTCGGAAGCTTCGACACTACTTTCAAGAGTGTTCGATCATAGTAGCATCCGAAGTACCACTCAACGATATCAAAAACAATAAAGACGCCATGATACGTCTCCAACGTATTGATATGTCTCCAACATTTCTATAATTTTTGATTTTTGATTGTTCCAATTGTGTTAATGACATGCAAAACCCTAAGCTTGGGGATGCTTATTTTGCTATGCCCACTACTTGTTGCAATGATCATGATTGGGGTGATGATTCTTACGATCTTGAAAATTTATTTAAACCCCATCATGAATATGAGATTGATAATAATGTTTGCCATAATATTGAAAGTGGATTTGAAAGACTATCAATTTTTGATCCCACTACTTTAGATATTGATCAATCTTATGAAATTTTTGATAAAAGTGGGGTTGGAAAGGTCATGACTTTAGTTAATGTTGATCCCACTATTTTGGAAGAGTGTCAACTTCGCATGCATGTGGATCGTGTTGAGAATATGTTATGTGATAGCTATATTGTTGAATTTGCTTATGATCCTACATGCAATTATCGTGAGATAGGAAAATATGGTTGTAGAAATTTTCATGTTACTAAATTACCTCTCGTTATGTTGAGATTGCTATTGTTTCTTTCTTCTTCCTTGCATAGGCTAGATCTTGCTTGTCTTGCTAATTTGATTTCCTATAAAATGCCTGTGCATAGGAAGTATGTTAGACTTAGATGTGTTTTTCACATGCTTTATGATTCTCTCTTTGTGCTTCAATTCTTATCTTTCATGTGAGCATCATTGAATTATCGTACCTAGCTAGGAGTGTAAAACGATAGCGCTTGTTGGGAGGCAACCCAATTTTATATTTTTTGTTTCTACTTCTGTTTAGGAATAAATATTGCATCTAGATTCTGTTTAGATGTGGTTTTGTGTTTTGTTTAGTGTTTGTGCCAAGTAGAACCTTTGGGAAGACTTGTGTGAAGTTTATGTGATCTTGCTGTGAAAAAACAGAATCGTTAGCGCTCGCTAGAATGGTCATCAGATTTTACTGGAGCGTGCTATTTAGTTGATTCTTTTTGCAGATGATTAATAGACAAATTCCTCACGTTTACCAATTTAGTTTGAATTTTTTGGAGTTACAGAAGTATGCGAAACCTGCACATTACTACAGACTGTTCTGTTTTTGCCAGATTCTGTTTTTCGTGTGTTGTTTGCTTATTTCAATGCATCTATGAGTAATATTGGGAAGTATGAACCATAGAGAAGTTGGAATACAGTAGGTTTAACACCAATATAAACAAAGAATTAATTCATTGCAGTACCTTTGAGTAGTGGTTTGCATTCTTATACTAACGGAGCTCACGAGAACTTTGTCTAAGTTTTGTGTTGTGAAGTTTTCAAGTTTTGAGTATTGCTTTGATGGACTATGGAAAAAAGAGTAGCAAGGGCCTAAGCTTGGGGATTCCCAAGGCACCCCAAGTAAAATTCAAGGACAATCAAAAGCCTAAGCTTGGTAATGCCCCGGGAAGGCATCCCCTCTTTCGTCTTCATCCACCGGTAACTATACTTGGAGCTATATTTTTATTCACCACATGATATGTGTTTTGCTAGGAGCATCTTGTATAATTTGAGTATTTGCTTGTTAGTTTGCCACAGTTATTCTTGCTGGACACACCTATTTGAGAGAGTTAAATATGGCCTAGGAATTTTTAGAACACTCTATGTGCTTCACTTATATCTTTTGAGTTGAATAGTTTTTGCTCTAGTGCTTCACTTATATCTTTTAGAGCACGGTGGTGATTATATTTTAAGGAAATTGTTGAACTCTCATTGTTTCACTTATATCAATTTTAGAGTCTATTAAAACAGCATGGTAATGTGTTTAGGCTATAAAACAAGTCTTCACATGATAGACATCCAATATCAATGTAGTAAAAACTTTCGCACTAAGTGCATGAATATGACGAGAAGTTGGATGCTTGATAAATGTTTTTAGATATGAGGATAGTGATATTAGAGTCATGCTAGTGGAGTTATTATGAAATTGAGAAATACTTGTGTTAAGGTTAGTGATTCCCGTAGCATGCACATATGGTGAACCGCTATGTGACGAAGTTAGAGCATGAGGTATTTGTAAAGTGTCAACCTTTGTGTGGAGGTCGGGGGCGCGCGATGGTTAACTCCTACCAACCTCCCCCCTAGGAGCATGCGTTGATTGCTTTGTTTTGATGACTCATAGATTTTTGCAATAAGTATATGAGTTCTTATGACTAATGTTGAGTCCATGGATTATACGCACTCTCACCCTTCCACCTTTGCTAGCCTCTCTTGTATCGCACAACTTTCGCCGGTACCATACACCCACTATATATCCTTCCTCAAAACAGCCACCATATTATTCCTCAAAATAGCCACCATACCTACCTATCATGGCATTTCCATAGCCATTCTGAGATATATTGCCATGCAACTTTCCATCGTTCCATTCATATGACACGCATCATATTGTCATATTGCCATGCATGATCATGTAGTTGACATCGTATTTGTGGCAAGGCCACCATGCATGATTTTTCATACATGTCACTCTTGATTCATTGCACATCCCGGTACACCGCCGGAGGCATTCATATAGAGTCATACTTTGTTATAGTATCGAGTTGTAATATCGAGTTGTAATGAAAGTGTGAGGATCATTATTATTAGAGCATTGTCCCATGGGAGGAAAGGCTAAATCAATAAAGCCCCTCCACAAAAAAAAAGAAAAAAAAGAAAGGCCAAAGAAAAAAAGAAAGGCCCAAAAAAGGGGAAAAAGAAATGAAAATACGGACAATTGCTACTATCTTTTTTTCCACACTTGTGCTTCAAAGTAGCACCATGTTCTTCATGATAGAGAGTCTCATGTTTAGTCACTTTCATATACTAGTGGGAATTTTCATTATAGAACTTGGCTTGTATATTCCAACGATGGGCTTACTCAAATGCCCTAGGTCTTCGTGAGCAAGCAAGTTGGATGCACACCCACTAGTTTCTTTTGTTGAGCTTTCATACATATTTAGCTCTAGTGCATCCGTTGCATGTCAATCCCTACTCACTCACATTGATATCTATTGATGGGCATCTCCATAGCCCGTTGATACGCCGAGTCAATGTGAGACTATCTACCTCCTTTTTGTCTTCTCCACAACCACCTCTCTATTTCACCCATAGTGCTATGTACATGGCTCACGCTCATGTATTGCGTGAAAGTTGAAAGGTTTGAAATAATAGAGTATGAAAAAAAGTGCTTGGCTGAAATCGGGGTTGTGCATGATATGAATATTTTGGGTGATGAAGAGGGAACATAGCCAGACTATATGATTTTGTAGGGACAACTTTCTTTAGCCATAGTATTTTGAGAAAACATGATTGGTTTGTTAGTATGCTTGAAGTATTATTATTTCTTATGTCAATATAGACTTTTGTCTTGAATCTTTCAGATCTGAACATTCGTGCCGCAATTAAGATAATTACATTGAAAAACTATGTTGGTTAGCATTCCACATCAAAAATTCTGTTTTTGTCATTTACGTACTCGAGGACGAGTAGGAATTAAGTTTGGGGATGCTTGATACGTCTCCAACGTATCTATAATTTTTGATTGTTCCATGCTATTATTTATGATGTTTTGGATGTTTAATGGGCTTTGTCATACACTTTTATATTATTTTTGGGACTAACCTACTAACCCAAAGGCCCAGTCCAGATTGCTGCTTTTTGCCTGTTTCAGGGTTTTACAGAAAAGGAATATCAAACGGAGTCCAAACGGAATGAAACCTTCGGGAAAGATATTTTTGGAGAAAATCACGCACGAGAGACTTGAGAACCACAGAGTAGGGGCCACGCGGTGCCCACCATGGTGGGGGCGCCTCCCTAGGGCGCGACCCCCTGCCTCGTGGGTCCCACGTAAGGCCCCCGGTGCCCTCCTTCCTCCTATATTATCCTAAGTACCCCGAAACCATCAGAGAAGAAGAGAAAACCCTAGTTCCACCGCCGTAACCTTCTGTTCCCGTGAGATCCCATCTTGGGGCCTGTTCCGGAGCTCCGCCGGAGGGGGGATCCATCACGGAGTGCTTTTACATCATCATCATCGCCTCACCATGAGTTGTGAGTAGTTTACCCCAGACCTTCGGGTCCATAGCTAGTATCTAGATGTCTTCTTCTCTCTCTTTGGATCTTAATACAAAGTTCTCCTCGGTCTTCGAGGAGATCTATTTGATGTAATCTCTTTTTGCGGTGTGTTCGTTGATATCCGATGAATTGTGGATTTATGATAAGGATTATCTATGAGAAATATTTGGTTCTTTTCAGAACTCTTTATGTGTGCTCATAATATCCTTGCAAGTCTCTTCGAATTATTGGTTTGGTTTGGCCTACTGGATCTATAGTTCTTGCAATGGGAGAAGTGCTTGGCTTTGGGTTCAATCTTGCGGTGTCCTTTCCAAGTGATAGTAGGGGCAGCAAGGCACATATTGTATTGTTGCCATCGAGGATAAAAAGATGGGGTTTATATCATATTGCTTGAGTTTATACCTCTACATCATGTCATCTTGCTTAAGGCGTTACTCTGTTCTTATGAACTCAATACACTAGATGCATGCTGGATAGCGGTCGATGTGTGGAGTAATAGTAGTAGATGCAGCCAGGAGTCGGTCTACTTGTCTCGGACGTGATGCCTATATACAATGATCATGCCTAGATAGTCTCATAATTATTCGCTTTTCTATCAATTGCTCGACAGTAATTTGTTTACCCGCCGTAGAATATCGCTTTCATGAGAGAAGCCACTAGAGAACACTATGGCCCCCGGGTCTATTCTCAACATATCAATCTACATCTACTTTACTTTTTCCGCTTTTACTTTCTGTTCTTATAATAACAAATACCAAAAATATAATCTATCATCTCTATCAGATCTCACTTTCGTAAGTGACCGTAAAGGAATTGACAATGCCTTATCGCGTTGGCTGCGAAGTTCTTATTTTTTTGTGCAGGTGCGAGGGACTCGCGCGTGGTCTCCTACTAGATTGATACCTCGGTTCTCAAAAACTGAGGGAAATACTTACGCTACTATGTTGCATCTCCCTTTACTCTTCGAGGGAATACAACGCAAGCTCGAGAAGTAGCAAGAAGAACTTCTGGCGACGTTGCCGGGGAGGCTTACGCAAAAGTCATATACCAAGTACCTATCACATACCCTTATCCTTCGCATTACATTTTTTGCCTCTCGTTTTCCTCTCCCCCACTTTACCCTTGCCGTTTTATTCGCCCTTCTTCTGCCGTGTGTTTATCGTTCGCTTGCCTCTTGTTTGGTTGTGTTGCTATGTGCCCTCAATTAGCTTGCATCTTCGCTTGCTAAAGTATGGATCCTCATCCACTTGCTCATCTCTTTAAGAGATCTAATTATGTTGAACCTTTTTCTAGTGAGCTGCGTGCACTAGATTATCTTTATGGGGTTTTGCTTGAAATTTATGAATCTGAAATTTGTGAGGAATTGTTAAAAGAAAAAGTGATTCATGATAGCTTGTTAAATAAAAATCATGATTGCAATGATGTTATTGTATATTATATTAATGTCAATTGTGTTAATGACATGCAAAACCCTAAGCTTGGGGATGCTTATTTTGCTATGCCCACTATTATTGCAATGATCATGATTGGGGTGATGATTCTTACGATCTTGAAAATTTATTTAAACCCCATCATGAATATGAGATTGATAATAATGTTTGCCATAATATTGAAAGTGGATTTGAAAGAGTGTCAACTTTTTATCCCACTACTTTAGATATTGATCAATCTTATGAATTTTTTGATAAAAGTGGGGTTGGAAAGGTCATGACTTTAGTTAATGTCGATCCCACTATTTTGGAAGAGTGTCAACTTCGCATGCATGTGGATCGTGTTGAGAATATGTTATGTGATAGCTATATTGTTGAATTTGCTTATGATCCTACATGCAATTATCATGAGAGAGGAAAATATGGTTGTAGAAATTTTCATCTTACTAAATTACCTCTCGTTATGTTCAGATTGCTATTGTTTCTTTCTTCTTCCTTGCATAGGATAGATCTTGCTTGTCTTGCTAATTTGTTTTCCTATAAAATGCCTATGCATAGGAAGTATGTTAGACTTAGATGTGTTTTTCACATGCATTATCATGCTCTCTTTTTGCTTCAATTCGTATCTTTCATGTGAGCATCATTGAATTATCGTGCCTAGCTAGGGGTGCAAAACGATAGCGCTTGTTGGGAGGCAACCCAATTTTATATTTTTTTCATTTTTGATTCTGTTTAGGAATAAATATTGCATCTAGATTCTGTTTAGATGTGGTTTTGTGTTTTGTTTAGTGTTTGTGCCAAGTAGAACCTTTGGGAAGACTTGTGTGAAGTTTATGTGATCTTGCTGTGAAAAACAGAATCGTTAGCGCTTGCTAGAATGGTCATCAGATTTTACTGGAGCATGATATTTAGTTGATTCTTTTTGCAGATGATTAATAGACAAATTCCTCACGTTTACCAATTTAGTTTGAATTTTTTGGAGTTACAGAAGTATGCGAGACCTGCAGATTACTACAGACTGTTCTGTTTTTGTCAGATTCTGATTTTCGTGTGTTGTTTGCTTATTTCAATGCATCTATGAGTAATATTGGGAAGTATGAACCATAGAGAAGTTGGGAATACAGTACGTTTAACACCAATATAAACAAATAGTGAATTCATTGCAGTACCTTTGAGTAGTGGCTTGCTTTCTTATACTAACGGAGCTCACGAGATTTTTGTCTAAGTTTTGTGTTGTGAAGTTTTCAAGTTTTGAGTATTGCTTTGATGGACTATGGAACAAAGAGTAGCAAGGGCCTAAGCTTGGGGATGCGCAAGGCACCCCAAGTAAAATTCAAGGACAATCAAAAGCCTAAGCTTGGGGATGCCCTGGGAAGGCATCCCCTCTTTCGTCTACATCCATTGGTAACTATACTTGGAGCTATATTTTTATTCACCACATGATATGTGTTTTGCTTGGAGCGTCTTGTATAATTTGAGTCTCTGCTTGTTAGTTTTCCACAATTATCCTTGCTGGAAACACCTATTTGAGAGAGTTAAATATGGCCTAGGAATTGTTAGAACACTCTATGTGCTTCACTTATATCTTTTGAGTTGAATAGTTTTTGCTCTAGTGCTTCACTTATATCTTTTAGAGCACGGTGGTGATTATATTTTGAAGAAATTGTTGAACTCTCATGCTTCACTTATTTCCATTTGAGAGTCTATTAAAACAGCATGGTAATGTGTTTAGGCTATAAAACTAGTCTTCACATGATAGACATCCAATATCGATGTAGTAAAAACTTTCGCACTAAGTGCATTGAATATGATGAGAAGTTGGATGCTTGATAAATGTTTTGAGATATGAGGATAGTGATATTAGAGTCATGCTAGTGGAGTTATTATGAAATTGAGAAATACTTGTGTTAAGGTTAGTGATTCCCGTAGCATGCACGTATGGTGAACCGCTATGTGACGAAGTTAGAGCATGAGGTATTTGTAAAGTGTCAACCTTTGTGTGGAGGTCGGGGGCGCGCGATGGTTAACTCCTACCAACCTCCCCCCTAGGAGCATGCGTTGATTGCTTTGTTTTGATGACTCGTAGATTTTTGCAATAAGTATATGAGTTCTTATGACTAATGTTGAGTCCATGGATTATACACACTCTCACCCTTCCACCTTTGCTAGCCTCTCTTGTATCGCACAACTTTCGCCGGTACCATACACCCACTATATATCCTTCTTCAAAACAGCCAGCATATTATTCCTCAAAATAGCCACCATACCTACCTATCATGGCATTTCCATATCCATTCCGAGATATATTACCATGCAACTTTCCACCGTTCCGTTCATATGACACGCATCATATTGTCATATTGCCATGCATGATCATGTAGTTGACATCGTATTTGTGGCAAGGCCACCAGGCATAATTTTTCATACATGTCACTCTTGATTCATTGCACATCCCGATACACCACCGGAGGCATTCATATAGAGTCATACTTTGTTGTAGTATCGAGTTGTAATATAGAGTTGTAATGAAAGTGTGATGATCATTATTATTAGAGCATTATCCCATGGGAGGAAAGGCTAAATCAATAAAGCCCCTCCACAAAAAAAAAGAAAAAGAAAAAAAGAAAGGCCAAAGAAAAAAAGAAAGGCCCAAAGAAAAGAAAAAACAAGGAAAAAGAAAAGTAAATAGGGACAATTTCTACTATCTTTTTTTTCACACTTGTGCTTCAAAGTAGCACCATGATCTTCATGATAGAGAGTCTCATGTTTAGTCACTTCCATATACTAGTGGGAATTTTCATTATAGAACTTGGCTTGTATATTCCAACGATGGGTTTCCTCAAATGCCCTAGGTCTTCGTGAGCAAGCAAGTTGGATGCACACCCACTAGTTTCTTTTGTTGAGCTTTCATACATATTTAGCTATAATGCATCTGTTGCATGGCAATCCCTACTCACTCACATTGATATCTATTGATGGGCATCTCCATAGCCCGTTGATACGCCGAGTCAATGTGAGACTATCTCCCTCCTTTTTGTCTTCTCCAAACCCACCTCTCTATTCCACCCATAGTGCTATGTCCATGGCTCACGCTCATGGATATTGTGAAAGTTGAAAGGTTTGAAAGAATAGAGTATGAAAACAAGTGCTTGGCTGAAATCGGGGTTGTGCATGATATGAATATTTTGTGTGATGAAGAGGGAGCATGGCCAGACTATATGATTTTGTAGGGATAACTTTCTTTAGCCATAGTATTTTGGGAAGACATGATTGCCTTGTTAGTATGCTTGAAGTATTATTATTTCTTACGTCAATATAGACTTTTGTCTTGAATCTTTCAGATCTGAACATTCATGCCACAATTAAGAGAATTACATTGAAAAACTATGTTCATTAGCATTCCACATCAAAAATTCTGTTTTTATCATTTACCTACTCAAGGACGAGCAGTAATTAAGCTCGGGGATGCTTGATACGTCTCCAACGTATCTATAATTTTTTATTGTTCCATGCTATTATTTATGATGTTTTGGATGTTTAATGGGCTTTGTCATACACTTTTATATTATTTTTTTGGGACTAACCTACTAACCCAAAGGCCCAGTCCGGATTGCTGTTTTTTGCCTGTTTCATGGTTTTGCGGAAAAGGATTATCAAACGGAGTCCAAACGGAATGAAACCTTCGAGAGAGATATTTTTGGAGAAAATCACGCACGGGAGACTTGAGAACCACGAAGTAGGGGCCACGTGGTGCCCACGAGGGTGGAGGGCGCCCCGCTAGGGCGCGCCCCCTGCCTCGTGGGTCCCACGTAAGGCCCCGGTGCCCTCCTTCCTCCTATATAAGCCTACATACCCCGAAACCATCAGAGAAGAAGAGAAAACCCTAGTTCCACCGCCGTAACCTTCTGTTCCCGTGAGATCCCATCTTGGGGCCTGTTCCGGAGCTCCGCCGGAGGGGGGATCCATCACGGAGTGCTTCTACATCATCATCATCGCCTCACCATGAGTTGTGAGTAGTTTACCCCACACCTTCGGGTCCATAGCTAGTATCTAGATGGCTTCTTCTCTCTCTTTGGATCTCAATACAAAGTTCTCCTCGGTCTTCGAGGAGATCTATTTGATGTAATCTCTTTTTGTGGTGTGTTTTGTCGAGATCCTATGAATTGTGGGTTTATGATAAGGATTATCTATGAGAAATATTTAGTTCTTTTCTGAACTCTTTATGTGTGCTCATAATATCCTTGCGAGTCTCTTCGAATTATTGGTTTGGTTTGGCCTACTAGATCTATAGTTCTTGCAATGGGAGAAGTGCTTGGCTTTGGGTTCAATCTTGTGGTGTCCTTTCCCAATGACAGTAGGGGCAGCAAGGCACGTATTGTATTGTTGCCATCGAGGGTAAAAAGATGGGGTTTATATCATATTGCTTGAGTTTATCCCTCTACATCATGTCATCTTGCTTAAGGCGTTACTCTGCTCTTATGAACTCAATACACTAGATGCATGCTGGATAACGGTCGACGTGTGGAGTAATAGTAGTAGATGCAGGCAGGAGTCGGTCTACTTGTCTCGGACGTGATGCCTATATACAATGATCATGCCTAGATAGTCTCATAATTATTCGCTTTTCTCTCAATTGCTCGACAGTAATTTGTTTACCCACCGTAGAATATCGCTTTCATGAGAGAATCCACTAGAGAACACTATGGCCCCCGGGTCTATTCTCAACATATTAATCTACATCTACTTTACTTTTTCCGCTTTTACTTTCTGTTCTTATAATAAAAAACACCAAAAATATAATCTATCATCTCTATCAGATCTCACTTTTGTAAGTGACCGTAAAGGGATTGACAACCCCTTATCGCGTTGGCTGCGAAGTTCTTATTTGTTTGTGCAGGTGCGAGGGACTCGCGCGTGGTCTCCTACTGGATTGATACCTTGGTTCTCAAAAACTGAGGGAAATACTTACGCTACTATGCTG
This sequence comes from Secale cereale, assembly GCA_902687465.1. Taxonomy (NCBI): domain Eukaryota; kingdom Viridiplantae; phylum Streptophyta; class Magnoliopsida; order Poales; family Poaceae; genus Secale; species Secale cereale. The sequence continues at coordinate 696,610,981 of LR738710.1, read as the reverse complement.
CATCTCCCTTTCCTCTTCGAGGGAATACAACGCAAGCTCGAGAAGTAGCACGTATCTATAATTTTTTATTGTTCATGCTATTATATATTCTGTTTTGGATGTTTAATGGGCTTTATTATACACTTTTATATTATTTTTGGGACTAACCTACTAATCCAAGGCTTAATGCAAATTGCTGATTTTTTGCCTATTTCAGGGTTTCGCAGAAAAGGAATATCAAACGGAGTCCAAACGGAATGAAACCTTTGGGAGAGTTATTTTTGGAACCGTATCTACCCAGCAGACTTGGAGTACACTCAAGGGAACGAAGGAGGTGGCCACAAGGGTCCAGGGCGCCCCCTCCCCCTGGGCGCGCCCCCACCCTCGTGGGCCCCCTCTGGATCCCCCGATGCCCTCCTTCCTCCTATATATAGCCATGTACCCTGAAAACATCGAGGCAACAGAGAAAACCCTAATTCTACCGCCGCAACCTTCTGTTCCCGTGAGATCCCATCTTGGGGCGTGTTTTGGAGCTCCGCTGGAGGGGGGATCTACCATGGAGTGCTTCTACATCAACACCATAGACTCACCAATGAGTTGTGAGTAGTTTACCACAGACCTTCGGGTTAATAGTTATTAGCTAGATGGCTTCTTCTCTCTTTTTGGATCTCAATACAAAGTTCTTCTCGATCTTCAAGGAGATCTATTCGAGGTAATCTTTTTTGCGGTGTGTTTGTCGAGATCCGATGAATTGTGGGTTTATGATCAAGATTATCTATGAGAAATATTTGATTCTTTTCTGAAATCTTTTATGTATGATTATAATATCCTTGCAAGTCTCTTTGAATTATTGGTTTGGTTTGGCCTACTTGATCTATAGTTCTTGCAATTGGTGAAGTGCTTGGCTTCGGGTTCAATATTGCGGTGTCCTTTCCCAGTGACAGCAGGGGCAGCAAGGCACGTATTGTATTGTTGCCATCGAGGATAAAAATATGGGGTTTATATCATATTGCTTGCGTTTATCCCTCTACATCATGTCATCTTGCTTAACGCATTACTCTGTTCTTATGAACTTAATACTCTAGATGCATGCTGGATAGCGGTCGATGTGTGGAGTAATAGTAGTAGATGCAGAATCGTTTCGGTCTACTTGTCACAGACGTGATGCCTACATATAATGATCATGCCTAGATATTCTCATAACTATGCGCTTTTCTATCAATTGCTCGACAGTAATTTGTTCACCCACCATAGAATTCTGCTATCATGAGAGAAGCCACTAGTGAAACATATGGCCCCCGGGTCTATTCTCAACATATTAATCTTTCATCTACTTTACTTTGCTTTATTTACTTTCTGTTCTTATATCCAAAAATACCAAAAATATTATACTATCAAATCTATCAGATCTCACTTTCGTAAGTGATCGTAAAGGGATTGACAACCCCTTATCGTGTTGGCTGTGAAGTTCTTATTTGTTTGTGCAGGTGCGAGGAACTCGCGCGTGGTCTCCTACTAGATTGATACATTGGTTCTCAAAAACTGAGGGAAATACTTACGCTACTATGCTGCATCACCCTTTCCTCTTCGAGGGAATACAACGCAAGCTCGAGAATTAGCAAGAAGAATTTCTGGCGCCGTTCTCGGGGAGGCTTACACAAAAGTCATATACCAAGTACCTATCACAAACCCTTATCCTTCGCATTACATTTATTTGCCTCTCGTTTTCCTCTCCCCCACTTCACCCTTGCCATTTTGTTTGCCCTTATTTTTGTTGTGTGTTTACCGTTCGCTTGCTTCTTGTTTGCTTGTGTGTTGGATTGCTTGCTTGTCACTATGGCTCAGAACAATACCAAATTGTGTGACTTTTCCAATACCAACAATAATGATTTTATTAGCACTCTGATTGCTCCTATTACCGATGCTGAATCTTGTGAGATCAATGATGCTCTGTTGAATCTTGTCATGAAAGATCAATTTTCCGGCCTTCCTAGTGAAGATGCCGCTACCCATCTAAACAACTTTGTTGATTTGTGTGATATGCAAAATAAGAGGGATACGGATAATGATATTGTTAAATTGAAGTTATTTCTGTTTTCACTTAGGGAACGTGCTAAAACTTGGTTTTCCTCTCTACCTAGAAATAGTATTGATTCATGGAATAAGTGCAAAGATGCCTTTATCTCTAAGTATTTTCCTCCTGCTAAAATTATCTCTCTTAGAAACAATATTATGAATTTTAAGCAACTAGATCATGAGCATGTTGCACAAGCTTGGGAGAGAATGAAATTAATGATGCGTAATTGTCCTACACATGGTTTGAACTTATGGATGATTATACAAAACTTTTATGTTGGCTTGAATTTTGCTTCTAGAAATATTTTAGATTCGGTCGCAGGAGGCACTTTCATGGAAACTACCTTAGGAGAAGCTACCAAACTCCTAGATAATATTATGGTTAACTACTCTCAATGGCACACCGAAAGATCTACTAGTAAAAAAGTGCATGCTATTGAAGAGATTAGTGTTTTGAGTGGAAAGATGGATGAACTTATGAAATTATTTGCTACTAAGAGTGCTTCCTCTAATCCTAATGATATGCCTTTATCTGCGTTGATTGAAAATAATAATGAATCTTTGGATGTGAATTTTGTTGGTAGAAATAATTTTTGGTAACAATGCTTATAGAGGAAACTTTAATCCTAGGCCTTTTCCTAGTAATTCCTCTAATAATTATGGTAATTCCTACAATAACTCTTATGGAAATTTTGGAAGGTGCCCTCTGAAATTGAAACTATTGTTAAGGAGTTTATGATTTTGCAAAAGAATTTCAATGCTTTGCTTGAAGAAAAATTGCTTAAGATTGATGAGTTGGCGAGGAACGTGGATATAATTACTTTTGATGTTGACTCTTTGAAACTTAGATCTATTCCACCCAAGCATGATATCAATGAGTCTCTCAAAGCCATGAGAATTTCCATTGATGAATGCAAAGAAAGAACTGCTAGTATGCGTGCTAAAAATAGTGCTTTATGAAAGCGTGTTCTTCTAGTTATCATCAAAATAAAGATGAAGATCTGAAAGTTATTGATGTGTCTCCTATTAGATCCTTGTTTTCTAGTATGAATCTTGATAAAGACGGGACTGGCGATGAGTCTACTTTAGTTAAAAGGCGTCCCAATGATTCAGAGTTTTTAGATCTTGATGCTAAAATTGTTAAAAGTGGAATTGAAGAGATTAAAACTTTGCATAGTGATGAACCCACTATTTTGGATTTCAACGGATTCAATTATGATAATTGCTCTTTGATAGATTGTATTTCCTTGTTGCAATCAATACTAAATCATCTGCATGCTTATAGTCAAAATAAGGCTTTTACCAAACACATAGTTGATGCTTTGCTGCAATCTTATGAAGAAAAACTTGAATTTAAAGTTTATATCCCTAGAAAGCTTTATGATGAGTGGGAACCTACTATTAAAATTAAAATTAAAGATCATGAATGCTTTGCCCTGTGTGATTTGGGTGCAAGTGTTTCTACTATCCCAAAAACTTTGTGTGATTTGTTAGGTTTCCATGAGCTTGATGATTGCTCTTTGAATTTGCATCTTGCGAATTCTACCATTAAGAAACCTATGGGAAGGATTAATGATGTTCTTATTGTTGCCAATAGGAATTATGTTCCCATAGATTTCATTGTTCTTGATATAGATTGCAATCCTTCATGTCGTATTATTCTTGGTAGACCTTTCCTTAGAACGATTGGTGCAATTATTGACATGAAGGAAGAAAATATTAGATTCCAATTTCCGTTAAGGAAAGGCATGGAACACTTTCCTAGAAAGAAAATCAAATTACCTTATGAGTCTATTATGATATCCACTTATGGATTGCCTACCAAAGATGGCAATACCTAGATCTATTCTTGTATCGTGCCTAGCTAGGGGCGTTAAACGATAGCGCCTGTTGGGAGGCAACCCAATTTTATTTTCTTTGTTTTTGTTTCTGTTTAGGAATAAATATTGCATCTAGCTTCTGTTTAGATGTGGTTTTGTGTTTTAATTAGTGTTTGTGCCAAGTAGAACCTTTGGGAAGACTTGTGTGAAGTTTATATGATCATGCTGTAAAAAACAGAAACTTTAGCGCTCACGAGATTAGCCACCAGATTTTACTGGAGAGTGATATTTAGTTGATTCTTTTTGCAGATGATTGATAGACAAATTCCTCACGCTTACCAATTTATTTCAATTTTTGGGGGTTACAGAAGTATTCAAAAGTTACAGATTACTATAGACTGTTCTGTTTTTGACAGATTCTGTTTCTCGTGTGTTGTTTGCTTATTTTGATGCATCTATGAGTGGTATTGGGGAATATGAATCATAGAGAAGTTGGAATACTGTAGGTCTAACACCAATATATAAAAAATAATGAGTTCATTACAATACCTTTGAGTGGTGGTTTGTTTTCTTATACTAACGGAGCTCACGAGATTTTTGGCTAAGTTTTGTGTTGTGAAGTTTTCAAGTTTTGAGTATGGCTTTGATGGACTATGGAACCAAGAGTGGCAAGAGCCTAAGCTTGGGGATGCCCAAGGCACCCCAAGGTAAAATTCAAGGACAACCAAAAGCCTAAGCTTGGGGATGCCCCGGGAAGGCATCCCCTCTTTCGTTTTCATCTATCGTTAACTATACTTGAGACTATATTTTTATTCACCACATGATATGTGTTTTGCTTGGAGCGTCATGTATGGTTTGAGTCTTTGCTTTTTGGTTTTCCACAATGATCCTTGCTGGACACACCTTTTGAGAGAGATAAATATTGTTTAGAATTTATTAGAATACTCTATGTGCTTCACTTATATCATTTGAGCTAGATAGTTTCGCTCTAGTGCTTCACTTATATCTTTTAGAGCATGGTGGTGGTTTTATTTTGTAGAAATTGTTGATCTCTCATGCTTCACTTATATATATTTGAGAGTATTTTAGAACAGCATGGTAATGTGCTTTGGTTATAAAACTAGTCCTAATTGAATACTAAGAGAAGTTTGATACTTGATGATTGTTTTGAGATATGAGGATGGTGATATTAGAGTCATGCTAGTAGAGTAGTTGTGAATTTGAGAAATACTTGTGAGAAGGTTTGCATGTCCCGTAGCATGCACGTATGGTAACCTTTATGTGAAAAATTTGAAGCATGAGGTATTTCATTGAGTGTCATCCTTTGTGTGGAGGTCGGGGGCGCGCGATGGTTAACTCCTACCAACCTCCCCCTAGGAGCATGCGTGTAATACTTTGTTTTGATGACTTGTAGATTTTTGCAATAAGTATATGAGTTCTTTATGACTAATGTTGAGTCCATGGATTATACACACTCTCACCCTTCCACCATTGCTAGCCTCTCTCGTACAGCGCAACTTTCGCCGGTACCATACACCCACCATATTCCTTCCTCAAAACAGCCACCATACCTACCTATCATGGCATTTCCATAGCCATTCCGAGATATATTGCCATGCAACTTTCCATCGTTCCGTTTGTTATGACACACTTCATCATTGTCATATTTCCATGCATGATCATGTAATTGACGTCGTATTTATGGCTAGGCCACCATGCATAATTTTTCATACATGTCACTCTTGATTCACTGCACATCCCGGTACACCGCCGGAGGCATTCATATAGAGTCATACTTTGTTCTAGTATCGAGTTGTAATATCGAGTTGTAAATCAATATAAGTGTGACGATCATCATTATTTGAGCATTGTCCCAAAGAAAGAAAAAAAGGAAGGCCCAAAAAAAAGAAGAAAAGGGACAATGCTACTATCTTTTTCCACACTTGTGCTTCAAAGTATCACAATGATCTTCATGATAGAGAGTCTCTTCTTTAGTCACTTTCATATACTAGTGAGAATTTTCATTATAGAACTTGGCTTGTATATTCCAATGATGGGCTTCTGATACGTCCAAAACGTATCTATAATTTCTGCTTGCTCCATGCCTCTTTTGTGTGATATTGCTATGATATTTATGCACTTCCATACACTTTTGATCATATTTGGACTAACCTATTAACTCAGTGCACCACAGTGCCAGTTCCTGTTTTCTGCTGTTTTTCTATTTCAGGTTTCCCCCATATTAAAAGTGCTCCAAAAAATCCGGGAAAAATACAGGAAAAATCAACGTACAGGAAGCTTCGAGAAGAACCAAAGCGGGGCCATAGGGGAGCCCGTGGTCGCCCAGGCGGCCACCTGGCGCGGCCCCACCCCTGGCCGCGCCAGGGGGGCGCCTGGGGCCCCGGCTCCGCCTCTGGTGACCCCCCTTCGCATATATATTCCTCGCGTCTCGAAACCCTCGAGGACGGAACCCTTTTTCGCGATCTCGCCTCTGTTCCGCCGCCGCAGCGCTTCCAAGATCGGGAGCATCAGGAGAACTCTTCCCGGCACCCTGCCAGAGGGGAGAACCACCACCGGGAGCTTCTCCACCACCATGGACGCTTTCCGGATGAGTCGTGAGTAGTCTCCCTTGGACCATGGGTCCATGACCAGTAGCTATGTGATGTTCTCCTCCCCTCTTTGTTCTTCATGGTTTAGACCTCGTGAGCAGCCCTAAATGATCGAGGCACATATGTAATCTTTCTGTTGTTGCTTTGTTGAGTTTGCTAGGATCTGATGGATTATGAGACTATGTTCAAATTGTGTTTGAGTAATATATTTGATTCACCTCTTTTATATTTATGTTCTTGAGTAATTCTAGCATGTTCTCCGTTGCTGTTTATTGCTTTGGCCGAGTAGTAGGTAGTAACTCCAAGAGGGAGCGTTATGCTAGATTGTCAGTTCATGCCCCCTGATGACTAGCTTGAGTGACAGAAACATGAGTCTAGGGGATGTGTTGTTGCCACAAGGGGGAAAACAACGGTGCTTGTACTTGCGGGTGCAAGGATTGTTTACTTTACGCAAAGTTCTTTTAATGCAGTTGTCTGTTGCTTTGAGTTTACACTTTGGGTGGGATTCACAACTTAATACCAGCGAGATGTTTTGGATAGATATCTCAAGGTGGATGATTAGTAGTAGATGCAGATGGATTTAGGTCTACTTGCCTTGGCGTACCGCCCATGCTTTTGAGCCTCTACCTTTCTTTGTAGCATAGTTAGCATTGGTTTGCGCACATAATCCTGTCAATTGCACAGCTGTAATTTGTTTACCTCGCTTTGCTGTTTTATCGTCTTTTGGGAGAGAGACATCACTAGTGAACGTCATGGTACCCCGGTCCATATTACCACCACTGATCACACCCGCTATTTACTTCCTGTCTTTATTTCCTAGTTGCAGTCATAGCTATCATTATTATCTCTTGTGTTTGATCCTTTGTAAACAACAAGGCCGGAGGGATTGACAACCTCTCTGAACTTGTTGGGAGCAAAGTTATTTGTATCTGTGTGCAGGTCCTGTCAACCGCTAAGTTTGGCGCCGTTGACACCTACTTGTCGACCCTCGGAGTCTCACGGGATTCGATCCTTGGTATCTTTGCCAAGGGAAATTTGCCGCTACGCTACATCTCAACCTTCCACTTGGGGTAACCAACGAGGGGCGAGAAGCCATCAAGCAAAGTTTCTGGCGCCGTTTCCGGGGACTCCACTCTTCAAGATAGGGGAGTTGCACGCTATCTTTTATCTTTGCTTTTTAGTCTTGTTAGTTTACCTTTCAGTTTTTGCTTTAGTGTCCCTTACCAAAAATCACAAAAATAGTTATCTTGCTTGCTGCTGCTATGGGTTCCACCAAAAATACTAAGTGGGAGGAGTACACCCCTTCTTCCATCACGCCAATCACCACTGTCGGGATCTACAAAAGTAATAAACCTTGTGATTATGTTAGTTTTAATGGAGAGTTATGCCCATGGCATGGTCTCCCTGGAAAAAGGTATGAGCTTCTGTTTAAAGTTGCTCCCACACTTCCCCAAACTTGGGAAGACGTCCAAACTCTTATAATAGAGAGCAATTCAAACAAAGAAGATGACACTACAATTCTGCTCAATAATGATAAAATTGATTTTGATAATTGTAGTCTCTCAGAAGTTGTCACCTTTTTACAAAGAATGGCTAGAGATCCCCACACTAGCACACTTAATCTTGCCTTCACGAAGCATATCACTAATGCTCTCATCAAAGCTAGGGAGGAGAAGCTTAGGGTAGAAGCCTCCATACCTAGAAAGCTAGAAGATAGTTGGGATCCTATGATTAAAATTAAGTTGAATAACTTCTCTTGCTATGCTTTATGTGATGTTGGAGCTAGTACCTCCGTTATGCCCAAAAGAATGTATGATATGCTTGAATTGAAACCTTTTGATCCTTGTTCTTTTGGTGTTCGTTTTGTTGATTCTTCCATAAAGAAACCTTTGGGGAAGATCGACGATGTTCTTATCATTGTCAATGACAATTATGTTCCCGTTGATTTTACTATTATGGATATTGAATGTGAACCTTCTTGTCCAATTATTTTGCGACGTCCTTTTCTTCGCACCGTTGGTGCTATCATTGACATGAAAGAGGGTAATATAAAATTCCAATTCCCTCTCAAGAAAGGGATGGAACACTTCCCTAGAAAGAAGATTAAGTTGCCTTTTGAGTCTGTTACACGGGCTAGCTATTCTCTTACTCTTGATAAAACTTGATCTTCTCTTTTTGCATCATGCCTAGCTTAAAGGCATAAAAGAAAGCGCTTTTGGGAGGCAGCCCACAATGAATTAGGTTTTATTTTTCTTTTGTTGTGTCTTGATGTTTGTTACTACAGTAGCATCATCATTGTATCTTTTCTTTTCAGCTTTGTGCCAAGTTTAGCCTCCGGTTGCAAGAAAGTTCAAAAGTTGTGACGTGCTGTCCAGAAAACAGATTCTGTCCTTGGACAGAAAAATTCGAATAAAATCACCAGATCATCTTTTTGATCTGAATTTTTTTGACAGCGTGCTCTATACAATTGGCTTTCGTGCGTCTGTTCTGAGTTTTTTGATTTGAGTTGCAGAAGTGCCCCGAAAAAATTACTTACTACCTGCTGGTCTGTTTTTCACAGATTATGTCCTGTTTTGCCTTTTCTTCGTTTTGCAAACCTTGAGCTTGATTTTTCTTTGCAAAAACCTTTTGGCATTCTTGAGAAACAGTAGCTCTTCAAGATTATCTTTATTTCCAGTAGGGAAAAGTTATTTTATTGTGGGTACTAACCTCGCTAATCAGATTATCATGAGTTATGTATGAAGGGAGTTTTCAAGTGTGCGAGGGAAGATGATAAAAGAAGGTTCAGGAGGGTCAAACGCTCAAGCTTGGGGATGCCCCCGTGCACCCCCAATAAATATTCAAGAAGACTCAAGCGTCTAAGCTTGTGGATGCCCCCGTGCATCCCCTTCTCCATCAACAATTATCAGTTCGTCTTTCGTTCCACTATATTTTAATGACTTCATGCGTTATGTGCTATGCTTGGAGCGTCTCGCTCTTAGTTTCCTTTAGCTTTGCTTGCTATTCATAACAAGTTAGAACCCAGCTTTCTTTGTATGGGAGAGAAACACGCTCCACTTCAACCTAGAACACAACATAGGATTTTTCATACTTATCTTTGATGTGTATGTTCTTTGTCTTTCCATAGCTGCTGTCATGTTTAGCTCTTAGTTTTCATGCTTTTCTTTTTAAAGAGATTTTGTCTAGTTGGTTGCTGAGCTCTCTTGAGTTTTCATGTTTATCTTGTTAAGAGAGTTTGCCTATTGCACTGAGTTGTGTGTCTTAACTTAAAGTAGGTAATTGAGGTTGCTATTTAATTTTAGTAGTAACTAGCAATAGTTTTGAGGTATTGCCATGAGTAATGTCTGAACTTTTGGTGTCAAGAGCTTTAGCCTATTAGTGATAGATGTCGTATTTTGGGCAATCCGTATTTATTTTCGAAAACCTACAAAATAGTTGAGAACTTTAGCTACTAGATGGATCACTAATCTTTGGAGGGATCGAATATTAGAGTACACTCACGTACCATGAGCCGAGGATGCGCAAGGATAACCAAACCCCCATACACTCCTCCTCGGGGTACTTGTCTCTTTGTGAACCTCCTAATTAGATTGAGAGTTACCGATAATAAGTGCATGAGTTCTTTGGACTAATGTGAGTATTCGAAAGTTGACACTTCCACCTAGCCATATTTTTCTAGCCTCTTCGGTACCGTGCATTGCCCTTTCTCACCTCGAGAGTTGGCGCATACTTCGCCGGTGCATCCAAATCCTTGGCACGATACGCTCTGTCATCATAAGCCTCATTATATCCTTCCTCAAAACAGCCACCATACCTACCTATCAAGGCATTTCCATAGCCTTTCCGAGATACATTGCCATGCAACATCCATCTTCTCATGACTTGATCTTCATGCCATACATGCTTTTTGCTTGATCGATGAGCCGCATGCTAGTTGGGCCTTGCCCTAATCATTGCTACATGACGCGCTAGTATCATTGCATATCCTGCTACACTGGCAGAGCCATACATTTGCATACATCATGATAGTGTCATTTTCTTTATGTTGAGTACTTTTGTAAAATGTGAAAGATCTTCTATACTTCTTGTAATAAATAGAGTGTTGCCCCTAAAGTGAGGAAAAGATCCCAAAGAGGACAAAATCAAAAGATCCCAAAGAGGACAAATGAGAGTTAAATAGAAAGAGCCATTGAGGCCACAAAAAAATAAAATAAATAGAAAAAAGAAATAAAAAGAGAGAAGGGGGCACACTACTATTCCTTTTGAGAGATCCACACTCGTACTTCATCTTATACCTTGTACTCCATAGAGATTATCATTCATGCATATAGCTATGTGGGGACCTTCACACTATAGAACTTGGCTTGTATATTCCAATGATGAGCCTCCTCAAAAGAGCTCTAGGTCTTCTTGAGCAAGCAAGTTGGATGCACCCCCACTAGTTCCATTGGAGAGCTTACCTTAGCTCATATGTGCATCCGTTGCATGGCAATCCCTACTCCTCACATCATATCTATCATTTGGCTTTCTCTCGCCTATGATTGTCCTCATTGATGTGAGCCTTTCACACTTTTTTTGTCTTCCCCCTCCATCATTTTTCTTTTTTTGCCATCCTAAGTGTCAGCTTTATTGCTTACGCTCATCCATTGCATGAGTGCTCAAAATATCGAAAGGGAGTGGATCATTTTGACTTGTACCTAGCTGGTGGTCTGGGGATGAGTCAAGATCAGATTCCAAAGAAGACCAAGTGTGAAACTTTAGTAGATTAAGTTCTCAACAATACAAAAACTATGTTTTACTCTCTCGTATATCCCTATCCCCTTTCTTGCACGCAAACACCATTTGGAGACATTCGAGTCACGAACAGCGAGAGCTCTTGCACCTTTATGTTCTTATGTTGCTTGTTACAATGCTAATATAGACTCTTGCTTGTTATGACTTGAATTGAATTACATGCCTTGATTGCTTTACTTAAAAGTTCTTATATGGTTGGTAGCATGTCACCACAGAAATTATGCTTGTTATCATTTACCTACTCGAGGACGAGCAGGAATTAAGCTTGGGGATGTTGATACGTCCAAAACGTATCTATAATTTCTGCTTGCTCCATGCCTCTTTTGTGTGATATTGCTATGATATTTATGCACTTCCATACACTTTTGATCATATTTGGACTAACCTATTAACTCAGTGCACCACAGTGCCAGTTCCTGTTTTTTGTTGTTTTTCTATTTCAGGTTTCCCCCATATTAAAAGTGCTCCAAAAATTCCGGGAAAAATACAGGAAAAATCAGCGTACAGGAAGCTTTGAGAAGAACCAAAGCGGGGCCAGAGGGGAGCCCGGGGTGGCCCAGGCGGCCACCTGGCGCGGCCCCACCCTTGGCCGCGCCAGGGGGGCGCCTGGGGCCCCGGCTCCGCCTCTGGTGACCCCCCTTCGCATATATATTCCTCACGTCCCGAAACCCTCGAGGACGGAACCCTTTTCCGCGATCTCGCCTCTGTTCCGCCGCCGCAGCGCTTCCAAGATTGGGAGCATCAGGAGAACTCTTCCCGGCACCCTGTCGGAGGGGAGAACCACCACCGGGAGCTTCTCCACCACCATGGACGCTTCCCGGATGAGTCGTGAGTAGTCTCCCTTGGACCATGGGTCCATGACCAGTAGCTATGTGATGTTCTCCTCCCCTCTTTGTTCTTCATGGTTTAGACCTCGTGAGCTGCCCTACATGATCGAGGCACATATGTAATCTTTCTGCTGTTGCTTTGCTGAGTTTGCTGGGATCTGATGGATTATGAGACTATGTTCAGATTGTGTTTGAGTAATATATTTGATTCACCTCTTTTATATTTATGTTCTTGAGTAATTCTAGCATGTTCTCCGTTGCTGTTTATTGCTTTGGCCGAGTAGTAGGTAGTAACTCCAAGAGGGAGCGTTATGCTAGATTGTGGGTTCATGCCCCCTGATGACTAGCTTGAGTGACAGAAACATGAGTCTAGGGGATGTGATATTGCCACAAGGGGGAAAACAACGGTGCTTCTACTTGCGGGTGCAAGGATTGTTTACTTTACGCAAAGTTCTTTTAATGCAGTTGTCTGTTGCTTTGAGTTTACACTTTGGGTGGGATTCGCAACTTAATACCATCGAGATGTTCTGGATAGATATCTCAAGGTGGATGATTAGTAGTAGATGCAGATGGATTTCGGTCTACTTGCCTTGGCGTACCGCCCATGCTTTTGAGCCTCTACCTTTCTTTGCAGCATAGTTAGCATGGGTTTGCGCACATAATCCTGTCAATTGCCTAGCTGTAATTTGTTTACCTCGCTTTGCTGTTTTATCGTCTTTTGGGAGAGAGACATCACTAGTGAACGTCATGGTACCCCGGTCCATATTACCACCACTGATCACACCCGCTATTTACTTCCTGTCTTTATTTCCTAGTTGCAGTCATAGCTATCATTATTATCTCTTGTGTTTGATCCTTTGTAAACAACAAGGCCGGAGGGATTGACAACCTCTCTGAACTCGGTGGGAGCAAAGTTATCTGTATCTGTGTGCAGGTCCTGTCAACCGCTAAGTTTGGCGCCGTTGACACCTACTTGTCGACCCTCGGAGTCTCATGGGATTCGATCCTTGGTATCTTTGCCAAGGGAAATTTGCTGCTACGCTACATCTCAACCTTCCACTTGGGGTAACCAACGAGGGGCGAGAAGCCATCAGCTTCCTCAAATGCCCTAGGTCTTCGTGAGCAAGCAAGTTGGATGCACACCCACTTAGTTTCTTTTGTTGAGCTTTCATACATTTATAGCTCTAGTGCATTCGTTGCATGGCAATCCCTACTCACTCACATTGATATCTATTGATGGGCATCTCCATAGCTCATTGATAACCCACAAGTGTAGGGGATCGCAACAGTTTTCGAGGGTAAAGTATTCAACCCAAATTTATTGATTTGACACAAGGGGGGGCAAAGAATACTCTGAAGTATTAGCAGCTGAGTTGTCAATTCAACCACACCTGGAAAGTTAGTATATGCAGCAAGGTAGTTTAGTAGCAAAGTAATATGGTAATAGTGGTAACATCAATAAAAGTAACGATAGTGTTTTTGTAGTTTTTGTAATAGCAGCAGCGGAAAAGTAAATAAGCAACAAGCAATATGTGAAAAGCATGTAGGCAATGGATCGGTGATGGGGAATTATGTCGGATGCAATTCATCATGTAAAAGTTATAACCTAGGGTGACACAAAACTAGCTCCAGTTCATCAATGTAATGTAGGCATGTATTCCGAATATAGTCATACATGCTTATGGAAAAGAACTTGCATGACATCTTTTGTCCTACCCTCCCGTGGCAGCGGGGTCCTAGTGGAAACTAAGGGATATTAAGGCCTCCTTTTAATAGAGTACCGGACCAAAGCATTAACACATAGTGAATACATGAACTCCACAAACTACGGTCATCATCGGGAGTGGTCCCGATTATTGTCACTTCGGGGTTGCCGGATCATAACACATGGTAGGTGACTATAGACTTGCAAGATAGGATCAAGAACACACATATATTCATGAAAACATAATAGGTTCAGATCTGAAATCATGGCACTCGGGCCCTAGTGACAAGCATCAAGCATGGCAAAGTCATAGCAACATCAATCTTAGAACATAGTGGATACTAGGGATCAAACCCTAACAAAACTAACTCGATTACATGGTAAATCTCATCCAACCCATCACCGTCCAGCAAGCTTACGATGGAATTACTCACGCACGGCGGAGAGCATCATGAAATTGGTGATGCAGGAAGGTTGATGATGACGATGGAAACGATCTCCACTCTCCGAAGCCCCGAACGGACTCCAGATCAGCCCTCCCGAGAGAGATTAGGGCTTGACGGCGGCTCCGTATCGTAAAATGCGATAATTCTTCCTCTTTGATTTTTTTCTCCCCGAAAGTGAGTATATGGAGTCCGGGGGTACGTCGATGGAGCATCAGGGGGCCCACGAGGCAGGGGGCACACCCAGGGGGAGGGGGCGCGCCCCCCACCCTCGTGGACAGGGTGTGGGCCCCCTGACGTGGATCTTTCCGCATATATTTTTTATATTTTCCAAAATAATTCTTTATGGATTTTCAGTTCATTTTGAGAACTTTTTATTTCTGCACAAAAACAACACCATGGCAATTCTGCTGAAAACAGCGTCAGTCCGGGTTAGTTTCCATTCAAATCATGCAAGCTAGAGTCCAAAACAAGGGCGAAAGTGTTTGGAAAAGTAGATACGTTGGAGACGTATCAACTGCCCCAAGCTTAAACCTTTGCTTGTCCTGAAGCAATTCAGTTGATAAATTGAAAGTGATAAAGAAAAACTTTGACAAACTCTGTTTGCTCTTGTTGTTGTAAATATGTAAGCCATCATTCAGGTTTTCAGCAAAAATCATGAACTAACCGCATTCACAATAACTTTCAGGTCTCATGTCTACTGACATCAATTGCATAATCAACTAGAGAGCAATAATAATAAACCTCAGATGACAACACTTTCTCAAAACAATCATGATATGATATAACCAGATGGTATCTCGCTAGCCCTTTGTGAGACCGCAAAACATAAATGCAGAGCACCTTTTAAGATCAAGGGCTGACTAGACATTGTAATTCATGGTAAAAGAGATCCAGTCATGATCATACTCAATGCAAATTAATAGCAATACATGCAAATGACAGAGGTGCTCTCCAAATGGTGATTTTTAATAAGAGGATGATGACTCAGCATAAAAATAGATAGGCCCTTCGTAGAGGGATGCAGGGATTTGTAGAGGTGCCAGAGCTCTGTTTTTAAATAGAGATGAATAACATCTTGAGCGGTATACTCTCATTGTCAACATAACAACCAAGAATATCGATATCTTCCATGCTACACACATTATAGGCGGTTCCCAAACAGAATGGTAAAGTTTATACTCCCCTAACCACCAACAAGCACACTCCACGGCTAGCCCGAAACAACGGGTACCGTCCAAACCAGCAACAGCCCTGGGGGAGTTTTGTTTAATTATTATGATTTGAGCATGGGACTGGGCATCCCGGTTGCCAGCCATTTTCTCATGAATGATGAGCGGAGTCCACTCATCGTGAGAATAACCCACCTAGCATTGAAGATATAGACATCCCTAGTTGATACATTAGTTGTTCGAGCATACAAAACAAAATTTCATTTGAAGGTTTAGAGTTTGGCACATACAAATTTACTTGGAACGGCAGGTAAATACCGCATATAGGAAGGTATGGTGGACTCATGTGGAATAACTTTGGGGTTTATGGGAGTGGATGCACAAGCAGTATTCCCGCTTAGTACAAGTGAAGGCTAGAAAGAGACTGGGAAGCGACCAGCTAGAGAGCGACAATAGTCATGAACATGCATTAAAATTAATCAACAGTGAATGCAAGCATGGGTAGGATATAAATCACCATGAACATAAATATTGTGGAGACTATGTTGATTTTGTTTCAACTACATGCGTGAACATGTGCCAAGTCAGGCCACTTGAATCGTTCAAAGGACAATACCACCCTATCATACCACATCACAACCATTTTAATATCATGTTGGCACGCAAGATAGACCATTATAAACTCTCAGCTAATTAAGCATGGCATAAGCAGCTATGATCTCTAATTGTCATTGCAAGCATGTTTCATTCATAACAAGCTGAATTGGGAATGATGACTATCATATTTACAAAACAAGAGAGTTCGATTTCATACCAGCTTTTCTCATCTCAATTAGTTCATCATATATCATCCTTATTGCCTTTCACTCGCACGATCATACGGTGTGGAAAATAATAATGGTGCACGTGCTTGGACTAAGCTGGAATCTGCGAGTATTTTAATTCAAGAGAGAAGACAAGGTAATATGGCTCAAGGTTAAATCAACAATAAAGCATATGAGAGCCACTAAGCATTTTTAATCATGGTCTTCTACTCTTGACCCCCAAATAAAAGAAAAGAAACTATTTACACGGGAAAGCTCCCAACAAGCAAAAGAAGAACGATAAATCTTTTTGGGTTTTCTTTTAATTACTACTACTACAGGCATGGAAAGTAAACTAGCTAAAAACTACAACTAATATTTTTTTTGTTTTTCTTAAGGTTTTTCTAGCACACAAGAAAGAAAAAAACTAAGAAAAAGAATTGAAACTAAGCGTGGATAGTACAATGAAAGAGTGTGAGCATCGACAACTAGAATAAGTGTGTGAACATGAATGTAATGTCGGTGAGAAACACGTACTCCCCCAAGCTTAGGCTTTTGGCCTAAGTTGGTTTACGGCCAATATTGGCCTGGCGGATATCCAAAGTTGTAGTTGGGGTTGTACTGAGATGCAGTAGCTACTGTCTGCTGAGCTGCTGCTTGGAGACGGGTGATACGTCCAAAACGTATCTATAATTTCTGCTTGCTCCATGCCACTTTTGGGTGATATTGCTATGGTATTCATACACTTCCATACACTTTTGATCATATTTGGACTAACTTACTAATCCAATGCACCCCAGTGCCAGTTTCTGTTTTCGGATGTTTTTGTATTTCAGGTTTTCACGTTTCGAGAACTACCCAGAAAAATCCAGAAAAAATATATAAAAAATTAGCATACCGGAAACAACACTGCGTCCGAAGGGCAGCCTGGGGGGGCACAGGGGCTCCAGGCGCCCTGTGGGCGCCCCCCCTGGGCCGCGCCGGGGGGGGGGGGCGCCTCGGCCCCCCGAGGCTCCCCCGGTGCCCTACTTTGGCATATATTTAAAGGGTCCTCCGTCACCCTCAGAACAGGACTTCTTTTCGCGATCCCATCTCTGTTCCGCCGCCGCCGCCGCTTCCAAGATCGGGAGCACCAGGAGAACTCTTCCCGGCACCCTGCCGAAGGGGAGGATCACCACCGGGAGCTTCTCCACCACCATGGACGCCTCCCGGATGACTCGTGAGTAGTCTCCCTTGGACCATGAGTCCATGACCAGTAGCTATGTGATGTTCTCCTCCCGTTCTTGTCCTTCACTAATTAGTCCTCGTGAGCTGCCCTACATGATCGAGGCACATATGTAATCCTTATGTTGTTGCTATGTTGAGTTTGCTGGGATCCGATGGGTTATGAGATTATGTTCAGATTGATCTTGAGTAATATATTTGATCTACCTCTTTTATATTTTAGTTCATAAGTAATTCTTGCATGTTCTCCGTTGTTATTTATTGCTTTGGCCGAGTAATAGGTAGTGACTCCAAGAGGGAACGTTATGCTCGATTGTGGGTTCATGCCCCTCGATGACTAGCTTCAGTGACAGAAACATGAGTCTAGGGGATGTGCTGTTGACACAAGGGGGAAAACAACGGTGCTTGTGCCCGCGGGTGCAAGGATTGTTTACTTTACGCAAAGTTCTTTTAATGCAGTTGTCTGTTGCATTGAGTTTACACTATGGGTGGGACTCGCAACTTAATACCAGCGAGATGTTCTGGATAGATATCTCAAGGTGGATGATTAGTAGTAGATATTGATGGATTTCGGTCTACTTACTTTGGCGTACCGCCCATGCTTTGAACCTCAACCTTTCTTGCAATGTAGTCAGCATTGGTTTGCGTTCGTGGTCCTATCAATTGCCCAGCTGTAATTTGTTTACCTCACATAGCTGTTTTATCGTCTTTTGGGAGAGAGACATCACTAGTGAACATCATGAGACTCCGGTCCATATTACCATCATTGATCACATTCACTATTTACTTTTCGCTATTTACTTACTATTGCAAAACACTATCTATCACTACTATCATATTGCTTTTAACCCTTTGTGAACTACAAGGCCGGAGAGATTGACAACCTCTCTGTACTCATTGGGAGCAAAGTTATTTGTATCTGTGTGCAGGTCCACGTTGATTGCTAATTGCGCTGTTAGCAAGTGACACCTACTTGTTGAACCTAGGAGTCTCTGGGGATTCGATCCTTGGCATCTTTGCTAGGGGAAAACACTTCTACTTAGTGCATCTTACACCTTCCACTTGGGGTAACCAATGAGGGGTTCGAGGCCCATCAAGGAGTATTTTCTGGCGCCGTTGCCGGGGACTCCACTCTTCAGGATAGGGGAGTTGCATGCTATCTTTTACCTTTGCTTTTTAGTCTTGTTAGTTTACTTTTCATTTTTGCTTTAGTTCCTTTTATCGAAAATCACAAAAATAGTTATCTTGCTTGCTTGCTACTATGGGTTCTACCAAAAACACTAAATGGGAGGAGTACACCCCTACTTCCATTGCCCCACTTATCTCTGACGGGATTTACAAAAAAGATAAACCTTGTGATTACACTAGCTATGACGGAGAGTTATGCCCATGGCATGGTCTTCCAGGAAAAAAGTATGAGCCTCAGTTTAAAATTGCTCCTAAGCTTCCCGAAACTTGGGAAGATGTTCAAACTCTTATAATAGAGAGCGAATTAAACAAAGAGGATGACACTACAATTCTGCCCACTAATGATAAAATTGATTTTGATAATTGTAGTATTTCAGAAGTTGTCGCCTTTCTGCAAGGAATGGCTAAGGATCCCAACACTAGCATGCTTAATCTTGCCTTCACAGAGCATATCACTAATGCTCTTATCAAAGCTAGGGAGGAGAAACTTGGAGTAGAAGCCTCCATACCTAGAAAGCTAGGAGATGGTTGGGATTCTATGATTAAAATTAAGATAAATAGCTTCTCATGCTTTGCTTTATGTGATATTGTAGCTAGTACTTCCATTATGCCCAAAAGACTATATGATATGCTTAAATTAAAATCTTTTGATTCTTGTTCTTTTGGTGATGCTCTCGTTGATTCTTCCATAAAGAAACCTTTGGGGAGGATCGATGATGTTCTTATTATTGTCAATGATAATTATGTGCCCGTTGATTTCACTATTATGGATATTGAATGTGATCCTTCATGTCCAATTATTTTGGGACGTCCCTTTTTGCGCACCGTTGATGCTGTCATTGACATGAAAGAGGGTAATATAAAATTTCAGTTTCCTCTCAAGAAAGGGATGGAACACTTCCCTCGTAAGAAGGTCAAGTTACCTTTTGAGTCCGTTGTACGGGCTAGCTATTCTTTTACTCTTGATAAAACTTGATCTATGCATTATGCCTAGCTTAAAGGCATAAAAGAAAGCGCTTTTGGGAGGCAGCCCACATGAATAAATTTTTTGCTTTTGTTGTGTCTTGATGTTGTTTACTGCTGTAGCATCATCATTGTATCTTTGCTTTTCATATTTGCGCCAAGTATAGCCTCTGATTGCTAGAATGTTCAAAAGTTGTGAGGTGCTGTCCAGGAAACAGATTTTGTCCTTGGATAGAACAATTCGTATAAAATCACCAGATCATCTTTTTGGTCTGAATTTTTTTGACAGCGTTCTCTATATAATTGTCTTTCATGCGTCAGTTCTGAGTTTTTTTATTTGAGTTGCAGAAGTATCCCGAACAGGTCAATTACTGCCTGCTGTTCTGCTTTTCACAGATTCTGTCCTGTTTTGCCTTACCTTCACTTTGCAAATTGAGAACTTGTTTTTTATTTGCAAAAACCTTTTGGCAATCTTGAGAAACAGTAGAACTTCAAGAATATCCTTATTTCCAGCAAGGTATAATTATTTTATTAAGGGTACTAACCTCGCTAATCAGATTATGATGAGTTATGTATGAAGGGAGTTTTCAAGTGTGCGAGGGAAGATGATAAAAAGATTCAGGAGTGTCAAGCGCTCAAGCTTGGGGATGCCCCCGTGCACCCCCAAGAAATATTCAAGGAGACTCAAGCGTCTAAGCTTGGGGATGCCCCCCGTGCATCCCCTTCTCCATCAACATTATCAGTTCGTCTTTCGTTTCGCTGTATTTTTATCACTTCATATGTTATGTGCTATCCTTGGAGCGTCTTGCTTTTAGTTTTCTTTTTAGTTTTTCATAACGAGTCGGAACCCAGCATTCCTTTATGTGGGAGAGAAACACGCTCCACCTCTACCTAGAACATTACATAGAATTTTCATGTCTATCTATGATGTGTGTGTTCTTTGTCTTTTAATAGCTACTATCGTGCTCTGCTCTTAGTATTCATGCTTATCCTTTCAAGAGCTTTTATTTAGTTGGTTGCTTGAACTCTCTTTAATTACCATGCTCACCTTATTAAGAGAGTTTTCTCCCGTTGCATGGGTTAATGTGTCTATGATAAAGATGCTACTTTCATGATGGTGCTTAGTAGTTCAGGTTTTCTTATGGTTAATCTCAAATAGCTGGGGGGTTCCCAATGTGTTATTGGAGTACCAACTTGGTTTGTTTGCCTATGATGTGGTATGGTTTAGTAATATCTTCCTTCGAGAATTTATTTTGATTGACTTGGCGTATGCTCACGCATATTCAAGACTGTAAAGAAAGTCTGTCAAGCCTTGATGATCTTTTGTTTCTAAGTAGCGATATAACTACCATGACTGATTCAATATTGCTTTGTCGCTCTGCATGATTATGACTGTCATTGCTCTCTTAGTTGGTCGCTCCTAGTCTTTTGCTAACCTCCACCTGCACTAAGCAAACTAACCATGCAATACATAGCTCATGGGAAAGTAGCCTAAAAACTATTGTGGTAAAGAATATGTTGCTTATGTATCTTATTTCTTATGAGTTGCTTGCTGAGCGGTAACCATGTTTCTGGGGACGCCATCAACTGTCACACTTTTGTTGAATATCATGTGAGTTGCTATGCATGTTCGTCTTGTCTGAAGTAAGGGTGATTCACCGTGGGTTGAATTAATATGCATATTGTTAGAGAAGAACATTGGGCCGCCAACCAAAGCCATGCATCATGGTGGAAGTTTTAGCTTGGACCTTAATCCTCAATCTCTCATGAGAATATGCTTATGCATTAAAGAGGAGTCCATCATCTATTTTCTATGTTGTCCCGGTATGGATGTCCTCAAGTTGAGATTTATCAAAAACGAGAAATCAAATGCGATCTATCTCCTTGGACCTTTGTACAGGTGGCATAGAGGTACCCCTTTGTGACATTTGGTTAAAACATATGCAATGCAATGATAACCCATGGGGATCCGAGCTAATTAGGACAAGGAGCGAGCACTATTGGTATTCGATGCATGAGGCTTGCAACTTATAGGATGTCTTATACATGACACATATGAAGTACTACTACCATTGACACAATTGCTTCCATGTTTTCAAAATAAAAAGCTTTAGCACTTAACCTTTCTTTTACCTTTTGTTGAAGCACCAACTACTGAGAGCATGATTGTCATTCTGAGTGTAATGTGCATTGTCCCAAAGTAGCATTGTCTTTTGCATGATTGTGATATCGTTTATTCTGAAATGATTGTATCTAGTCATCACTTAAACCTTGAAGGTGCCCCTGCACTTATGTTTTGCATCACTAAGGGGGGCAAGCTAGATATCACTTGATCATATTTGCACATCATGTTCATTGCAAATCTTTTTGATGTTTCAGTTACATGTTTTAAAACTTTCAGCCATTTGTGATTTTCTCTTGAGACAACTTAATTACTTTAGAATCATTGTCTCAGTAAGCTTTTGTCATATGACTATGAGAAAGTCCTATATGGTTAATAGCATGTCACCACAGAAATTATTCTTGTTATCATTTACCTACTCGAGGACGAGCATGAATTAAGCTTGGGGATGTTGATACGTCCAAAACGTATCTATAATTTCTGCTTGCTCCATGCCACTTTTGGATGATATTGCTATGATATTCATACACTTCCATACACTTTTGATCATATTTGGACTAACTTACTAATCCAGTGCACCCCAGTGCCAGTTTCTGTTTTCGGCTGTTTTTGTATTTCAGGTTTTCACGTTTCGAGAACTGCCCAGAAAAATCCAGAAAAAATATATAAAAAATCAGCGTACCGGAAACAACACTGCGTCCGAAGGGCAGCCTGGGGGGGCACAGGGGCTCCAGGCGCCCTGTGGGCGCGCCCCCCCTGGGCCGCGCCGGGGGGGCGCCTCGGCCCCCCGAGGCTCCCCCGGTGCCCTACTTTGGCATATATTTGAAGGGTCCTCCGTAACCCTCAGAACAGGACTTCTTTTCGCGATCCCATCTTTGTTCCGCCGCCGCCGCCGCTTCCAAGATCGGGAGCACCAGGAGAACTCTTCCCGGCACCCTGCCGGAGGGGAGGATCACCACCGGGAGCTTCTCCACCACCATGGATGCCTCCCGGATGACTCGTGAGTAGTCTCCCTTGGACCATGAGTCCATGAACAGTAGCTATGTGATGTTCTCCTCCCGTTCTTGTGCTTCACTAATTAGTCCTCGTGAGCTGCCCTACATGATCGAGGCACATATGTAATCCTTATGTTGTTGCTATGTTGAGTTTGCTGGGATCCGATGGATTATGAGATTATGTTCAGATTGATCTTGAGTAATATATTTGATCTACCTCTTTTATATTTTAGTTCATAAGTAATTCTTGCATGTTCTCTGTTGTTATTTATTGCTTTGGCCGAGTAATAGTAGTGACTCCAAGAGGGAACGTTATGCTCGATTGTGGGTTCATGCCCCTCGATGACTAGCTTGAGTGACAGAAACATGAGTCTAGGGGATGTGCTGTTGCCACAAGGGGGAAAACAATGGTGCTTGTGCCCGCGGGTGCAAGGATTGTTTACTTTACGCAAAGTTCTTTTAATGCAGTTGTCTGTTGCATTGAGTTTACACTATGGGTGGGACTCGCAACTTAATACCAGCGAGATGTTCTGGATAGATATCTCAAGGTGGATGATTAGTAGTAGATATTGATGGATTTCGGTCTACTTACTTTGGCGTACCGCCCATGCTTTGAACCTCAATCTTTCTTGCAATGTAGTTAGCATTGGTTTGCGTTCGTGGTCCTGTCAATTGCCCAGCTGTAATTTGTTTACCTCACATAGATGTTTTATCGTCTTTTGGGAGAGAGACATCACTAGTGAACATCATGAGACTCCGGTCCATATTACCATCATTGATCACATTCACTATTTACTTTTCGCTATTTACTTAATATCGCAAAACACTATCTATCACTACTATCATAGTGCTTTTAACCCTTTGTGAACTACAAGGCCGGAGAGATTGACAACCTCTCTGTACTCGTTGGGAGCAAAGTTATTTGTATCTGTGTGCAGGTCCACGTTGATTGCTAATTGCGTCGTTAGCAAGTGACACCTACTTGTTGAACCTAGGAGTCTCTGGGGATTCGATCCTTGGCATCTTTGCTAGGGGAAAACACTTCTACTTACTGCATCTTACACCTTCCACTTGGTGTAACCAACGAGGGGTTTGAGGCCCATCAACGGTTTGCCTCCTTCGTCTCCTGATACTCATCTGCCTCCTCCCTGGTTATAGTATATCTCCCTTTTGCCTGAAAGTCAAACAAGGTAGGAGCAGGAAGAGCAATATGGATGGCGTTGCGCCTGTTAAAGATTAGTCGATATTTGAGGGATTGCTCATCCCTCTCTATAAACCGATGACTAACCATAGCATTAAAATCCAAATAAGCAGGCGGTAATAATTCATCATTTTCATGTATAGTCACACCAAGACGACAGGCTATGCGCGTGGCATAAATCCCACCAAATAAATCTCCATATAAACCATTATGATGTAGCCTACGTGCAACAATAGCTCCCAAGTTATATTGTCTATCACCTAATACAGCACTCTTGAGAACACTAAGATCTGGGACGCACATATGGCAAGCCTCATCTTTACCGTTTATGCATCTACCAATAAAGAGAGCAAAGTAATGAATAGCACTAAAATGAATGCTCCCTATGGTAGCTTGTGTGATCTCTCTAGATTCCCCCACAGTGATACTAGCAAGGAAGTCTCTATATCCATATTTGCGAGGATCACCCATACTACCCCACTGCGGGAGTTTACAAGCATCATTAATCCTCTAAGTCCATGGTGTAAGATTTATCATAAAGATCAAACAGGACAGTGTGAGAATTACGTGAAGATGAAAATTTAAACCTTCTCACAAAGGTATTAGTCAAGTAACGGTATTGATGGCACTTATCTTGCATGAAGCCCTCGAGGTCAGCATTATACACATATGCGTCAAACTCCTCCTTAATGTACTCATGGATCTCCTAGTTTCTTAGGTATTCCACCCTTAAAAGTGTAATTGGCAAGCATGGTGGAAATTTCTACTTCGGGTATCTTTCTTTTATTGGTAATAATATCTTTCATATACTTAGCATAAGGATTTGTTTTAAGCATATCAGTCAAACGCATACGCAAAAAGATAGGTCTATTCATTTCAGCAAAGTGCTCAAAATCCTCATCATCCTTTTTCTTGGATGTTTTAGGAGGAAAAGGCATGGGTTTCTGTCAGGGATATTACTAGCAGGTATAAACCGGCTAGTGTAAACCAGATTATGGTAATTTAGTTATATACTTGTAAATATCCAGTAGAGGTTACGGCCCATGAAGGCTTAAGGCCCATGTGTAGAGTTACGGTTTGTAAACTGCCTAATCATGTAACTTGAGAGACAAGGAAGAAAGAACAGAGACCGAGGCGGACACAAGTACTAGCCGGCCTCGGGACTCTGTAAACCGGACCGGGTGTCGCCTCTATATAAAGGGACGACCCGGCGACGTTTTAGAGGACAGGAAACAACCCGTCGAGATACAGACAAACAATGTGTTCCCTGTTCATCGACGCCCAAGCAATACCAAACCAAACTAGACGTAGGCTTTTACCTTCATCAAAGGGGCCGAACTAGTATAAAATCCTTTGTGTCCTTTGTGTGCTTTTAACCTCTTCAAGCTAACCCGTGCGATGGTTCCATCACTAAGTCCGTTAAACCGGACATCTGCCGTGTTAATTCCATGACAGTTGGCGCCCACCGTGGGGCCTCCGCACGATGGTTTCGAGTTCTTGAAGGGCAGCTTTGAAGGGCTCAAGGGTTACGCGGTCGGCCGGATGACAAAGAGTCGCCGCGGCTGGATCTACATCGACGACGCAGGTTGGGGACCGGAGGCCGATTCAATCGAATACGGGTACCGGGTTCCCTTCGGCGGCATCCACGTCTTCATCGGCAAGATTGGTGAACCGGGGCCTGAGCCGGACGTCATCCCCAACATCGTCGAGCCGGCTCAGCGTGCGAGATCGGCCCGGATTCAGCCTGCCATGAAGCGTGTTTTCGTTGGAGCAATTCATGGGGTTCAAGCCGAGGACGGATCGGATTCCGGTGATGAGACAGTTATCTATTCCGACGATGAATCTTCATCCGGAGAGACTGAGTCTTTGTATCAGTTGCGGGACGGCCGGTCTGAGGGTATGTCCGACGGAGACAGTATTCCGGACCCCTTTGATCCGCCAAACCGAGTGGCTGTCTTTATGGTCGGTTCACAACCTACGCAGCAGTTCACGATGAATGGGGCGATGACAGCAGACGCTGGTGTAGGGGGGAGCGGCCAAGCCCTCTCGCCCTCTGACGCTCTATCCACCTTAGTCGAGGAGTTTACAACCCGAGCCATGGCAGAGGTGGCTCCAGCAGACAAGGCGCAACACGATGCAGAACTACTTCAACTGAAAGGCCGGATTGAGCAAGCAAGAGAAGATCTGAAAGCAGAGAAAGCTATGATAGCGATGAGACAAGCAGAGCTGGAGGCTCAGACTTTTCAATTGAGGATGGAACAGGCCTCTGTACAGGGAGTAAGGAGTCGGAAGTACCAGTCTCGTCTACCACCGGTTTACGAGGCGAAGAATCTTTTCAGGACACCAGGAGCAGGAACCAGCAATGACCCGGCGGCAAACCGGAGGGCAGCCCCGGCTAGGGATGAGCCGGTTCAGCAGCCCACTGCGGAGCAAGATCGGCGGGTCATGTCCATGCATCACGTTCCTACCCCTCCGAGTCATTATTCAAATCCTTTGGACAATATTGTTGCTGCCGCTTCACGCCTAGCCGCTTTACCCATTGAGGGGACATCCCCCATGGCGTTGGAGGCACGCAGGGTCAAGGATCTGCTTAACACGGCATTAACACAACAGCAAGCATATTCTTATAGCAGGGAGAGGCTCCATTCAACACCACGCCATAGCCGGAGTTACACTAGGCATTGGGAGGAACCAGAAGTGTCTAGTAGTGAACGCAGGCGACACCGTCACACACAAAATAATCCGGCAGGCGCGGATGCACAAGTTCAGGATGCAAATCGGGTTAGATCGGTGGCCCGTGAGGAGATCCGTCAAGCGACGCCGGTTCACACAACCACAGCAGAGACAGGAGTCACAACGAGTTCCTTTGGGGTGCAATGTCTTATCCCTGCTTTACGGAGCGTGAAGCTGCCCAAGGATTTTAAAGGTCCACGTAAGGTGCCTAATTACACAGCAGATTTGGCTCCAGACGCTTGGGTTGAGAGTTACGAGATGGCCATGGAGATGCTGGACGTGGATGAAGTGGCTTGTGCGAAATACTTCACCATGATGCTTGAAGGTACAACTCGGACCTGGCTAAAGGGTTTACCCCCTAATTCTATCAGATCGTGGGGAGAGTTACGTAGCTAGTTTATCAAAAACTTCAAGGATACGTGCAAGCAGCCGATGTCAGTGGTAGATCTAGCAGCATGTATACAAGGAGAACATGAGTCTACAAGTGCATGGGTGCGGTGAGTATCAGAAATCTTGCACTCTTCGAATGGTATCAATCCCAGTACGGCGATAGTGACACTGGAAAACAATTGCCGGTTTGAGTCTCTAAAGTTAAAACTGGGACGGCTTAAACGGGATTGTAATGACATGGGAACTCTCATGAGCGCTCTGGTGAAGTACGGGGACTCTGACAACACTAAGTATCCAGAAGCGGAGGGAGACAAAGCTGGAAAAGTCAATAAGCCTGGTAAACCGGCACAGGTTAATCCGCTCGGTACAAGCTTTTTAGGCAAGCGAAAAGCGGAGGGTGGCTCTGATTTTGTGGCCAATACCCAAGTTCAGGGGGGTTTTCAGCGCAATAAGGGTAAGCCACCTCTGCAAACCGGCGGAGGGACCGTTAGCTGGGAGCAAGAGTTAAATGAGCCTTGTCCGAAACACGGCTCAAGGGAACGTCCAGCAAAACACACTATAGGAGAATGCAAGAACATGATGGAAGCTGTAATGAGCCGGTTCAGCTCCAACAACGGGCCTCCAGGCGGCGGTTCAGGCCCGAGATTTTATGGTCCGGGTCACCAGGGGAACGGTTCCGGGTCAGGATATCGTGGCAACAACAGTGGTTATAATAACCGAGGCAATAACCAATATGGTCAAAGTGGCTATAATAACCAAGGAAATCAGCAGCATGGTCAAGGTGGTTACAATAATCAAAACAACCAACAGCAGGGCCAGGGTAATCACAATAACCAAGGTAATCAGCAGCGT
The DNA here is from genome assembly GCA_902687465.1 of Secale cereale. Lineage (NCBI taxonomy): Eukaryota > Viridiplantae > Streptophyta > Magnoliopsida > Poales > Poaceae > Secale > Secale cereale. Next base: position 696,583,085 of record LR738710.1, on the reverse strand, counting down.
AAGCAACAGCAGCAGCAATCCGGATATTAGAGTAATCCGAAGGAGTTGAGTAGTGGGCAGTATCATGTGTTCACCACGAGTTTGTGTAAACGAGATCAAAAAGTTTTGAAGCGGGCGGTTCACGCGGTTGAACCGGCGACGCCGCAATTCCTGCGCTGGTCAGAGCAGCCCATTGTGTGGAGCAGAGAGGATCACCCGCTGCGAGTTGATAATCCAGGCCACTTGGCCTTGGTAGTAGCACCACAGGTGGGTGGCTACAAGTTCACCAAAGTCCTCATGGACGGCGGCAGTAGCATCAATATCTTGTATTATGAGACTTTCCGTCGCATGGGGCTGACGGATAAAAAGCTAAGACAATCAAACACGGTGTTTCATTGAGTGGTGCCAGGTAAATCAGCTTACCCAGTTGGGAAAATTGACCTAGAAGTTACCTTTGGAGATGAACAGGATTCCAGGTCAGAGATGATAACCTTTGAAGTCGTCAAGATCTGGAGCCCTTATCATGCTCTATTCGGGAGAACGGTTTATGCCAAATTTATGGCCAGGCCGTGTTATGTTTATCTACAGCTCAAGATGCCGGGTCACAAAGGGACAATCACGGTTCATGGAAGTCGCAAGATTGCATTGGAGTGTGAGGAAGGAGACGCTGCCTACGCGGAGGCAGTGTGTGCTACGGAGGAGTTGAAGTTTTACAAAGACAACGTTGATCCGGCAGATATGTCCCCGTTGAAGAAGCCAACTACGGAGCAGGATCCAGCGTTAAAGTTTAAGTCATCAAAGGAGACCAAGCAAGTTGACTTTGTGCCAGGCGATTCATCCAAGCAGTTCACTATCAGTGCTAACCTTGATCCCAAATAGGAAAGCGCGCTCATCGAGTTCATCCGTGAGAACCGGGATATCTTTGCATGGAAACCTTCTGACATGCCAGGTATACCGAGGGAACTCGCTGAGCACAGTCTTAATATTGATCCGAAGTTTAAACCGGTCAAGCAGTATTTGCGCCGCTTCAATGAAGAAAGACGCAAGGCTATAGGAGAAGAAGTGGCCAGGCTTTTGGCCGCAGGTTTCATAGTTGAAGTTTTTCACCCGGAGTGGTTGGCTAATCCGGTGCTGGTGTTAAAGAAAAATGGAAAGTGGAGAATGTGTGTGGATTACACGGACCTAAACAAAGCTTGTCCGACTGATCCTTTTGCTCTCCCTCGCATTGATCAGATCATCGATGCTACAGCGGGATGTGAGCGGCTAAGTATTTTGGATGCATATTCAGGGTATCACCAGATTAAGATGGCAGTTAAAGATCAGGAGAAGACGTCTTTCATAACGCCTTTTGATGCTTTTTGCTATGTTTCTATGCCCTTTGGGCTCAAGAGTGCTCAAGCAACCTATCAGCATTGCGTGCAGAATTGTCTTAAGGGGCAGATAGGGAGGAATGTTCATGCCTATGTGGATGACATTGTGGTTAAGTCAAGGAAGGAGGAAACGATGATAGAGGACCTTAAGGAGACCTTTGACAATCTTCGGGCCTATAAAATGATGCTTAATCCGGAGAAGTGTGCTTTTGGTGTTCCGGCGGGCAAGCTCCTTGGGTTCTTGGTGTCAAACAGAGGAATAGAAGCTAATCCAGAGAAGATCAAGGCAATTACATCTTTGACTAAACCGGCTTGCATCAATGATGTTCAACGTATCGCCGGCCGGATCACAGCCTTGAGCCGGTTCATCAGCCGCTTGGGGGAGAAGGCCATTCCACTTTATCAGATGTTGAAAAAGACGGATCGATTTATATGGAGTGATGAGGCGAACGCTGCGTTTGAGGATTTGAAGCGGCAACTGGCAAAGCCGCCGGTCCTGGCTGCCCCTCTTGATAATGAGTCGTTGTTGTTATACGTTGCCGCTAATGCACGGGCAGTCAGCGTGGCAATCGTGGTTGAGCGCAAGGAAGCAGGGAAGGAATACCCGGTTCAGCATCCAGTATATTACGTCAGTGAAGTTCTCATTGAGTCCAAGCAAAGGTATCCACATTGGCAGAAGTTGGTATATGGAGTGTTCATGGCAAACCGTAAATTGAAGCATTATTTCCAAGGCCACCCAATAACTGTTGTTAGTTATGCACCGTTGGGAGATATAATCCAGAATAGGGAAGCTACTGGCAGAGTAGCGAAGTGGGCCATCGAGCTTAGCCCACATGAGTTGAAATATGTGCCGCGTACTGCAATCAAATCTCAAGCGCTGGTGGATTTCATCAATGATTGGACAGAACTACAAACGCCAGAGGAGAAGCCGGATCTTACATACTGGACGATTCACTTTGACAGTTCAAGGCAATTAGAAGGCTCGGGGGCTGGAGTTGTTTTAAGTTCCCCGCGTGGAGACAAGTTTTGTTACGTCCTCCGTCTATTGTTTCCTTGTACCAATAATGCAGCAGAGTATGAGGCATTGCTTCATGGCTTACGGATGGCCAAGGAAATGAACTTGAGCCGGGTCAAGTGCTTTGGTGATTCGGATCTAGTGGCGCAACAAGTATCCGGTAAGTGGGACTCAAGAGATCCTCTCATGGCAGCTTACAGACGAGAAGTTGAAGCAGTTGCAGGATATTTCAAAGGATATCAGGTGGATCACATAGACCGGCGAAGGAATGAAGCGGCTGATGCTCTGAGCCGGCTGGGTTCTCAACGTAAACCGGTACCACCGAATACTTTTTTGGATGAGCTGCACAGTCCATCAGTTCAAGTACCATCGGAGGAAGACCTGGCTGTTCCCGATCCGGAGGCACAGCTAGTTGCGGCACTTCATGTTATTCCAGATTGGACGCTGCCCTATTTGGCGTATCTAAGCCGAGGAGAGCTGCCAGACGACGAGATCGTAGCAAGACAGATAATCCGGCGCTCTAAGTCCATGACAATTGCAAACGGAGAACTTCATCATCGCAGCGTTTCTGGAGCGTTTCAGCGATGTGTGTCAGCTGAGGAAGGTTGCGATATTCTTCGAGAGATCCATGAAGGGGATTGTGGTCATCATGCCGGTTCAAAATCCTTGGTGGCTAAAGCTTTTTGACATGGGTTCTATTGGTTGACAGCCCATGCTGATGCGGCGGATCTAGTCCGGAAGTGTGATGCTTGTCAGAAGTTTTCACGACGTGCTCTTGTTCCGGCACAGGAGCTCCGGATGATACCAATAACCTGGCCGTTTGCGACTTGGGGGCTTGATATGGTTGGGCCTTTCAAACGATCCCAAGATCAGAAAACTCATCTACTGGTGGCTGTGGATAAATTTACGAAGTGGATTGAGGCAGAGCCTATGAGCAAGTGTGATGCGGCAACAGTGGTTAAATTTACCAAAAAGGTAATCTTCCGGTTTGGTTTCCCACATAGTATCATCACAGATAACGGCACCAATTTATCTAAATGAGAAATGGAAGAATTTTGTCAACGGGAACATATTCGCCTAGATGTGTCTTCTGTAGCCCACCCTCAATCCAATGGTCAGGCTGAAAGAGCAAATCAGGAGATTTTGCGAGGTATCAAGCCCCGGCTTATGACTCCCTTGCAAAGAACACCAGGGTGCTGGGTTGAGGAGTTACCTTCTGTCCTTTGGAGTATCAATACTACACCAAACCGGTCCACAGGTTATACACCTTTCTTTATGGTGTATGGTGCTGAAGCAGTCCTTCCAAGTGATATCCGTCATGACTCGCCACAGGTAACGGCCTATGTTGAAGCGGCTAATGAGCAGGCGAGGCAAGATAGTTTGGACCGGCTGGATGAAGAACGTGATATAGCAGCGGCACGGTCTGCAATTTATCAACAAGACTTGCGCAGATATCACAGCCGCCGGATCAAGACCAGGACGTTCCAGGAGGGAGATTTGGTACTCCGGCTTATTCAAGATCAAACAGATATGCACAAGCTATCCCCGCCTTGGGAAGGGCCCTTTGTGGTCAGCAAGAATCTGCACAACGGTTCATATTATCTGGTGGATGTTCGAGAACACAAAGATTCACGGACATCGGAAGAAGAGACAAAGAGGCCGTGGAACATCGCCCTCTTGCGGCCCTACTATACCTGAGCCATGAGCTCTACTGTATCCTATGTATATATTATGATTAATGAATAAACCGGCACCCTCGGTAAACCGAGGGCTCGGCCTTTTTTCCAATACAAGTGTCTTATGGTGATAACCATACATTTCTTATCATATGTCATATTTCAAATATTTTGATCGGTTTAACTGGTTGTGCAGGGCATATGCACTCTAGAGCAGTAACCCACTGAAGGGCTTCCTGTTCAAACATAGGTCGTATTCGAACCAAAGAGAACATAGCCAAACCCACTGAAGGGCTTCCTGTTCAAACATAGGTCGTATTCGAACCAAAGAGAACATAGCCAAACTTACTGAAGGGATTCCTGTTCAAACATAGGCCGTATTCGAACCAAAGAGAACATACCCAAACTTACTGAAGGGATTCCTGTTCAAACATAGGTCGTATTCGAACCAAAGAGAACATACCCAAACCTAATAATGCCATTCTGTTCAAACATAGGTCATATCCGAACCAAAGAGGACATGGCATAAGCCCAATGGATCGTATCCGAATCCATTGATTGGCTAAGTTTTATATGGCCAGCAGGGGGCAGGATTGTACCCGAATCCTAGCTTAACCCCTGTTGGTTGTATCTGGTTCCTATGGTCGTATCCGAACCATAAGGCCCAATGGATTGTACCCGAATCCATTGATTGGCTGAACCTTGCTTTGAGCCTGGCAGCTCACAAAAAGCCTCGACTACATGGTTTTATTTGCAAAACTTGCATTTTTGATATTTGTGTTTTATGGTTCCTTAATCCGGAGTGGGACAACTCCAGAAGTTGACCACGTATCTTCAAAAGTCTGGACAGAATTCCAGCATGATCTAAACCAGTAGCTTCTATAAAACCCGGGATTATTATTGGGTCTATCAAAGGCTCCCTCAGAAAATTGCAAATTTCGCCGGATTAAGAATATCAAGCATACTTGATGGCAGGTATGAAGTTATTCCTGGTACAAACAAAACACTTGTTTGATATATTGTGTGAGCAATTTAATTGGTCCAGCGGTAAACCGCTAGGACATATTTTCAGTGTTATCTATGCAGGAACAGATAATATGCAGGATAAACCATATCAGACCAGATTTAAATTGGCAACGTTAAAACAAGAAGTTGGAGCATCCGGATCAAGACGAATAATGTTTTACACTATCCTATTACAAGGCATAGCAAGCCTGAACGGATTAAAGACTGTCCAGCAAAATGAGACTGCAAACTACAAAGATACACTATGGTCTACGCCTCCTCCTGCTGCGACGGCTGGGGATCAACTTGTTCCGGAGCATTTTCCTCTTCTTGAAGCGGCTGAAAGTCAAGGACGCACCAATCGATTTTCGCTAAAGCGCGGAAGTACATCTCTTCCGTAATAAGTTCAGACGGATCAACATCTGGAGCGAAAGTATGGGGGCGCATTGGTGGGATTAGATTCACGGTATCATAAACCGGCCGATCCACCCGCTCGTTCTGTAAATCATACCCCGGATGATACCTGGTTAAGTCTGTTTCGGCAGCAAGCTTGCTCGCAAGCGGACGCATTTCCTTAGTCAAAGCATGCAGGTCTTTAACAGTGAAAGCTGATCCATCTTCTTTAGTGTTGGGATACCCATTCAAGGCTTCTTCCGGATCAAAATCTGGAACCCACGCTTTGGCTCTAGTAAGCGCCATGAGAGAACCGGCTCGAGCTGCAGACTTCTTGACTTCCTCCAAGCGTGCTGGCAAGACAGAAAGCTTTTCTAATGTGCCTTGGATAGTAGTGGGAGCCGGTTTATTGAAGGACATTGCGCTTATGATCCTTTGAGCGCCGGAATACAGCTGCTCGACCAGAGTATAAGACGCCTTGAGCTTCTTCCATAAGTCATCCCCAAGATGGGTGACACGGCGCCCTGCATATGATTCTCACAGTTAAACCGGAACGGATTCAAGATTGCAAGGATGAAAGCAGGAGCACAGATTAAGTACTTATCGAAGATAGCAGAAGTCATCAGTTCTATTTGCCGCTTTAAACCGGTTAACTCTTCAGTCACCGGATTAAGGGCTTCCTCAGCGTCCTTTGCCCTTTTTCCAGATCCTTCTTTTGTACTTCAAAGGCTGTCCGCTCCTCTTCAAAAAATTTCTTTAGCTGTTCAGCGGTAGTTAAGCTCAGCGCCAATTCTTTTTTGGCCTTAGCAGCGGCAGACTCAGTTTCAGCCAGTCTGTTCCGGAGTTCAGTGATTTCTTCAGCCCTCCGGTTTAAATCAGCCTGCAAAGAAAATCAAGTGGAATAAGGGCAAAATTCATACAAGTCTCAAGAACATAATCAAATTATATACTTGACACTTGGGGGCTAATGGACGATTGAAGTATCAAGGAGTTACAATTCAAAACAAGTCTCAAGCACACAAACAAGTTGTCTACTTGACACTTGGGGGCTAATGCATAGTTGAAACATCAAAGAATTCAGACAAGTCCCAGGCACATAAACCGAATTATGCCCCTGGCACTTGGGGGATAATGTAAAACCATCTGCTCAAACAGGAAGTACCGGTTCACCTTCTAAATGCAGCTAAACCGGAACTTGGGGCTACCATGGTATGGACAGAAACACAACAAAGGTAAAACAAAGACAAGGGAGTTACCTCGTATTTTTCTTTCATCATGCTGATTAAGCCCGCTTCATAGTCCCGGCCGGTGTGAAGCCGGTTCAAATACCCGGAATAGAGCTCTTGGGCACTCAGCTCGGCGAAACCAGACAACTCCGTGCTACATTTACTCTTCTCTTGATGGATTTTCTCCGCTTTAGCCGTATGCTTGGCTAGCACAGTGGGCTCAGGAGGAGCGGTGTAAGCTGCACCGGTTATTTGGACATCTGGAGAAGGAGCAGCTGTCGATGGTGGAGTAGCAGTGTGAACCGGGCTAGCAGGAGCCGGGCTAGTCCGAGGAGGGTTGGCCCGGGCAGGACTCGCCGGTTCATGGACGTTTTCTGTGTTGGGGTTCTCAGGAGCGGTAGTATAAGTGTGCTCCATGGGAGCAGGATCTTCAAGCTGAACTATGGGCTCACCTTCCGGAGGGACAAGTATATCCGGATCAGCCGCCGGATCATCAGTGGCAGTCTCAGCAGCCGTTTGATTGGCCTTTGCCTTTTTGCTAGGCTTAGGCTTGCTAAAAAGAGTTAGAAAATAAGTCAGTCACAAAGCAAAGTGCAATCATAAACAGGATAAATTAAAAGACTTACCCTGGGACAGTTTTCAGGGGTGGGAGTTGTGTGGCAGTTGATTCGCCGGAGGAAGATAAAGGAGTCTCCTGATAATTAGGGTCAGACGGTTTAAGTGGTTTGCGTATAAGCCCCGCCTTGGGATGAAGGAGAGTTGGAGAGAGTATAACCTCAGAGCGGCGCCTCCGAGCCGGAGTAAGAGATATTCCGGACGATTCAACTGCAAGGCCGCTATGGCGGGTAGTCCGGCGAAGGGCTTCATGTTGTTGTTTCTTCAAAAGAAAATTGGGGTCCAATTGAGCATAAGGGTGAGAAAACTGATATTTCCGGACTGTCCGATGAATTTTTGGTGGAGGTGGTTCTGAATCTGAAGAAAGAATAGTTACCTCAATTTCTGCCGGTTTATCTCCTTCAACCAACTCCTGTGAAAAGATACCGTTAACACAAATCTGGATAAAAGTGAACAAGTCATAGCCGGATTAACTCATACCTCAGAATCCGGATCATCATCTTCAGCATGTGAACCGGAGCCAGCAGCCACCTTTTTCTTCTTGATAGCGTAAGTTTTCCGGCGTGGCTGTTTTCCAGCTTTCTCCTGAGGCTTCCTCTTCCAAAAAGGATCATCAGCCTGTTCAAAAGGTGAAAGATAATTGAAAGAACGATTTAAAGGAACAGATTATAAACATACAGAAAAGAGTAAGACTTACTGCAGGCAGCTTGTTTTTCTTATAATATGGAGCCAATCCGGTTTGGCTACATTCTTCTAAGAAGACATTGAGCATCTTCTTAGCAGAATCAATGACTTCCGATTCAGAAAGTTTGTCCTTGGAAAAATGTTGAGGATCATCCGGTTTGCCAGAATATTTACACATCAGACTCGGGCGTGGACTCAGAGGAAGGATACTCCAAGAAAGCCAGCAGCGCATAAAATCAATTCCAGTTAAACCGTTGGCCATAAAGGCTTTCAGCCTGGCAAGTTGGGAAGCAAACCGGGGCCATTCTGAAGAGCTGAGGCGCTGCGGCAAAGGGTGATCCTCCAGAAGACGATGCTCGCGATAACCCGGTAGTGGGTTTTCCCCTTCAGGTGAAGTATCAATGCAATAAAACCAAGACTAGTTCCAATCTTTGGGGTGCGTGTGGAGAGCGGCATGAGGAAAGACTGCGTCTCTTCTCTTTTGAATGCTGACCCCGCCCAGTTCTTGATGAGGTCCACCAGTAAACTCAGTTCACCGGTTCAAGTGGAAGAAGTCCCGGAACAGGTCGACTAATGGCTCTTCTTGCAAATACACCTCTGAGAAGACTTGAAATCGCAAATATTTGAAATAGAGTTGGGACCTATGTCCTGAGGGTGAAGTTGGAAAGCGGCAAGCACGTCCCGGAAGAATTTTGAACTGGGAGGGGTGAAACCTCGAGCCATGTGGTCAAAGAAGACAATGACCTCCCCTTCTCTGGGGGTAGGGGACATTCATTTCCTGGGGCTCGCCATTTTAAAACGGACTGAGGACCCAGAGTACCAACTGTAGCAGCGTTAACTAAATCTTCTTCCGTAACAACGGAAGGAACCCAATCGCAGGAAACAAACTGTTTGGCAGCCATGGTAGCAAAATGAAAGTGCTGAAAGGGAGAAGTATAAAGTCCGGATTATTCAAGTACAGATATATAAACCGGATCACATATACAAGGTCACACTGACGGTTTAGACAAGGGACTAATGATATTACTAATCCGGCAGTAAGCAGGAAGCGCACTACTACCGGTTCATGAAAACGAACGAGAGAAGCTAAACCGTCGTGTTTGTTGTTGATGCATTACAAGAGCAATATATGACTGGTTAAACCGAAAAATACAGTACAGATCTAAAAGGATGAGGAAACAAGTTTCTACCGAAAGCTAAGGTAGAACAGATCTGAGCGGTAAGAAAAAAGAAAAATTATACAGGTCTATTACAGGAAGAACTACAAGGATCTTATACGGAGTGGACAAATCTAAAGATTGAATCTAAACACTGAAATCTAAGCATACGGCAGCGGAACAGAAGCAAGTTTTAAGGGCAAGATCTAAAGGCTGAAGCTACTTCGAACTTGGTGCCTAGGACGAACAGATAAAGCTTTCTCCTAGGTTTCATGGCGGAGGCGCGAGAAGAACCCTAAAGCTACAGATCTACAGCAAAGGAGAAAGGGTTACATGAGGCTGCAAGAGATGGCGGTGGAGTTATCTGGTCACGTTCGGGTTGATGCGGCGGCCGGACTTGCTGGCGACGATGAGCTTGACGGACAATGGTGGAAGTTTGAGCTCGGGCGGCAGAGGAAGAAGACGAGCGGAAGGAGAATGAGGAAGAGAGGCAGCAGTATTTATAAAGGGGCAGAGAACGAAACGGCAGGCGCGAGATTTGAGGAAGCAGAAGATTGGATAAAGATTCCCTGTCGCCTCGATTCTCGGGATAGCCTTTAAACAAAGGTGATAGACAGCTACGCGCGTTAAATGCAGAGGTGATGTCACGGTTAAATTAAGTGATTTTCAAGGATGACGTCATGGTCCGGTTTACAAAAATGAGAAGACACAAGAAGAGAAGATCATGCAAGACTAAGAAGATTGATGTGAACAAGTTCAAATCATTCTGGGGCCTAATGTCAGGGATATTACTAGCAGGTATAAACCCGCTAGTGTAAACCCGATTATGGTAATTTAGTTATATACTTGTAAATATCCAGTAGAGGTTACGTCCCATGAAGGCTTAAGGCCCATGTGTAGAGTTACGGTTTGTAAACTGCCTAATCATGTAACTTGAGAGACAAGGAAGAAAGAACAGAGACCGAGGCGGACACAAGTATTAGCCGGCCTCGGGATTCTGTAAACCGGACCGGGCGTCGCCTCTATATAAAGGGACAACCCGGCGACGGTTCAGAGGACAGGAAACAACCCGTCGAGACACAGGCAAACGATCCGTTCCCTGTTCATCAACGCCCAAGCAATACCAAACCAAACTAGACGTAGGCTTTTACCTTCATCGAAGGGGCCGAACTAGTATAAAATCCTTTGTGTCCTTTGTGTGCTTTTAACCTCTTCAAGCTAACCCGTGCGATGGTTCCATCACTAAGTCCGTTAAACCGGACATCTGCCGTGTTAATTCCACGACAGTTTCCGAACCCATGGTTCTCTTTCCTTACCGTGCTTCCTAGCAACAAAGTCTCTCTTATCATAACGTTGATTCTTTGATTGTGGGTTATCAAGATCAACAGCAGGTTCAATCTCTACATCATTATCATTGCTAGGTTGAGCATCATCATGAACATCATCATGAACATTATTACTAGGTTCATGTTCATTACTAGATTGTGTTTCAGCATCAGAGATAGAGATATCATTAGGATTCTCAGGTGTGTTAGCTATAGGTTCACTAGAAGCTTGCAAAGTCCTATCATTTCTCCTTTTATTCTTCTTAGAAGAATTAGGTGCATCTAAATTAGCTCTCTAAGAATCTTTCTCAATTCTCTTAGTGTGGCCTTCAGGATACAGAGGTTCCTGAGTCATTTTACCACCTCTAGTTGCAACTCTAAAAGCATAGTCATTATTCTTACTATTTAATTCATTGAGCAAATCATTCTGAGCCTTAAGTACTTGTTCTACTTGAGTGGTAACCATAGAAGCATGTTTACTAATGAGTTTCAATTCACCTTTAACTCTAGACATATAATCACTCAAGCGTTCAATCATATAAGCATTACGTTGCAATTGTCTACCAACATAAGCATTGAAATTTTCTTGTTTCACAATAAAATTGTCAAACTCATCCAGGCGTTGGCTAGCAGACTTATAACAAGGAATATCACCTTCATCAAATCTATAAAGAGAATTTACCTTTACTACCTGTGTCTGGTTATCAAGACCATATATTCCTTCAATAGGTGGTAAATTCTTAACATCTTTAGCTTAATACCTTTTTCTTTCATAGATTTCTTTGCCTCTTGCATGTCTTCAGGACTGAGAAATAGAACTCCCCTTTGCTTCGGAGTTGGCTTAGGGGCTGGTTCAGGAAGTGTCCAATTATTTTCATTGGCCAACATATTATTCAATAGTAATTCAGCTTGGTCAACCGTTCTTTCCCTGAAAAGACAACCAGCACAACTATCCAGGTGGTCTCTGGAAGCATCGGTTAGTCTATTATAAAAGACATCAAGTATATCATTCCTCTGAAGAGGATGATCAGGCAAAGCATTAAGTAATTGGAGAAGCCTCCCCAAGCTTGTGGGAGACTCTCTTCTTCAATTTGCACAAAGTTATATATTTCCTGTAAGGCAGCTTGTTTATTATGAGTGGGAAAATATTTAGCAGAAAAGTAATGCATCATATCCTGGGGACTACATACACAACCAAGATCAAGAGAATTAAACCATGTCTTAGCATCACCCTTTAATGAGAAAGGAAATAACTTAAGGATATAGTAAGAACGAATCTTTCCATTGTTGGTAAACAGGGTGGCTATATCATTCAACTTAGTAAGATGTGCCGCAACAGTTTCAGATTCATAGCCATGGAAAGGGTCAGATTCAACCAAAGTAATTAACTCGGGATCAATAGATAAATCATAATCCTTATCAGTAACAAAGATAGGTGAAGTAGCAAAAGCAGGGTCATATTTCATTCTAGCATTCAAAGACTTTTCTTTCAGCTTAGCTTTCTTAAGATCATATCTATCATTGCAAGCAAGAAAGTATCTAGCAGTTTCTTCATCCATAACATAACCCTCGGGAATAACAGGCAATTCATATCTAGGGGGAGAAGCTTCATCATCACTTTCATAAATATTACCAGTTTCAATATTTGCATTCTCCCTAACCTTAGCAATTTGTTCATCCAAAAATTCACCTAGTGGCACAGTATTATCAGGCATAGAAGTAGTTTCATCATACATAGCAGAAGTGGCATCATCAAGAACATATGACAAATCAGATTCAATAGCAGGAGTAGGTGTCGCAAGTTTACTCATAACAGAGGGTGAATCAAGTGCAGAGCTAGATGGCAGTTCCATACCTCCCCTCGTAGTTGAGGGATAAATCTTGGTTTTTGAGTCCTTCAAGTTCTTGATAGTGATCAACACGTATAAATCCCAAGTGACTTAGAGAATATAGCTATGCTCCCCGGCAACGGCGCCAGAAAATAGTCTTGATAACCCACAAGTGTAGGGGATCGCAACAGTTTTCGAGGGTAAAGTATTCAATCCAAATTTATTGATTCGACACAAGGGGAGCCAAAGAATACTCTTAAGTATTAGCAGCTAAGTTATCAATTCAACCACACCTGGAAGCTTAGTATCTGCAGCAAGGTAGTTTAGTAGGAAAGTAATAAGGTAATAGTGGTAACAGCAATAAAAGTAACGATAGTGTTTTTGTAGTTTTTGTAATAGCATCAGCGGAAAAGTAAATAAGCAACAAGCAATATGTGAAAAGCTCGTAGGCAATGGATCGGTGATAGGGAATTATGTCGTATGCAATTCATCATGTAAAAGTTATAACCTAGGGTGACGCAGAACTAGTTCCAGTTCATCAATGTAATGTAGGCATGTATTCTGAATATAGTCATACGTGCTTATAGAAAAGAACTTGCATGACATCTTTTGTCCTACCCTCAGCGAGGTACTAGTGGAAACTAAGGGATATTAAGGCCTCCTTTTAATAGAGTACGGGACCAAAGCATTAACACATAGTGAATACATGAACTCCTCAAACTACGGTCGTCACCGGGAGTGGTCCCGACTATTGTCACTTCGGGGTTGCTGGATCACAACACATGGTAGGTGACTATATACTTGCAAGATAGGATCAAGAACACACATATATTCATGAAAACATAATAGGTTCAGATCTGAAATCATGGCACTCGGGCCCTAGTGACAAGCATTAAGCATGGCGAAGTCATAGCAACATCAATCTTAGAACATAGTGGATACTAGGGATCAAACCCAAACAAAACTAACTCGATTGCAAGGTAAATCTCATCCAACCCATCACCGTCCAGCAAGCCTACGATGGAATTACTCACGCACGTCGGTGAGCATCATGAAATTGGTGACGAAGGAAGGTTGATGATGACGATGGCGACGATCTCCACTCTCCGGAGCCCCGAACGGACTCCAGATCAGCCCTCCCGAGAGAGATTAGGGCTTGGCGGCGGCTCCGTATCATAAAGCATGATAATTCTTCCTCTCTGATTTTTTTCTCCCCGAAAGTGAATATATAGAGTCCGAAGGTACGTCGGTGGAGCATCAGGGGGCCCACGAGGCACGGGGCGCACCCAGGGGGAGGGGGCGCGCCCCCACCCTCGTGGACAGGGTGTGGGCCCCCTGACGTGGATCTTTCCGTAGATATTTTTTATATTTTCCAAAATAATTCTCCGTGGATTTTCAGGTCATTTCGAGAGCTTTTTATTTCTGCACAAAAACAACACCATGGCAATTCTGCTGAAAACAGCGTCAGTCCGGGTTAGTTCCATTCAAATCATGCAAGTTAGAGTCCAAAACAAGGGCAAAAGTGTTTGGAAAAGTAGATACGTTGGAGACGTATCACCCATTGATACGTCTAGTTGATGTGAGACCATCTTCCTCCTTTTTGTCTTCTCCACAACCACCACTCTATTCCACATAGTGCTATGTCCATGGCTCACGCTCATATATTGCGTGAAAGTTGAAAGAGTTTGAAAAAATTAAAGTACGAAACAAGTGCTTGGCTGAAACCGGGGTTGTGCATGACTGGAATATTTTGTGTGACGAAGATGGAGCATAGCCTAACTATATGATTTTTTAGGGATGAACTTTCTTTGGCCATGTTATTTTGAGAAGACATGATTGCTTTGTTAGTATGCTTGAAGTATTATTATTCTTATGTCAATTTGAACTTTTATCTTGAATCTTTCGGATCTAAACATTCATGCCACAACAAAGAGAATTACACTGAGAATTATGTTAGTTAGCATTCCACATCAAAAATTCTGTTTTTATCATTTACCTACTCGAGGACGAGCTGGAATTAAGCTTGGGGATGCTTGATACGTCTCCAACGTATCTATAATTTTTTGTTATTCCATGCAATTATATATTCAGTTTTGGATGTTTAATGGGCTTTATTATACACTTTTATATTATTTTTGGGACTAACCTACTAACCCAAGGCCCAGTGCAGATTGCTGTTTTTTTGCCTATTTCAGGGTTTCGCAGAAAAGGAATATCAAACGGAAAGAAACCTTCAGGAGAGTTATTTTTGGGACCGTATCTACCCAGAAGACTTTGAGTACACGCGAGGGAACGAAGGAGGTGTCCACGAGGGTCCAGGGGGCGCCCCCCACCCTCGCGGGCCCCCTCTGGCTCCCCCGATGCCCTCCTTCCTCCTATATATATCCATGTACCCTGAAAACATCGAGGCAACAGAGAAAACCCTAATTCCACCGCCGCAACCTTCTGTTCCCGTGAGAATGTGAGATCCCATCTTGGGGCCTATTCCGGAGCTCCACCGGAGGGGGGGATCTACCACGGAGTGCTTCTACACCAACACCATCGCCTCACCAATGAGTTGTGAGTAGTTTACCACAGACCTTCGGGTCCATAGTTATTAGCTAGATGGCTTCTTCTCTCTTTTTGGATCTCAATGCAAAGTTCTTCTCAATCTTCGAGGAGATCTATTCGATGTCATCTTTTTTGCGGTGTGTTTGTCGAGATCCGATGAATTGTGGGTTTATGATCAAGATTATCTATGAAAAATATTTGATTCTTTTCTGAAATATTTTATGTATGATTATAATATCCTTGCAAGTCTCTTCGAATTATTGGTTTGGTTTGGCCTACTAGATCTATAGTTCTTGCAATGGGAGAAGTGCTTGGCTTTGGGTTCAATCTTGCGGTGTCCTTTCCCAGTGACAGCAGGGGCAGCAAGGCACGTATTGGATTGTTGCCATCGAGGATAAAAAGATGGGGATTATCTCATATTGCTTGAGTTTATCCCTCTACATCATGTCATCTTGCTTAAAGCATTACTCTGTTCTTATGAACTTAATACTCTAGATGCATGCTGGATAGCGGTCGATGTGTGGAGTAATAGTAGTAGATGCAGAATCGTTTCGGTCTACTTGTCACGGACGTGATGCCTATATATAATGATCATGCCTAGATATTCTCATAACTATGAGCTTTTCTATCAATTGCTCGACAGTAATTTGTTCACCCACCGTTGAATTCTGCTATCATGAGAGAAGCCACTAGTGAAACCTATGGCCCCCAGGTCTATTCTCAACATATTGATCTTTCATCTACTTTGCTTTGCTTTATTTACTTTCTGTTCTTATATCCAAAAATACTAAAAATATTATACTATCCTATCTATCAGATCTCACTTTCGTAAGTGACCGTAAAGGGATTGACAACCCCTTATCGCGTTGGCTGCGAAGTTCTTATTTGTTTGTGCAGGTGCGAGGGACTCGCGCATGGTCTCCTACTGGATTGATACCTTGGTTCTCAAAAACTAAGGGAAATATTTATGCTACTGTGCTGCATCACCCTTTCCTCTTCGAGGGAACACAATGCAAGCTCAAGAAGTAGCACGCCACTGGGCGCATAGCGAAATAGGCCATCGAGCTCTTACCTTTCAAAATAACATACAAACCACGCCGGACTATTAAGTCCCATGTGTTGGCCGACTTTGTCGCGGAATGCATTGAAGCCAAACTCCCTAAAGAGTATAGATCATACTCCCACTGGACAATGCATTTCGACGGTTCCAAGATGCTCTCCGGATTGGGGGCCGGCGTCATCTTGATATCCCCAATAGGAGATACAGTCTGCTACATGTTGCAGATCATGTACACGGACTCAAACAACGCGGCCGAATACGAGGCACTACTGGATGGTCTCTGCATGGCCATATCCATGGGTATACGACGCCTCGAGGTGCGCGAAGACTCAAATCTCGCCATATCTCAGGTAAACTGAGAGTTTGATGTGAAGGATTTAAAGATGGCAGTTTATCGAAACGCCATATTAAAAATATCGACTCGATTTGAGGGGTTGGAATTTCACCATGTAGCTCGGGATGGTAACCAAGCAGTGGATATACTTGCTCGTATGGGCGCCAAGTGCGACCCAGTCCCGTCTAACACCTTTGTGGAGAGGCTGTTCAAGCCATCAGTAACATGGTAGGACGAGAGCAGTGACGCCAATCTGGACCCGGACACGCCCCCAGCCGAACTCAATATAGATGTCATTAGGGACCCCGACATTGAAATCACATCGTTGGCTCACGAGATCATGGTTGTTATAGTCCTCAGACCGAGCCTTTCCTAGCCTACCTTAATAGGCAAGAGCTCCCCAATGACCAAAATGAGTCTCGTCGCATAATTTGGCGTTCTAAAGCCTATAAGGTTTACGAGGGTGAACTATACAAGAAAAGCACTACTAGTATTCTCCAACGGTGCATCTCTGAAGAGGAGGGACGGCAACTTCTAGCAGAAATACACGCTCGCATGGGCGGCCACCATGCCGCGGCCCGAGCCCTTGTAAGCAAGGCCTTCCGAACTGGTTTCTTCTGGCCAACTGTGCGTGCAGACACACAAACCTTAGTCCAACATTGTGTTGGATGCTAGCTTTTAGCTAACCAAAGTCATATGCCTCCCACATCTCTCAGAACCATCCCCATTACCTGGCCCTTTGCGGTCTGGGGGCTGGATATGGACGGACCTCTTAAAGGGGGAAGCCATAAAAAGAAATATTTACTGGTCATGGAGGATAAATTCACTAAATGGATAGAAGCCAAGCCAGTCCGAATAGCTGAGGTAGGGCCAATCATAGATTTTATATCCAGCGTAGTACATCGTTATGGTGTCCCGCACAGTATTATCACAGATAATGGCTCCAACTTCATAGCTGACGAGGTGAAAAATTGGTGCGCTAAGCTAGGCATTAAACTTGATTATGCCTCTATGTACCACCCTCAAACAAGCGGTCAGGTAGAAAGAGCCAATGGCATGATAATGAGTGGCATTAAACCCCTATTGGTGCGCTCCCTTCAGGAGTCAGATAAACACTGGGTGGAGGAGCTCGACTCCATACTCTAGGGGCTGTGAACTACACCTAACCGGACAACCGGATACACACCTTTTTCATGGTGTACGGCGCAGAGGCTGTCTTGCCCTGCGATATTATTCATGACTCACCTCGAGTGCGCATGTACGAAGAGAGAGAGGCGGAGCTCGATCGGCAGGATGACCTAGACGGCCTCGAAGAGGAGTGCGATATCGCGCAGGCCCGTTCCGTATTTTATCAACAATAGGCCAGGCGATACCAGAGTGGCGAACTCGTCTTACGCCTCCTGGACAAGAAAAAGGACAAGCTCAAACCAAGATGGGAGGGCCCATTCATTATTGACGAAGTACTCGCCGGTGGATCCTATCGCCTTCGAAACGCATCACACAATCACCTTGAGCCGGACCCATGGAATGTCGCGAGGCTCCGACGATTCTACGGATAGTATGGTAGCACATATTTTCTTTTTCAGTCTAGGTCTTATTCCCTATTTTTACAGTTCTCTCTCCCCTTTTTTCTTCTTATTTTTTGAAGGAAATATGCCCTTGAGGCAATAATAAAGTTGTTATTTTATATTTACTTATATCATGATAAATGTTTATTATTCATGCTAGAATTGTATTAATCGGAAACTTGATACATGTGTGGATACATAGACAAAACATCGTGTCCCTAGTAAGCCTCTACTAGACTAGCTCGATAATCAAAGATGGTTAAGTTTCCTAACCATATACATGTGTTGTCATTTGATGAACGGGATCACGTCATTAGGAGAATGATGTGATGGAAAAGACCCATCCGTTAGCTTAGCATAATTATCATTTAGTTTTATTGATATTGCTTTCTTCACGACTTATACATGTTCCTCTGACTATGAGATTATGCAACTCCCGAATAATGAAGGAACACTTTGTGTGCTATCAAATGTCACAACATAACTGTGTGATTATAAAGATGTTGTACAGGTGTATCTGAAAGTGTTTGTTGAGTTGGCATAGATCAACAATAGGATTTGTCACTCCGAGTGTCGGAGAGGTATCCCCGGGCCCTCTCGGTAATACACATCATAATAAGCCTTGCAAGCAATGTGACTAATGAGTTAGTTGCGGGATGATGTATTACGGAACGAGTAAAGAGACTTGCCGGTAACGAGATTGAACTAGGTATAGAGATACCGACGATCGAATCTCGAGCAAGTAACACACCGATGACAAATGGAATGCCGTATGTTGTTATGCGGTTCGACCGGTAAAGATATTTGTAGAATATGTAGGATCCAATATGGGCATCCAAGTTCCCCTATTGGTTATTGACCAGAGAGGTGTCTCGGTCATGTCTACATAGTTCTGGAACCCGTAGGATCCACACGCTTAACGTTTCGTTGACGATATAGTATTGACTGAGTTATGTATGTTGGTGACCGAATTTTGTTCGGAGTCCCGGATGAGATCACAGACATGACGAGGAGCTCCGGAATGGTCCGGAGATAAAGATTGATATATATGATGATATGGTTAGGCCAAGGGATCAAGCCCACGGGGCATTAAGTCGGTGCAAAAGGAGTTTTGTGGAGGCCAGGGGCCAAACGCCGGAGACCCTGGTGTTTGGTCCTGGGCTCCGAGTGGGACTCTTACCTTTCGGGCAAAACCGACTTTGACGAGGCTTTTGCTCCAAGTTTCGACCCCAGGGCTCAACATATAAATAGAGGGGCAGGGCTAACACCCAATACACATCAAGATACACCAAGTCGTGTGCCAGCAAGCGTGTCCCTGTAGTTTTTCCTCCGTCTAGTTTCTGTAGTGCTTGGCGAAGCCCTGCGGAGATTGTTCTTCATCACCAACCGTCACAACGATGTCGTGATGCCGGAACTCATCTACTACTTCGCCCGTCTTGCTGGTTCAAGAAGGCGAGGACGTCATCGAGCTGAACGTGTGCTAAACGCGGAGGTGCCGTACATTCTGTACTTGATTGGGACGGATCGTGAAGGTGTACGACTAAATCAACTGCGTTGATAAATGCTTTCGCTTAGCGATCTTCAAGGGTATGAAGATGCTCTCCCCCTCTCGTTGCTATGCATCTCCCAGATAGATCTTGCGTGAGCGTAGGATTTTTTTGAAATTGCTTGCTACGTTCCCCAACAGTGGTATCAGAGCCACGTCTATGCATAGATGATATTCATGAGTAGAATATAATGAGTTGTGGGCAATAATAGTCATACTGCTTACCAGCATGTCATACTTTGATTCGGCGGTATTGTTGGATGAAGCGACCCGGACCGACATTACATGACCGCGTTCATGAGACTGGTTCTACCGACGTGCTTTGCACATAGGTGGCTGGCGGGTGTCAGTTTCTCCAGCTTTAGTTGAATCGAGTGTGACTACGCCTGGTCCTTGTTGAAGGTTAAAACAGCACACTTCACAAAAGATCGTTGTGGTTTTGATGCGTAGGTAAGAACGGTTCTTGCTAAGCCGATAGCAACCACGTAAAAACTTGCAACAGCAAAGTAGAGGACGTCTAACTTGTTTTTACAGGGCATGTTGTGATGTGATATGGTCAAGACATGATGAAGTTATACGATATTGTATGAGATGATCATGTTTCGTAAATTATCGGCAACCGGCAGGAGCCTTATGGTTGTCTCTTTATTGTATGAATTGCGAAAGCCATGTAATTGCTTTACTCTATCACTATGAGTTAGCGATAGTAGTAGAAGCAATAGTTGGCGAGATGACCACGACTCTACGATGAAGATCATGGTGTCAAGCTGGTGACGATGGAGATCATGACGATGCTTCGGAGATGGAGATCAAAAGCACAAGATGATGATGGCCATATCATGTCACAAACTTTTGATTGCATGTGATGTTTATCTTTTTATGCATCTTATTTTTCTTAGAACGACGGTAGCATTATAAGATGATCCCTTACAAAATTTCAAGGTACAAGTGTTCTCCCTGAGTATGCACCGTTGCGACAGTTCTTCGTGCTGAGACACCACGTGATGATCGGGTGTGATATGCTCTACGTTCACATACAACGGGTGCAAGACAGTTTTGCACATGCGGAATACTCGGGTTAAACTTGACGAGCCTAGCATGTACAAACATGGCCTCAGAACACTGGAGACCGAAAGGTCGAGCGTGAATCATATAGTAGATATGATCAACATAAGATGTTCACCATTGAAAACTACTCCATCTCACGTGATGATTGGACATTGTTTAGTTGATTTCGATCATGTGATCATTTAGATGACTTGAGGGATGTCAATCTAAGTGGGAGTTCTTTAGTAATATGATTAATTGAACTTTCCTTTATCATGAACTTAGTCCTGATAGTATTTGCAAATTATGTTGCAGATCAATAGCTCGCGTTGTGGCTCCCCTATGTTTTTGATATGTTCCTAGAGAAAACTAAGTTGAAAGATGTTAGTAGCAATGATGCAGACTAGGTCTGTGATCTGAGGATTATCCTCATTGCTGCACAGAAGTATTATGTCCTTAATGCACCACTAGGTGACAGAACTATTGTAGGAGCAGATGCAAACGTTATGAACGTTTGGCAAAGCACAATATGATGTCTGCTTAATAGTTTAGTGCACCATGCTTTACGGCTTAGAACCGGGACTTCAAAAACCTTTTGAACGCCACGGAGCATATGAGATGTTCCAAGAACAGAAATTGGTATTTCAGACTCATGCCCATGTCGAGAGGTGTGAGACTTCTGACAAGTACTTTTCCTACAAGATGGAGGAGAATAGCTCAACCAGTGAGCATGTGCTCAGAATGTCTGAGTACTCCAATCGCTTGAATCAAGTGGGAGCTAATCTTCTAGATAAGATAGTGATTGACAAGGTTCTCTAGTCACTATCACCAAGTTACTGGAACTTCATGATGAACTATAAAATGCAAGGGATGACAAAACCAATTCCCGAGCTCTTCGCGATGCTGAAATTAGCGAAGGTAGAAATCAAGAAAGAGCATCAAGTGTTGATGGTTAAGCAAGACCACTAGTTTCTAGAAAAAGGGCAAGGGAAAGAAAGGGAACTTCAAGAAGAACGGCAAGCAAGTTTCCACTCTCGAGAAGAAGCCCAAAGCTAGACCCAAGCCTGAAACGGAGTGCTTCTACTGCAAAGGAAATGGTCACTAGAAGCAGAACTAGCCCAAATATTTGGCGGATAAGGATGGCGAACTGAACAAAGGTATATTTGATATACATGTTATTGATTTGTACCTCACTAGTGCTTGTAGTAGCCCCTTGGTATTTGATACCTGTTTGGTTGCTAAGATTAGTAACTCGAAACAGGAGTTACAAAATAAACAGAGACTAGTTGAGGGTGAGTTGATGATGTGTATTGGAAGTAGTTCCAATATTGATATGATCATCATCGCACGCTCCCTGTACTTTCGGGATTAGTGTTAAACCTAAATAAATGTTATTTGGTGTTTGCGTTGAGCATGAACAAGATTGGATCGTGTTTATTGCAATACGATTATTTATTTAAGTCAGAGAATAATTGTTATTCTGTTTACATGAATAAAACCTTCTATGGTCATACAACCAAGGTGAATGGTTTATTAAATCTCGATCGTAGTAATACACATATTCATAATATTGAAGCCAAACGATGTAGAGTTGATACTGATAGTGCAACATACTTGTGGCACTGTCGTTTAACTCATATTGGTGTAAAGCGCATGAAGAAACTCCATGCTGATGGACTTTTGGAATCACTTGATTATGAATCATTTGATGCTTGCGAACCATACTTCATGGGCAAGATGACTAAAACTCCGTTCTATGGAACAATGGAGCAAACCAATGACTTATTGGAAATAATACATGCAGATGTATGTAGTCCGATGAGTGTTGAGGCTCGGGGAGGGTATCGTTATTTTCTGACCTTCACACATGATTTGAGCAGATATGAGTATATCTACTCGATGAAACACAAGTCTGAAACATTTGAAAAGTTCAAGGAATTTCAGAGTGAGGTAGAGAATCATCGTAACAAGAAAACAAAGTTTCTACGATCTAATCACGGAGGCGAATATTTGAGTTACGAGCTTGGTCTTCATTTAAAACAATGTGGAATAGTTTCGCAACTCATGCCACCTGGAACACCATAGTGTAATGGTGTGTCCGAACGTCATAACCGTACTTTATTAGATATGGTGCGATCTATGATGTCGCTTACTGATTTACCACTATCGTTTTGGGGTTATGCATTAGAGACAGCTGCATTCACGTTAAATAGGGCACCATCTAAATCCGTTGAGACGACACCGTATGAACTATGGTTTGGCGAGAAACCTAAGCTGTCATTTCTTAAAGTTTGGGGCTGCGATGCTTATGTGAAAAAGCTTCAGCCTGATAAGCTCAAACCCAAATCGGAGAAATGAGTAACGCCCTGGATACACCCGCCGGTCGTCGTTACTCCTGGCGGGATCTAGACTGGCCCCACATATCAATAGTAGTCTTTTCTGCGCACTTTGTCCTCACTCGTGCACACGCGGGAGCAACTTCCCGGCTAGTCACCCATCCTGAAATTACTCCAAGCTGAACACGCTTAACTTTGGAGTTCTGTCCGAATGGGCTTCCGGAAAAGAAGGAATTCCTTATTGATATGAGTAGTCTATCATTCCTAATAAGCCAGGCTATCACATACACCCGCACTCAAAGGAACCGACGTCCTCGTCGGGCTACAGGAACGTTCCCTCTTGGCACATACGTCTATGCTTCTAGTCCGGCACATGTGCCATGGCGTGTGCCACGACGGGTCACAAACGTCATGCACAACATGACAGTGCACCTATCCGCAAACATCTGTGTAACCTCGAGGGTCGGCTCTGATACCAACTTGTAACACTCCGGACACACCCGCCGGTGGACGTTACTCCTGGCGGGATCTAGACTGGCCCCACATATCCATACTAGTCTTTTATGCGCACTTTGTCCTCACTCGTGCGCACCCGGGAGCCACGACGGGTCACAAACGTCATGCACAACATGACCGCGCACCTATCCACAAACATCTGTGTAACCTCGAGGGTCGGCTCTGATACCAACTTGTAACACCCTGGACACACCCGCCGGTGGTCGTTACTCCTGGCGGGATCGAGACTGGCCCCACATATCCATACTAGTCTTTTCTGCGCACTTTGTACTCACTCGTGCGCACCCGAGAGCAACTTCCCAGCTAGTCACCCATCCTGAAATTACTCCAAGCTGAGCATGCTTAACTTTGGAGTTCTGTCTGAATGGGCTTCCGGAAAAGAAGGAATTCCTTATTGATATGAGTAGTATATCATCCCTAATAAGCCAGGCTATCACAAAATGTGTCTTCATAGGATACCCAAAGGAAACTGTTGGGTACACCTTCTATCACAGATCCGAAGGCAAGATATTCGTTGCTAAGAATGGATCCTTTCTAGAGAATGAGTTCCTCTCGAAAGAAGTGACTAGGAGGAAAGTAGAACTTGATGAGGTAATTGTACCTTCTCTCGAATTGAGAAGTAGATCATCACAGAAAATCGTTCCCGTGATGCCTACACCAATTAGTGAGGAAGCTAATGAGAATGATCATGAAACTTCAGATCAAGTTACTACCGAACCTCGTAGGTCAACCAGAGTATGTTTCGCACCAGAGTGGTACGGTAATCTTGTTCTGGAAGTCATGTTACTATACCATGGCGAACCTACGAACTATGAGGAAGCAATGATGAGCCCAGATTCCGCAAAATGGCACGAGGCCATGAAATCTGAGATGGGATCCATGTATGAGAACAAAGTGTGGACTTTGGTTGACTTGCCCGATGATCGGCAAGCCATAGAGAATAAATGGATCTTCAAGAGGAAGACAGACGCTGATGGTAATTTCACTGTCTACAAAGATCGACTTGTTGAAAAGGTTTTCGACAAGTTCAAGAAATTGACTACGATGAGACTATCTCACCCGTAGCAATACTTAAGTCTGTTGGAATCATGTTAGCAATTGTCGCATTTTATGAAATCTAGCAAATGGACGTCAAAACTACATTCCTTAATGGATTTCTGAAAGATGAGTTGTATATGATGCAATCATAAGGTTTTGTCGATCCTAAAGGTGCTAACAAAGTGTACAAGCTCCAGCGATGCATGTATGGACTGGTGCAAGCATCTCGGAGTTGGAATATATGCTTTGATAAGGTGATCAAAGCATATGGTTTTATACAGACTTATGGTGAAGCCTGTATTTATAAGAAAGTGAGTGGGAGCACTACAACATTTCTGGTAAGTATATGTGAATGACATATTGTTGATCGAAAATAATGTAGAATTTTCTGGAAAGCATAAAGGATTGTTTAAAGGAGTTTTTCAATAAAAGACCTTGGTGAAGCTACTTACATATTGGGCAACAAGATCTATAGAAATAGATCAAGACGCTTGATAAGACTTTCGATGAGTACATACCTTGATAAGATTTTGAAGTAGTTCAAAATGGATCAGTCAAAGAAGGAGTTCTTGCCTGAGTTGTAAGGTATGAATTTGAGTAATACTCAAAGCCGGACCACAACAGAAAAATAGAGAGAGAATGAAAATCATTCCCTATGCCTGAGCCCTAGGTTCTATAAAGTATGCCATGCTGTGTACCAAACATGTTGTGTACCTTGCCATGAGTTTGGCAAGGAGGTACAATAGTGATCCATGAGTAGAACACTGGACTACGGCCAAAATTATCCTTAGTAACTGCAGAACTAAGGAAATGTTTCTCGATTATGGAGGTGATAAAGAGTTTGTCGTAAAGGGTTACACCGATGCAAGCTTTGACACTAATCCATATGACTCTATGTAGGATCGAAAGTATGTCTAGATGGGGGGTGATTAGACTACTTGTAAATATAAAAATTCTGCCTTTTGATCAAGAACAGTTTTTGGCAGATTCACAATTATGATCAAGTCAAGCATCACCCTACACATGCAATTCTAGAGTATAAGCAGCGGAAAGTAAATTGCACATGTAGTAAAGAGAGGTGGAGAAGATCAAACGCAATTTGGAGACGCAATGATTTTTCCCGTGGTTCCGATAGGTAGTGCTATCGTACATCCACGTTGATGGAGACTTCAACCCACGGAGGGTAACGGCTGCGCGAGTCCACGGAGGGCTCCACCCACGAAAGGTCCACGAAGAAGCAACCTTGTCTATTCCATCATGGCCTACGCCCATGGAGGGCTAGCCTTACTCGGGGTAGATCTTCACGAAGTAGGCGATCTCCTTGCCCTTACAAACTTCTTGGTTCAACTCCACATCTCGATGACGGAGGCTCCCAAGCGACACCTAACCAATCTAGGAGGCACCACCCTCCAAAAGGTAATAGATGTTGTAGATGATGATGAACTCCTTGCTCTTGTGCTTCAAATGATAATCTCCCCAACACTCAACTCTCCTCACTGATATGGCTGTGGTGGAAGAAAGGATTGAGTGGAAAGCAACTTGGGAAGGCTAGAAATCAAGTTTCATATGGTGGGAGTGGAGCAACTTGATCTCAACACAAGGGTAGGTAGTTCTCTTCTCAGAAAGTGTAAGGTAGGAGTGGTAGTTCTTTCTGATGGCTCTCTCCACGAATGAAGAGGGGGTGGAGGGGTATATATAGCCTCCACACAAAATCCAACCGTTACACACATAATTGAGCAATCTCGGTGAGACCGAAGTGGACAACTCGGTCAGACCGAAAGTTCAAATAATGTGAACGTTGGGGTTTTCGGTGGGACCGAAAATACCATCTCGGTTAGTCCGATTTGAGTCAAGACAGGAACTTGCCAGTTTCGGTGGGACCGAAATCATCAACTCGGTTATTCCGATTTGATGACAAACGGTTACAGAAGCTTGGCAGCCCATGTTTCGGTGAGACCGATCTCAAACTCGGAATGACCGATTTTTCTAGGGTTTGGCTTATGGCTAAGGTGGTTCATCTCGGTGTGACTGAGTTTGGAAAATTGGTTTGTCTGAGATTACTTATGAGTGTGTATTGTAGTGAAAGTTGCTGATAGCTGAAGGAGATATATCACTAAGCACTTGAGCAACCAGATCATCAACACAACCTCATCCCCTTTTAATAGTATTGGCTTTTCCTATGGACTCAATGTGATCTTGGATCACTAAACCAAAAATGGAGTCTTGAGCTTTTGCCAATGCTTGCCTTAGCATTTTGAGGGGTCCACTTCTTCAGTCATTTCCATACCCATATCACTGAACTTCTCTGAAATGATTCTCAAGTAGCTGTTAGTTCAATGATATATATGTTGTTATTAATTGCCAAAACCACCCGGGGATTAGTTGCACTTTCAATCTCCCCCTTTTTGGTAATTGATGACAACATATAGATCAAAGCTTCGACAAAAGATATAATCAATGAATAATATCGTCGCTTTGAGAAGTATGTGATAAGCAAGAGCTCCCCCTAAATTTGTGCATTATTTAAAATTTGCGTTTGAATGCAAATGCACAATCGATTAGGATCATGGGTCACTCTTCCATGTCACATACATCTTGGTGGAGCGCACAAAATGATAAGAATGAATAACATGCACCCAATCACCAAGACATGAGTAAATGATCATACAAGATAGGAATAGCATATGATAGGCATTAAGCACACATTAAAGCATAGTATGACCAAGCACTCATTAAAAGTAGCATCAAACGTAGTATCAAGCACACTGAAAGTTTCAAGAACCAAAAGAACCAAATGTATCTCAAAGAAACCGCAAAAGAACAAAAGAGCACTCTCTCTCTCGAAGCCCTATGATCTATACAATTTCTCCCCCTTTGGCAACAAGTTACCAAAAAGTTTGAAAAAGCATAGAGCTAAACGTCACTGTGGGCTCTGCTGGCGGCTCCCGTCTGGGTAGATGTCGGAGTAGATATGACGGCATCGGCGAAGACTTCAGTTGATGTCTGCGCTGGAGGAGTGGATACTGGAGCTGTGGCTGGAGTAACTGCTGGAGCTGTAGGAGGTGCTGAAGTTGTAGTCCTGGTGTCAGTCACTGGAATAGCAGCTGATCGGGATCCTCTGGGAACCGAAGCAGTCTGGCGATAAGAGTCCTGGACTAAGTCACCCTGCACAAGCTCTGCCTTGTCCTGCCTTGCTTCCTCCATGTCTGCCTCAAGCTTGTTGACGGTCACTTGAAGTTCAGTCAACTTCACGTCCAGAGCGTGGACCTTCTCGTCAACAATCCTTTCCAAGCTCTCCTGAGATTGTTCAATGCTGGCCAGGCGTTGTTCAATCCTCTGGGTAGCTTCAAGAATCTGCTCTCCGAAGCTCTTTGGTTTAGCTGCTGCTGCTGCCTCTTTATCAGCTTTGGCTTTCCTAGCAGCTTCAATCTTGGCTTGACCTTCAACCGAAGTTGGATCCTCCTCATCCATCACAACAACATTGTCTTCATGCTCTGGCTGCAGTGGTAAGTGTTTCCTATCCAACAGGAATTTGCCCGTGCCAAACTTGGCATTGATAAGCATCTGAATCTGCGGGGCAAATCCACATGACCTCTTCTGGTCAGCTGCAGTCCTCTTAATGGTCTCTACCATTAAGTCCATCACCTTGAAAGGTGCCTTCTCATCAAGTATGTGCAGCATGTTGATAGAATACCCTCTGATCATGCGATGGTCTCCAGACTTGGGCATCAAGGTATGCCTCAGAATAGTGTTAGTGGTAGGTAAACCTGCCTGGAGATAGTAGACTGAGCCAAGCTTCCACACTTCCAAATATGCTGCGGGGATCTCCTTGTACATGTTCTTCATGGAATCATGGTTCTTCTTAGGAATCCCATAGACATCAATGTCGTCCTCTCTTTGCACTGGAGCATTCAGAAGTTCTGTCCATTCTTCAACAGACGAAGAAAACCTTTGACCTTCAGTCATCCAGGTGATCTTCCCATCAGGATAGAAGTGGGCTGTGGCATAGAACTGCATAATCATCTCATCGTTCCAATCTGTCAGTTTCTGACCCACAAACTCAGCAACTCCACATGCAGTGAAGCTTTCATGCACATGGGGAAAGAAGTCTCTGTGCTCTTCACTGTCAATGTATTTCCAGTCAACATATCTGGTATCTGCAACTATAGGATTCTTGTCCATCAGCACAGTCTCATAGAAGTCCTGCTGCTCTCTGGTGTGGAATCTGGGGTCTACAGCAGTCCTTCTCCTCACGGCATATGGATCAGTTTGTCTCCATAGCCTGAGACCTCTATATTTCCTTGCCTTCATATCCTCGACTTGAGGATGAGCATCGTTGTGAAGTGGCAGTTTTGGACGGAGTTTCAGCAACACATGTTCTTCTTCATCAGACTCAGATGGTGGCACATCACCCTTGTTCTTCTCAGAGGCTGGAATGTTCCTGGTTGTCCTCTTGGGCTTGGCAGAAGGCTTTGCTGGAGCTGCCTTAGCTTGAGCAGGCTTCTTGGGCTTTGAAGTGGCTCCAGCCCTAATTGCATCACCCATGAGTTTCTGCTTCTGAGGAGCAGGCTGGGGTGCTTCTTCTTCTTCTTCTTCAACTGCTGCATCTGCATGAGGTTCAGCATACACTACCCTCTTCCTCTTGGAAGTTTTCTTCACTTTGCTTGGGGCTGGCTCTCCCAAGTTCAGCTTCTTGGCAACAGCTGACTGCTTGACCTTGCTGGTGCCTTTCTTTGACTGCTGCCCTTGTTGCTCTTTGGCAACAACCTTTCTCTTAGGCTTGGAGGATACTTCTTCTTCAGCAACAAAATCAGAATCCTCATCATCTGAGTTCCTCTCCTTTCTGGTTCTGGTGGCTGCAGGAGGCAAGCCACTAGGTGTACTCCTCTCACCATCATCAACTGGACTACTAGCCTCAGGACTAGTGTCTGCTTCCGGAATGTCCGCAAAAGGTGATTCTGACCTGTTCTGGCTGTCACTGGCATCTGACATGGCTGACAACCTATGAATAGATAAGGTATAGGCAGAGTAGAAGAGTTATCACAAACTGCAGAGGTTTTTGCAAACAAAATGAGTTCAAATCTTAGTTTTAAGTTTTCACAGAATGCATTTCGGTCAAACCGATTTTCAGTTTCGGTGAATCCGAAGTGTATAACAGAAACTTTACACACCACTTTCGGTTGGACCGAAATGGGTTTCGGTCCTGCCGATACACTAGGGTTTCACTAAGACTATACTTCGGTCACACCGATTTGCACAACTCGGTTGGACCGAAAGTGCAGTGCAATGGCCAGAGGCCGAATCGGTCACACCGAAAATTTAAAACCGGTTTCACCGAGATGTGTTCCGTGGAAACCTAACCCTAAGAATTTTACTCGAAACTAGAACCGATCTGGTGGAGAAGAAATTTTCAATCGTGGCCAGATGTAGGGCAAACCAAACGTGCAATGAATTGGATGGGAGCACGAGAGGGATCGAGACTCACCCTAACTTGGTGGAGTCCCTCTACGGCGGCAACGGCGCGGAGGAGAAATCCGTTGACGGCGGCGGAGACCTGCGGCGAGGGCGCACAGGCGACGACGGCGACGATCCGGAGATCAAGGCGACGGCAGCAGGGGACGTGGGAGCGAAAACGTTTGAATGAATAATCAACGCGCGCTGCCCTCAGTATTTATATCCCCTTGCTGTCGGTGGGACCGAGTT
Organism: Secale cereale; assembly: GCA_902687465.1. Taxonomy (NCBI): domain Eukaryota; kingdom Viridiplantae; phylum Streptophyta; class Magnoliopsida; order Poales; family Poaceae; genus Secale; species Secale cereale. Next base: position 696,553,113 of record LR738710.1, on the reverse strand, counting down.
GAAAAACTCGGTGACACCGAGATGGATAACTGCTATGCAGTTACACATTTCGGTCACGCCGAGATTTAGAACTCGGTTTCACCGAGATGAAACCTAGATCAGTCTAAGTGCTTTCGGTTTGACCGAGTTGGAATGAGTTGGTCTGACCGAAATTTACTTAGAAGGTTTTGGAAGTCAGCCTTAAACGGATCGGTGGCTCCGAGTGCTCCTCACTCGGAGGGTCCGAAAATGACTTGTTCAAAGTTTGTGATATAAGCATGAATAGAATTTGAGACAAGAAAGCATAGATAGCTAGGGGAGATACTTAGGCATTCTTGTCCATCCATTTGGCCAGAAAAACAAAACAACCAAAACAACAAATGGATGTCCTCGAATGGATAAAATCATGCATTCAACATGCTCACACAATAAGATAGCAAATGAAATATGTGTCAAACATGCACAACCAACACTCTAGCTACTAGCACACAATTTGTCGATGACTAGGTCATCTTTATATGAGTATTTTGACTTAGGAGCCAAATGAGAACATTTGATCATAGGTCATACTCATTGTTTAAGCACAAGTGGGGTTACCACTTTTACATAAAGCATTGATGTGTTCACATCATTTGGAGATGCTTTAGCTCAATTTTTAGAGCAAAGCTCCCCCTAGATGTGAGAACCCCTTTTAAAGGGTCAAACTAACCTTGGGTTGTCTTAGAAGACTTCATGTAGATGTTGAAGATGTGGATGCTCAATGTTGATGTAGATCATCAAGAGTTTGGAGCTATCCTTTGGATAAGGGCACTTTCAATACCTACATGGGTTAGTCCCACAAGGAACAAACAAGGATATCCATAGACATAGATTGAAGTTCACAATAGATGATGTCCATGAAAGCAATGATTACCTTGTCCCTTGACTTACCAACAAGAGGGTTTGTGACTCCATGAACTAGTGCATGATGTGGAAGTTGATTGCACAAGTTCTTGCCAAAATGAATGTGAGTGAAGTATGTTGGCGGAGTCACCCTCAAGAACCTTCTAGTTCTTCTTCTTCGGGATCCACATCATCTTGATGGGAATCCTTGGGGTTGTAGTTGAGCTTGACGAAGTAGAACTTGACGTGTCCTTGGGAACCCACTTGACCATAGCTTGAGGTGCTTCAATGAATGCATCAATCTCCTCTTGAAGCTTGTCCTTGGCTTTTAGCTTGTGGTCTTGTGGTGGAAGGTCATCTTGAGCTTGTTCCACGTTGGAAGAAGTAGGATCATACTTCTCCTTTTGAGAAACAAACTGTGGAGTAGGGTATTGACCTTCTTCCCACTCAACACCTTCGGCGTTGAACTTTCGCTCAAAACCAATCCCTTGATTCTTCCGGTGCCTTCCTTGTTTGCGAACAATTTCCTCAAAGTTCTTGCTTCCGGCAAGACTCTTGTAGACACCTTTCTCTATGATTTCCTTCAATAAGCTATTCTCTTGCTCAAGTGTAACTTGGCTTGAAACATTGTTAGTGGAATCAAGAGAACTACTAGAAGCAACAATATTAGATTTAACATGGTTATTGTCACTACTAGAGGAAGAATTTTTCTTATGCTTGTCATGCTTAGTCTTAATAGGTGGCAAGAAATTAGACAAGAGAAGTCGTTTGGCAAGATATGAAGAACTCTTCTTTCGAAGATCGTCATTGATCGCTTTTAGAAACTCATGTTCTTGCTCTAGAGTGAGCTTCTCGAAGCGTAGCTTCTCATGAGATCTTAGGAGCTCTCTATGATCTTCTTGAGTTGTTTCATGAGCTAACTTAAGAGTGTTTAGTTCTTTAGTTAGACGCTCAATCTCCTTCATAGCATTGTCATTCGACTCTTCTCGACTATAAAGACTACTAGCATTTTCATCGTTACTAAGCTCACTAGATTTATCATGCAAAAGCTCATCTTCACCAAGCAAGTCATCCTCATCACTATTGAAGTCAATGAATTCAGGGTGTGATACATTGGGGCCTTTAGCCATGAAGCATCTTCCAATTCCCTCATTTGGTGAATCAAATAAGTCGTAGGAGTTGGAGTTGGAGGATACGAGAGCAAGACCGGCAACACCTTCATCTTGACTGTAGTCGGAGTCGGAGTGATAGCTTCCATCGGATTGATTGTCGGAGTCGGAGCCGGAGACCCATTCACCTACATGAGCTTGATGTCTTCTTCTTGTGTAGCTCCTTGATGACTTGTATTTCCTCTCCGAATCCTTGCTTCTCCGAGAGGGTCTTCGTTCATAACGATCATCTCTACTCCTTCTCTCTTTCCGAGGTGACTCATCTCTTGATCTTCTTCTTGGAGATTCTTCTCTTCTCTTGTGGGGAGCCGTACACTCATTTGAGTAGTGTCCGGGTCTTCCACAATTGTAGCAGTTTCGATCACGACTAGAAGATCTCTTTTCATCATATGATCTAGACTTTGAGCTTCTCTCTTTGCCTCTATACTTGTAGAATTTGTTGAAGTTCTTAACCATTAGGCTTATCTCTTCATTGGAAATTAACTTGTCACTTGAGGTTGTGGGAGCATCACTTGTAGCTTTGTAAGCACCACTTGACTTGTTGTGAAGCTCTTCCTTATCCTTAAGTGTCATCTCATGAGCAACAATTCTTCCAATGACTTCAGTTGGCTTGAGAGTCTTGTAATTTGGCATCATTTGGATCAAAGTGCACACGGTGTCATATTTTCCATCCAAAGCTCTTAGAATCTTCTTGATGATGAATCGGTCGGTCATTTCTTCGCTTCCTAAGCCGGCAATCTCATTTGTGATGAGAGCAAGCCTAGAGTACATTTCAGCGACTCCTTCACCATCCTTCATCTTGAACTTGTCAAGTTGACCTTGAAGAATATCTAGCTTTGATTCCTTCACAGACTCGGTACCTTCGTGCATTTCAACCAAAGTATCCCAAATCTCTTTAGCATTCTCAAGACGGCTGATTTTGTTGAACTCCTCGGGACACAAGGCATTGAAGAGAATGTCACAAGCTTGAGCATTGTTTTGCAACATCCGCAACTCTTCCGGTGTAGCTTCGCGATCCGGAACTTTTCTTTCCTCGAAGAATTCACCTTGCATACCAACACAAATAATGCCCCATGCGGCTGGGTTATGACCAAGAATATGCATTTTCATTTTATGCTTCCAACTAGCAAAATTTGTACCATCAAAGTAAGGACCTCTACGATAATTACCCTCACTAGACGGCATACTCTCCTAGGTTGTGAAACCAAGCTTATGGAGTCCAATGCAATGGAAACCAAAACAATGGAGACCAAAGCTCTGATACCACTTGTAGGATCGAAAGTATGTCTAGAGGGGGTGATTAGACTACTTGTAAATATAAAAATTCTGCCTTTTGATCAAGAACAGTTTTTGGCAGATTCACAATTATGATCAAGTCAAGCATCACCCTACACATGCAATTCTAGAGTATAAGCAGCGGAAAGTAAATTGCACATGTAGTAAAGAGAGGTGGAGAAGATCAAACGCAATTTGGAGACGCAATGATTTTTCCCGTGGTTCCGATAGGTAGTGCTATCGTACATCCACGTTGATGGAGACTTCAACCCACGGAGGGTAACGGCTGCGCGAGTCCACGGAGGGCTCCACCCACGAAGGGTCCACGAAGAAGCAACCTTGTCTATTCCATCATGGCCTACGCCCACGGAGGGCTAGACTTACTCGGGGTAGATCTTCACGAAGTAGGCGATCTCCTTGCCCTTACAAACTTCTTGGTTCAACTCCACATCTCGATGACGGAGGCTCCCAAGCGACACCTAACCAATCTAGGAGGCACCACCCTCCAAAAGGTAATAGATGTTGTAGATGATGATGAACTCCTTGCTCTTGTGCTTCAAATGATAATCTCCCCAACACTCAACTCTCCTCACTGATATGGATGTGGTGGAAGAAAGGATTGAGTGGAAAGCAACTTGGGAAGGCTAGAAATCAAGTTTCATATGGTGGGAGTGGAGCAACTTGATCTCAACACAAGGGTAGGTAGTTCTCTTCTCAGAAAGTGTAAGGTAGGAGTGGTAGTTCTTTCTGATGGCTCTCTCCACGAATGAAGAGGGGGTGGAGGGGTATATATAGCCTCCACACAAAATCCAACCGTTACACACATAATTGAGCAATCTCGGTGAGACCAAAGTGGACAACTCGGTCAGACCGAAAGTTCAAATAATGTGAACGTTGGGGTTTTCGGTGGGACCGAAAATACCATCTCGGTTAGTCCGATTTGAGTCAAGACAGGAACTTGCCAGTTTCGGTGGGACCGAAATCATCAACTCGGTTATTCCGATTTGATGACAAACGGTTACAGAAGCTTGGCAGCCCATGTTTCGGTGAGACCGATCTCAAACTCGGAATGACCGATTTTTCTAGGGTTTGGCTTATGGCTGAGGTGGTTCATCTCGGTGTGACTGAGTTTGGAAAATCGGTTTGTCCGAGATTACTTATGAGTGTGTATTGTAGTGAAAGTTGCTGATAGTTGAAGGAGATATATCACTAAGCACTTGAGCAACCAGATCATCAACACAACCTCATCCCCTTTTAATAGTATTGGCTTTTCCTATGGACTCAATGTGATCTTGGATCACTAAACCAAAAATGGAGTCTTGAGCTTTTGCCAATGCTTGCCTTAGCATTTTGAGGGGTCCACTTCTTCAGTCATTTCCATACCCATATCACTGAACTTCTCTGAAATGATTCTCAAGTAGCTGTTAGTTCAATGATATATATGTTGTTATTAATTGCCAAAACCACCCGGGGATTAGTTGCACTTTCACTCTAAGTATCAATCTGGATGCGTATTGAAAGTGGGAGCAATTAGCTAGAGTAGCTCCATGCAGAGCATGTAGACATATAAATTTTCGAAATACATACGGATCTGAATGTGACAGACCCGTTGACTAAACTTCTATCACAATGCAAAACATGATCACACCTTAGTACTTTTTGGGTGTTAATCACATGGCGATGTGAACTAGATTATTGACTCTAGTAAACCCTTTGGGTGTTGGTCACATGGAAATGTGAACTATGGGTGTTAATCACATAACGATGTGAATGAAGGAAATATGCCCTAGAGGCAATAATAAAGATGTTATTTGTATTTCCTTATATCATGATAAATGTCTTTTATTCATGCTAGAATTGTATTAACCGGAAACTTAGTACATGTGTGGATACATAGACAAAACAGTATGTCCCTAGTATGCCTCTACTAGACTAGCTCATTGATCAAAGATGGTTATGTTTCCTAGCCATAGACATGAGTTGTCATTTGATCAACGGGATCACATCATTAGGAGAATGATGTGATGGACAAGACCCATCCGTTTGCATAGCACTATGATCGTTTAGTTTAACTGCTATTGCTTTCTTCATAACTTATACATGTTCCTATGACTACGAGATTATGCAACTCCCGAATACCGTAGGAACACCTTGTGTGCTATCAAACGTCACAACGTAACTGGGTGATCATAAAGATGCTCTACAGGTGTCTCCGAAAGTATTCGTGGTGTTGGCATAGATCAAGATTAGGATTTGTCACTCCGAGTGTCGGAGAGGTATCTCTGGGCCCTCTCGGTAACACACATCATAATAAGCCTTGCAAGCAAAAGACTAATGAGTTAGTCACGAGATGATGTGTTACGGAACGAGTAAAGAGACTTGCCGGTAAACGAGATTGAACTAGGTATAAAGATACCGACGATCGAATCTCGGGCAAGTAACATACCGTTTGACAAAAGGAACAACGGCTGTTGTTATGCGGTTCTGACCGATAAAAGATCTTCGTAGAATATGTAGGACCCAATATGAACATCCAGGTTCCGCTATTGGTTATTGACCAGAGATGAGCCTCGGTCATGTCTACATAGTTCTCGAACCCGTAGGGTCCGCACGCTTAACGTTTGATGACGATCGGTATTATGAGTTTTTTAGTATTGATCTACCGAAGGTAGTTCGGAGTCCCAGATGAGATCACGGACATGACGAGGAGTCTCGGAATGTCCGAGACATAAAGATTGATATATTGGACGGCTATATTCGGACACCGGAAGTATACCGGAAAAGTTTCGGATTTATCGGGAATGCCGGAGGGGGTTACCGGAACCCCCTACGAGAGGGGATGGTCCATAGTGGGCCTAAAGGGTGAGGGAGAGGCAGCCCATAGGGCTGGCCGGCGCCCCCACCTAGGAATCCTAGTTGGACTAGGATTGGGGGGGCGCCACCTCTCCTATTCCTTTCCCCCTTCTTCCTTTCGGTGAATCCTACTAGGAATAGGATTGCAATACTATTCCTAGTAGGAGTCCCTTCCCTAGCCGCACCATAGAGAGTTGGCCGGCCCTCCTCCCTTGCTCCTTTATATACGGGGGCAGGGGGGCACCCAAAGACACACAAGTTGAATTGTTTTAGCCGTGTGCGGTGCCCCCTCCACAGAATCACACCTCGGTCGTACCGTCGCAGAGCTTAGGCGAAGCCCTGCACCGGTGAACACATCATATCCGTCACCACGCCGTCGTGCTGACGAAACTCTCCCGTGAAGCTCAACTGGATCAAGAGCTCGTGGGACGTCATCAAGCTGAACGTGTGCTGAACGCGGAGGTGTTGTACGTTCGGTGCTTGATCGGTTGGATCGCGAAGAAGTTCGACAACATCAACCGCGTCACTTGACGCTTCCGCTCCCGGTCTACGAGGGTACGTAGACACACTCTCCCCTCTCGTTGCTATGCATCTGGTAGATAGATCTTGCGTGATCGTAGGAAAATTTTAAAATACTACGTTCCCCAACAGTGGCGTCATGAGCCAGGTCTATGCGTAGATGATATGCACGAGTAGAACACAATGAGATTGTGGACGATACTAGTCATACTGCTTACCAGCATGTCATACTTTGCTTCGGCGGTATTGTGAGATGAAGCGGCCCGGACCGACATTACGCGTACGCTTACGCGAGACTGGTTTCACCGTTACGAGCACTCGTTGCTTAAAGGTGACTGGCAGGTGTCTGTCTCTCTCACTTTAGCTGAATCAAGTGTGGCTACGCCCGGTCCTTGTGAAGGTTAAAACAGCACATACTTGACGAAACATCGTTGTGGTTTTGTATGCGTAGGTAAGAACGGTTCTTGCTAAGCCCGTAGCAGCCACGTAAAACTTGCAACAAACAAAGTAGAGGACGTCTAACTTGTTTTTGCAGGGCATGTTGTGATGTGATATGGTCAAGACATGATGAGTTATACGGTTTTTGTATGAGATGATCATGTTTTGCGAGGGTAATCATGACGGTGCTTTGGAGATGGAGATCAAAAGCACAAGATGATGATGGCCATATCATGTCACATATTTTGATTGCATGTGATGTTTATCTTATTATGCTTCTTATTTTGCTTAGAACGACGGTAGCATTATAAGATGATCCCTTACTAAATTTCAAGGTATAAGTGTTCTCCCTGAGTATGCACCGTTGCGAAAGTTCGTCGTGCCGAGACACCACGTGATGATCGGGTGTGATAAGCTCTACGTTCAAGTACAACGGGTGTAAGCCAGTTTTGCACACGCAGAATACTCGGGTTAAACTTGACGAGCCTAGCATATGCAGATATGGCCTCGGAACACTGGAGACCGAAAGGTCGAGCGTGAATCATATAGTAGATATGATCAACATAAGATGTTCACCATTGAAACTACTCCATCTCACGTGATGATCGGACATGGTTTAGTTGATTTGGATCATGTGATCATTTAGATGACCGGAGGGATGTCTATCTAAGTGGGAGTTCTTTAATTAATATGATTAAATTGAACTTTAACTTATCATGAACTTAGTCCTGATAGTTTTTGCATATCTATGTTGTTGTAGATCAATGGCCCGTGCTACCGTTCCTTTGAATTTTAATGCATTCCTAGAGAAAGCTAAGTTGAAAGATGATGGTAGCAATTACACGGACTGGGTCCGTAACCTGAGGATTATCCTCATTGCTGCACAGAAGAATTATGTCCTTGAAGCACCGCTAGGTGACAAACCCCCTCCCGCTAATGTAGACGCTTTGAACGTCTGGCAGTCGCGGTCTGATGACTACACGATAGTTCAGTGTGCCATGCTTTACGGCTTAGAACCGGGACTTCAACGACGTTTTGAACGTCATGGACCATATGAGATGTTCCAGGAGTTGAAGTTAATATTTCAAGCAAATGCCCGGATTGAGAAATATAAGATTTCCAATAAGTTCTACAGCTGCAAGATGGAGGAGAATAGTTCTATCAGTGAACACTTGCTCACAATGTATGGGCACTACAATCATATGACTCAACTTGGTTGCCAAGTTGATGAGAATAGTGTTATTGATAGAATTCTTCAATCACTACCACCAAGCTATAATGGCTTCGTGATGAACTATAATATGCAAGGGATACAAAAGACAATTCCCGAGCTCTTCGCTATGCTCACAGCTGCGGAGGTAGAAATCAAAAAGGAGCATCAAATGTTGATGGTTAACAATACCACTAGTTTCAAGAAAAAGGGCAAGGAAGGGATTTTCAAGGAGAATAGCAAGATTGTTGCTGTTCTCGCAGAAAGCCTCAATTTTGGAACCAAGCCTGAAACTGAGTGCTATTACTGCAAGGGGACTGGACACTGGAAGCGGAACTGCCCCAAGTATTTGGCGGATAAGAAGGATGGCAAGGTGAACAAAGGTATATGTGATATACATGTTATTGATGTGTACCTTACTAATTCTCGTAGTAGTACCTGGGTATTTGATACCGGTTCGGTTGCTAATATTTGTAACTCGAAACAGGGACTACGGATTAAACGAAGATTAGCTAAGGACGAGGTGACGATGCGCGTGGGAAACGGTTCCAAAGTCGATGTGATCGTCGTCGGCACGCTACCTCTACATCTACCTTCGGGATTAGTTTTAGACCTAAATAATTGTTATTTGGTGCCAGCGTTGGGCATGAACATTATATCTGGATCTTGTTTATTGCGAGACGGTTATTCATTTAAATCAGAGAATAATGGTTGTTCCATTTTGATGAATAATATCTTTTATGGTCATGCACCCTTAAAGAGTGGTCTATTCTTACTGGATCTCGATTGTAGTGATACACATATTCATAATATTGAAACCAAAAGATGCAAGGTTAATAATGATAGTGCAACTTATTTGTGGCACTGCCGTTTAGGTCATATTGGTGTAAAACGCATGAAGAAACTCCATAAACATGGACTTTTGGAATCACTTGATTATGAATCACTTGGTGCTTGCGAACCATGCCTCATGGGCAAGATGACTAAAACTCCGTTCTCCGGAACTATGGAGCGAGCAACAGATTTGTTAGAAATCATACATACTGATGTATGTGGACCAATGAGTGTTGATGCTCGCGGTGGATATCGTTATTTTCTGACCTTCACTGATGATTTGAGCAGATATGGGTATATCTACTTAATGAAACACAAGTCTGAAACATTTAAAAAGTTCAAAGAATTTCAGAGTGAAGTAGAGAATCATCGTAACAAGAAAATAAAGTTCCTACGATCTGATCGTGGAGGAGAATATTTGAGTTACGAGTTTGGTCTTCATTTGAAACAATGTGGAATAGTTTCACAACTCACGCCACCTGGAACACCACAACGTAATGGTGTGTCCGAACGTCGTAACCGTACTTTATTGGATATGGTGCGATCTATGATGTCTCTTACCGATTTACCACTATCGTTTTGGGGTTATGCTTTAGAGACAGCTGCATTCACGTTAAATAGGGCACCATCTAAATCCGTTGATACGACGCCTTATGAACTATGGTTTGGCAAGAAACCAAAGTTGTCGTTTCTTAAAATTTGGGGCTGCGATGCTTATGTGAAAACACTTCAACCTGATAAGCTCGATCCCAAGTCGGAAAAATGTGTCTTCATAGGATACCCAAAAGAGACTGTTGGGTACACCTTCTATCACAGATCCGAAGGCAAAATATTCGTTGCTAAGAACGGATCATTTCTAGAAAAAGAGTTTCTCTCGAAAGAAGTGAGTGGGAGGAAAGTAGAACTTGATGAGGTAATTGTACCTTCTCCCATATTGGAAAGTAGTACATCACAGGAAATTGTTCCAGTGATTCCTACACCAATTAGTGAGGAAGTTGATGATAATGATCATGAAACTTCGGATCAAGTTTCTGCTGAACGTCGTAGATCAACCAGAGTACGTTCCGCACCAGAGTGGTACGGCAACCCAGTTCTGGAAATCATGTTACTAGACCATGATGAACCTACGAACTATGAGGAAGCGATGATGAGCCCAGATTCCGCAAAATGGCTTGAAGCCATGAAATCTGAGATGGGATCCATGTATGAGAACAAAGTGTGGACTTTGGTTGACTTGCCCGATGATCGGCAGGCCATCGAAAATAAATGGATCTTCAAGAGGAAGACCGACGCAGACGGTAATATTACTGTTTACAAAGCTCGACTTGTTGCGAAAGGTTTTCGACAAGTTCAAGGAGTTGACTACGATGAGACTTTCTCACCTGTAGCGATGCTTAAGTCTGTCCGAATCATGTTAGCAATTGCCGCATTTTATGATTATGAAATCTGGCAAATGGATGTCAAAACTGCATTCCTAAATGGATATCTCAAAGAAGAGTTGTATATGATGCAACCAGAAGGTTTTGTCGATCCAAAAGGGGCTAACAAAGTATGCAAACTCCAGCGATCCATCTATGGACTGGTGCAAGCATCTCGGAGTTGGAATATACGCTTTGATGAGGTGATCAAAGCATATGGTTTTATACAGACTTTTGGAGAAGCCTGTATTTACAAGAAAGTGAGTGGGAGCTCTGTAGCATTTCTAATATTATATGTAGATGACATATTGTTAATTGGAAATGATATAGAATTTCTGGATAGCATAAAAGGATACTTGAATAAAAGTTTTTCAATGAAAGACCTCGGAGAAGCTGCTTACATATTAGGCATCAAGATCTATAGAGATAGATCAAGACGCTTAATTGGACTTTCACAAAGCACATACCTTGATAAGATTTTGAAAAAGTTCAAAATGGATCAGCCAAAGAAAGGATTCTTGCCTGTTTTACAAGGTATGAAGTTGAGTAAGACTCAATGCCCGACCACTGCAGAAGATAGAGAGAAAATGAAAGTCATTCCCTATGCCTCAGCCATAGGATCTATCATGTATGCAATGTTGTGTACCAGACCTGATGTGTGCCTTGCTATAAGTCTAGCAGGGAGGTACCAAAGTAATCCAGGAGTGGATCACTGGACAGCGGTCAAAAACATCCTAAAGTATCTGAAAAGAACAAAGGATATGTTTCTCGTATATGGAGGTGACAAAGAGCTCGTCGTAAACGGTTACGTCGATTCCAGCTTTGACACTGATCCGGATGACTCTAAGTCACAAACCGGATATGTATTTTTATTGAACGGTGGAGCTGTCAGCTGGTGCAGTTCCAAGCAGAGCGTCGTGGCGGGATCTACGTGTGAAGCGGAATACATAGCTGCTTCGGAAGCAGCAAATGAAGGAGTCTGGATGAAGGAGTTCATATCCGATCTAGGTGTAGTACCTAGTGCATCGGGTCCAATGAAAATCTTTTGTGACAACACTGGAGCCATAGCCTTGGCGAAGGAATCCAGGTTTCACAAGAGAACAAAGCACATCAAAAGACGCTTCAATTCCATCCGCGATCTAGTCAAGGAGGGACACATAGAGATTTGCAAAATACATACGGATCTGAATGTTGCAGACCCGTTGACTAAGCCTCTTCCACGGGCAAAACATGATCAGCACCAAGACTCCATGGGTGTGAGGATCATCACTTTGTAATCTAGATTATTGACTCTAGTTCAAGTGGGAGACTGAAGGAAATATGCCCTAGAGGCAATAATAAAGATGTTATTTGTATTTCCTTATATCATGATAAATGTCTTTTATTCATGCTAGAATTGTATTAACCGGAAACTTAGTACATGTGTGGATACATAGACAAAACAGTATGTCCCTAGTATGCCTCTACTAGACTAGCTCATTGATCAAAGATGGTTATGTTTCCTAGCCATAGACATGAGTTGTCATTTGATCAACGGGATCACATCATTAGGAGAATGATGTGATGGACAAGACCCATCCGTTAGCATAGCACTATGATCGTTTAGTTTAACTGCTATTGCTTTCTTCATAACTTATACATGTTCCTATGACTACGAGATTATGCAACTCCCGAATACCGTAGGAACACCTTGTGTGCTATCAAACGTCACAACGTAACTGGGTGATCATAAAGATGCTCTACAGGTGTCTCCGAAAGTATTCGTGGTGTTGGCATAGATCAAGATTAGGATTTGTCACTCCGAGTGTCGGAGAGGTATCTCTGGGCCCTCTCGGTAACACACATCATAATAAGCCTTGCAAGCAAAAGACTAATGAGTTAGTCACGAGATGATGTGTTACGGAACGAGTAAAGAGACTTGCCGGTAAACGAGATTGAACTAGGTATAAAGATACCGACGATCGAATCTCGGGCAAGTAACATACCGTTTGACAAAAGGAACAACGTCTGTTGTTATGCGGTTCTGACCGATAAAAGATCTTCGTAGAATATGTAGGAGCCAATATGAACATCCAGGTTCCGCTATTGGTTATTGACCAGAGATGAGTCTCGGTCATGTCTACATAGTTCTCGAACCCGTAGGGTCCGCACGCTTAACGTTTGATGACGATCGGTATTATGAGTTTTTGAGTATTGATGTACCGAAGGTAGTTCGGAGTCCCAGATGAGATCACGGACATGACGAGGAGTCTCGGAATGTCCGAGACATAAAGATTGATATATTGGACGGCTATATTCGGACACCGGAAGTATACCGGAAAAGTTTCGGATTTATCGGGAATGCCGGAGGGGGTTACCGGAGCCCCCTACGAGAGGGGATGGTCCATAGTGGGCCTAAAGGGTGAGGGAGAGGCAGCCCATAGGGCTGGCCGGCGCCCCCACCTAGGAATCCTAGTTGGACTAGGATTGGGGGGGCGCCACTTCTCCTATTCCTTTCCCCCTTCTTCCTTTCGGTGAATCCTACTAGGAATAGGATTGCAATCCTATTCCTAGTAGGAGTCCCTTCCCTAGCCGCACCATAGAGAGTTGGCCGGCCCTCCTCCCTTGCTCCTTTATATACGGGGGCAGGGGGGCACCCAAAGACACACAAGTTGAATTGTTTTAGCCGTGTGCGGTGCCCCCTCCACAGAATCACACCTCGGTCGTACCGTCGCAGAGCTTAGGCAAAGCCCTGCGCCGGTGAACACATCATATCCGTCACCACGCCGTCATGCTGACGAAACTCTCCCGTGAAGCTCAACTGGATCAAGAGCTCGTGGGACGTCATCAAGCTGAACGTGTGCTGAACGCGGAGGTGCTGTACATTCGGTGCTTGATCGGTTGGATCGCGAAGAAGTTCGACAACATCAACCGCGTCACTTGACGCTTCCGCTCCCGGTCTACGAGGGTACGTAGACACACTCTCCCCTCTCGTTGCTATGCATCTGGTAGATAGATCTTGCGTGATCGTAGGAAAATTTTAAAATACTACGTTCCCCAACAGTGAACTATCGGTGCTGAATCACATGACGATATGAACTAGATTGTTGACTCTAGTGCAAGTGGGAGACTAAAGGAAATATGCCCTAGAGGCAATAATAAAGTTGTTATTTTATATTTCCTTATATCATGATAAATGTTTATTATTCATGCTAGAATTGTATTAATCGGAAACTTGATACATGTGTGGATACATAGACAAAACATCGTGTCCCTAGTAAGCCTCTACTAGACTAGCTCGTTAATCAAAGATGGTTAAGTTTCATAACCATGGACATGTGTTGTCATTTGATGAACCAGATCACATCATTAGGAGAATGATGTGATGGAAAAGACCCATCCGTTAGCTTAGCATAATGATCGTTTAGTTTTATTGTTATTGCTTTCTTCATGACTTATACATGTTCCTTTGACTATGAATTATGCAACTCCCGAATACCGGAGGAACACTTTGTGTGCTATCAAACTTCACAACTTAACTGGGTGATTATAAAGATGCTCTACAGGTGTCTCCGAAAGTGTTTGTTGAGTTGGCATAGATCGAGAATAGGATTTGTCATTCCGAGTGTCGGAGAGGTATCTCTGGGCCCTCTCTGTAATACACATCATAATAAGCCTTGTAAGCAATGTGACTAATGAGTTAGTTGCGGGATGATGTATTACAGAACGAGTAAAGAGACTTGCCGGTAACGAGATTGAACTAGGTATAGAGATACCGATGATCGAATCTCGGGCAAGTAACATACCGATGACAAAGGGAATGATGTATGTTGTTATGCGGTTCGACCGATAAAATGATATTCGTAGAATATGTAGGAGCCAATATGGGCATCCAGGTTCCGCTATTGGTTATCTACCAGAGAGGTGTCTCAGTCGTGTCTACATAGTTCTCGAACCCGTATGGTCCGCACGCTTAGCGTTTCGTTGACGATATAGTATTGAATGAGTTATGTATGTTGGTGATCGAATGTTGTTCGGAGTCTCAGATGAGATCACGGACATGAAGAGGAGCTCCGGAATGGTCCGGAGGTAAAGATTGATATATAAGATGATATGGTTAGGCCAAGGGGTCAAGCCCAGGAGGCATTAGTCGGTGCAAAAGGAGTTTTGCGGAGGCCAGGGGGCCAAACACCGGAGACCTTGGCGTTTGGCCCCGGGCCAGACGCCGAGGCCCATGGTGTCTGGGCCAGACTCCAAGTATTGTGGCGTTTGGTCCTAGAGTCCGAGTGGGACTCTTCCCTTTCGGGGAAAACCGGCTTTGAGGAGGCTTTTGCTCCAAGTTTCGACCCCAGGGCTCAACATATAAATAGAGGGTCATGGCTAGCACCCAATACACATCAAGATACACCAAGCCATGTGCCGGCAAGCGCGTCCCTGTAGTTTCTCCTCCGTCTAGTTTCTGTAGTGCTTGGCGAAGCCCTGCGGAGATTGTTCTTAATCACCAACCGTCACCACGCTATTGTGCTGCCAGAACTCATCTACTACTTCGCCCATCTTGCTGGATGAAGAAGGCAAGGACGTCATCGAGCTGAACATGTGTTGAACGCGGAGGTGCCGTACATTCGATACTTGATCGGGACGGATCGTGAAGGTGTACGACTACATCAACCACGTTAATAAACACTTCCGCTTAGCGATATTCAATGGTATGTAGATGTTCTCCCCCTCTCGTTGCTATGCATCTCCTAGATAGATCTTGCGTGAGCGTAGGATTTTTTTTTTTAAATTACTTGCTACGTTCCCCAACATTTTTTTCTTATCGATAATTTTTCGGCTCAATAGAATTATCACAAGGTAGAACATCCTTAAATGTATATACCTCAAAGATACTTGGGGGGGCTTCTATAACGCAGCCCATTACTAAAAAAAAGCATACTGCTCAAAATGTTTTGGTCGTCTGTTTCATACAGTCTCCTTGCCATTATATGCACCTTTATGACTTCAGTTTTTGCCAAGCTGGGTTGCCTGGCTCCTGTGTTTATACCCTACGTTCCCGATTATTTGACTAGGGTGTAAAGGGAGCACCTCTGCGATTGTTACAACTGGGTAATCCGGACCTGTACCTCAGACGGGTGAAGCCTAAAGCTAGCGTTCTTAAGGGAATAATCGCTCGACGGATACACGACGTATTGCTTTTAAAAGCGCATACATTTTTCAAATCTAATAGGATACGACATCCTACAATCCTCTTTACAGGATCTAAGCCTAGGCACCCATATATACGCATGTTGACCCAGGGAAAGGAACCCTTAACAGAACTATTCTCTCTGGAAGATGTTTCTTACGTTAAACAGTAATATAACATAGCTCCCCGAACATAGTTTGTCTATTCAAGCAATTATGACTGGATCGCCTAGTTACCGAACATACCATGCGTTCGCCACAGGTATAGTATTCGGGAACACTCCAGCCCTCGGGCTTTCGGAGGTTAAAGCAGAAGGTCGGCCATGACAATGAAGGAAATATGCCCTAGAGGCAATAATAAAGTTGTTATTTATATTTCCTTATACAACATGATAAATGTCTTTTATTCATGCTAGAATTGTATTAACCGGAAACTTGATACATGTGTGAATACATAGACGAAACATAGTGTCCCTAGTATGCCTCTACTAGACTAACTCGTTAATCAAAGATGGTTATGTTTCTTAACGATAGACATGAGTTGTCATTTGATCAACGGGATCACATCATTAGGAGAATGATGTGATGGACAAGACCCATCCGTTAGCTTAGCAACTTGATGGTTCAGTTTTTCTGCTATTGCTTTCTTCATGACTTATACATGTTCCTATGACTATGAGATTATGCAACTCCCGAATACCGGAGGAACACCTTGTGTGCTATCAAACGTCACAACATAACTAGGTGATTATAAAGATTCTCTACGGGTGTCTCCGAAGATATTTGTGGTGTTGGCATAGATAGAGAATAGGATTTGTCACTCCGAGTATCGGAGAGGTATCTCTGGGCCCTCTCGGTAATACACATCATAATAAGCCTTGCAAGCAAACGACTAAGGAGTTAGTCACGAGATGATGTATTGCGAAACGAGTAAAGAGACTTGCCGATGACGAGATTGAACTAGGTATGATGCTACCGACAATCGAATCTCGGGCAAGTAACATACCGCTGACAAAGGGAACCACGTATGTTGTTGTGCGGTTTGACCGATAAAGATCTTCGTAGAATATGTAGGAACCAATATGAGCATCCAGGTTCCGCTATTGGTTATTGGTTATGAGCCCCCCTCTTTCCTTCTTCTCCTCTCATATTTCCCTCCCTCTCCTAGTAGGAATAGGAAAGGAGGGCCAATCCTACTTGGAGTAGGATTGCCCCTCCCTTGGCCACCTCCTCCCTCCCTCCCTCCATTATATACGTGGGGAGGGGGCACCCCATAGATACACAAGTTGATTTGCAAGCCGTGTGCGGTGCCCCCTCCACAGTTACACACCTCGGTCATATCGTTGCAGTGCTCAGGCGAAGCCCTGCGCCGGTAACTTCATCATCACCGTCACCACGCCGTCATACTGACGAAACTCTCCCGCGACGCTCAACTGGATCAAGAGTTCGTGGGACGTCATCGAGTTGAACGTGTGCTGAACGCAGAGGTGTCGTACGTTCGGTACTTGGATCGGTTGGATCGCGAAGACGTTCGACTACATCAACCTCGTCACTAGACGCTTCCGCTTTCGGTCTATGAGGGTACGTGGACACACTCTCCCCGCTCGTTGCTATGATTCTCCTAGATAGATCTTGCGTGATTGTAGGAAACTTTTCGAAATACTACATTCCCCAACAGTGGCATCAGAGCCAGGTCTATGCGTAGATGATATGCACGAGTAGAACACAATGAGTTGTGGGCGATAATAGTCATACTGCTTATCAGCATGTCATACATTGATTCGGCGGTATTGTGAGATGAAGCGGCCCGGGCCGACATTATGTGTACGCTTACGCGAGACTGGTTTCACCGTTACGAGCACTCGTTGCTTAAAGGTGACCGGCGGGTGTCTGTCTCTCTCACTTTAGTTGAATCGAGTGTGGCTACGCCCGATCCTTCTGAAGGTTAAAACAACACACTTGACGAAAAATCGTTGTGGTTTTGTATGCGTAGGTAAGAACGGTTCTTGCTAAGCCCGTAGCAGCCACGTAAAACTTGCAACAATAAAGTAGAGGATGTCTAACTTGTTTTTGCAGGGCATGTTGTGATGTGATATGGTCAAGACGTGATGAGTTATACGTTATTGTATGAGATGATCATGTTTTGTAAATTATCGGCAACCGGTAGGAGCCTTATGGTTGTCTCTTTATTGTATGAATTGCGAAGGCCATGTAATTGCTTTACTTTATCACTATGAGTTAGCGATTGTAGTAGTAGCATTAGTTCGCGAGACAACCACGACGCTACGATGAAGATCATGGTGTCAAGCCGGTAACGATGGAGATCATTACGATGCTTTGGAGATGGAGATCGAAAGCACAAGATTATGATGGGCATATCATGTCACATATTTTGATTGCATGTGATGTTTATCTTATTATGCTTCTTATTTTGCTTAGTACGTCTATAGCATTATAAGATGATCCCGTACAAACTTTCAAGGTACAAGTGTTCTCCCGAAGTATGCACCATTGCGAAAGTTCGTCGTGCCGAGACACCACGTGATGATCGGGTGTGATAAGCTCTACGTGCAAATACAACAGGTGTAAGACAGTTTTGCACATGCAGAATACTCGGGTTAAACTTGACGAGCCTAACATGTACAGACATGGCCTCAGAACACTGGAGACCGAAAGGTCGAGCGTGAATCATATAGTAGATATGATCAACATAAGATGTTCACCACAGAAAACTACTCCATCTCGCGTGATGATCGGACATGGTTTAGTTGATTTGGTTCTCGTGATCATTTAGATGACTAGAGGGATGTCTATCTAAGTGGGAGTTCTTTAGTAATATGATTAATTGAACTTTAATTTATCATGGACTTAGTCCTGATAGTTTTTGCATATCTATGTTGTTGTAGATCAATGGCCCGTGCTACCGTTCCCTTGAATTTTAATGCGTTCCTAGAGAAAGCTAAGTTGAAAGATGATGGTAGCAACTACACGGACTAAGTCCGTAACTTGAGGATTATCCTCATTGCTGCACAGAAGAATTATGTCCTGGAAGCACCGCTAGGTGACAGGCCTACTGCAGGAGCAACTCCGGTCGTTATGAACGTCTGGCAAGCTCGTTCTGATGATTACTAAACGTTTTGAACATCATGGAGCATATGAGATGTTCCAAGAGTTGAAGTTAATATTTCAAGCAAATGCCCAAATTGAGAGATATGAAGTCTCCAATAAGTTCTATAGCTGCAAGATGGAGGAGAACAGTTCTATCAGTGAACACTTGCTCAGAATGTCTGGGTACTACAATCATATGACTCAACTTGGTTGCAAAGTTGACGAAGATAGTGTTATTGATAGAGTTCTTCAATCACTGCCGCCAAGCTATAAAGGCTTCATGATGAACTATAATATGCAAGGGATGTTGAAGACAATTCTCGAGCTCTTCGCTGTGCTCAAAGCTGCGGAGGTAGAAATAAAAAAGGAGCATCAAGTGTTGATGGTTAACAAGACCACTAGTTTCAAGAAAAAGGGCAAGGGAAATAAGGGGAAATTCAAGAAGAATAGCAAGACAGTTTCTACTCCCGCGAAGAAACCCAAGTCTGGAGCCAAGCCTGAAACTGAGCACTTCTACTGCAAAGGGACTAGACACTCGAAGCGAAACTGCCCCAAGTATTTGGCGGATACGAAGGATGGCAAAGTGAACAAAGGTATATTTGATATACATGTTATTGATGTGTACCTTACTAATGCTCGTAGTAGCACCTGGGTATTTGATACTGGTTCGGTTGCTAATATTTGTAACTCGAAACAGGGGCTACGGATTAAACGAAGATTAGCTAAGGATGAGGTGACGATGCACGTGGGAAATGGTTCCAAAGTCGATATGATCGTCGTTGGGATGCTACCTCTACATATACCTTCGGGATTAGTTTTAGACCTAAATAATTGTTATTTGGTGCCAGCGTTAAGCATGAACATTATATCTGGATCTTGTTTGTTGTGAGACGGTTATTCATTTAATTCAGAGAATAATGGTTGTTCTATTTATATGAGTAATATCTTTTATGGTCATGCACCCTTGAAGAAAGGTCTATTCTTGTGGAGGCGGCGACCGGAGTGGGGTGGCGCGGGCTGTTGGGGATCGTAGCAGAAAATCAAAAAAATTCCTACGCATCACCAAGATCTATCTATGGAGTAATCTAGCAACGAGGTAGAGGGGAGTGCATCTACATACCCTTATAGATCGCGATGCGGAAGCGTTGCAAGAACGCGGATGAAGGAGTCGTACTCGCTGTGATTCAGATCGCGGTTGATTCCGATCTAAGCACCGAACAACGGCGCCTCCGCGTTCAACACACGTGCAGCCCGATGACGTCTCCCACGCCTTGATCCAGCAAGGAGAGAGGGAGAGGTTGGGGAAGACTCCATCCAACAGCAGCACGACGGCGTGGTGGTGGTGGAGGAGCGCGGGACTCCAGCAGGGCTTCGCCAAGCACTGCGAGAGACGAGGAGGGAGAGAGGTAGGGCTGCGCCAAGCGACATAGGTCAAAACGTGTCATGGGCAGCCCCAAACCTCACATATATATAGGGGGAAGGGGGGGCTGCGCCCCCTTTAGGGTTTCCCACCCCTAGGGGAGCGGCCACCCTAGATCCCATCTAGGGGTGGCGGCCAGAGGGGGAGAGGGAGAGGGGGGCGCACCAGATTGGGCCCTAGGGCCCATCTGCCCTAGGGTTTGCCCCCCTCCCCTCTTGGGGGCGCCTTGGGCCTTGGTAGGTGGGGCGCACCAGCCCACCTGGGGCTGGTCCCCTCCCACACTTGGCCCGCGTATGCCTCCGGGGCTGGTGGCCCCACCCGGTGGACCCCCGGGACCCTCCCGGTGGTCCCGGTATGCTACCGATAGCGCCCGAAACTTTTCCGGTGACCAAAACGGGACTTCCCATATATGAATCTTTACCTCCGGACCATTCTGGAACTCCTCGTGACGTTCGGGATCTCATCCGGGACTCCGAACAACATTCGGTAACCGCGTACATACTTTCCCTATAACCCTAGCGTCATCGAACCTTAAGTGTGTAGACCCTACGGGCTCGGGAACCATGCAGACATGACCGAGACAACTCTTCAGCCAATAACCAATAGCGGGATCTGGATACCCATGTTGGCTCCCACATGTTCCACGATGATCTCATCGGATGAACCACGATGTCAAGGATTCAATCAATCCCGTATACGATTCCCTTTGTCTATCGGTATAGCACTTGCCCGAGATTCGATCGTCGGTATACCGATACCTTGCTCAATCTCGTTACCGGCAAGTCTCTTTACTCATTCCGTAACACATCATCCCGTGATGAACTCCTTGATCACATATTGTGCACATTATGATGATGTCCTACCGAGTGGGCCCAGAGATACCTCTCCGTCATACGGAGTGACAAATCCCAGTCTCGATTTGTGCCAACCCAACAGACACTTTCGGAGATACCTGTAGTGCACCTTTATAGCCACCCAGTTACGTTGTGATGTTTGGTACACCCAAAGCATTCCTACGGTATCCGGGAGTTGCACAATCTCATGGTCTAAGGAAAAGATACTTGACATTAAGAAAAAGCTTTAGCATACGAACTACATGATCTGTGCTAGGCTTAGGATTGGGTCTTGTCCATCACATCATTCTCCTAATGATGTGATACCGTTATCAACTACATCCAATGTCCATGGTCAGGAAACCGTGACAATCTGTTGATCAACGAGCTAGTCAACTAGAGGCTTACTAGGGACATGGTGTTTGTCTATGTATCCACACATGTATCTGAGTTTCCTATCAATACATTCTAGCATGGATAATAAACAATTATCATGAACAAGGAAATATAATAATAACCAATTTATTATTGCCTCTAGGGCATATTTCCAACAGTCTCCCACTTGCACTAGAGTCAATAATCTAGTTCACATCGCCATGTGATTAACACTCACAGGTCACATCGACATGTGACCAACATCAAAGAGTTTACTAGAGTAAATAATCTAGTTCACATCAATATGTGATTAACACTCAATGAGTTCTGGGTTTGATCATGTTATGCTTGTGAGAGAGGTTGTAGTCAATAGGTCTGCAACATTTAGATCCCTATGTACTTTGCAAAACTTTATGGCATATCGTAGATGCTACTATCACGTTCCAATTGGAGCTATTCCAAACTGTTGCTCCATTATACGTATCCGGTATCTCAACTGAGAGTTATCCGGATAGGTGTTAAGCTTGCATCGACGTAACTCTTTACGTCGAACTCTTTATCACCTCCATAACCGAGAAATATTTCCTTATTCCTCTAAGGATAATTTTGACCGCTATCTGGTGATCTACTCCTGGATCACCTTTTGTACCCTCTTGCCAGACATGTGGCAAGGCACACATTAGGCGCGGTACTCAGCATGGCATATCGTATAGAGCCTATGAAAAAAGCATAGGGGACGACCTTCGTCCTTCCTCTTCCTTCTTCCGCGGTCAAGCTTTGAGTCTTGCTCAACTTACAACTCAGGTAAGAACTCCTTCTTTGACTGATCTCTATTGAACTCCTTCAAAATCATGTCAAAGGTGTGTGTTCTTTTGAAAGTATCATCGGGCGTCTTGATCTATCTCTATAGATCTTGATGCCCAATTATATAAGCAGCTTTATCCAGGTCTTCCTTTGAAAAACTCCTTTCAAACAACCCTTTACGCTTTCCAGAAATTCTACATCATTTTGGATCAACAATATGTCATTCACATATACTTATCAGAAATGTTGTAGTGCTCCCACTCACTTTATTGTAAATACAAGTTTCTAACAAACTTTGTATACCCAAAAACTTTGATCACTCCATCAAAGCATATATTCCGACTCCGAGATGCTTGCTCTAGTCCATAGAAGGATCGCTGGAGCTAGCTTATCTTTTAGCATCCTTAGGATCGACAAAACCTTTCTGATTGTATCACATACAACCTTTCCTTACGAAAACTGGTAAGGAAACTTGTTTTGTCATCCATCTGCCAGATTTCATAAATGCAACTAATGCTAACTTGAATCCGACGGACTTAAGCATCGCTACGGGTGAGAAAATCTCATCGTAGTCAACTCCTTGAACTTGTGAAAAACTTTTTGCCACAAGTCGAGCTTCATAGACGGTGACATTACCGTCCACGTCCATATTCTTCTTAAAGATCCATTTATCTTAATGGCTTGCCAATCAACGGGCAAGTCCGCCAAAGTCCATACTTTGTTTTGATACATGGATCCTATCTCGGATTTCTTGGCTTCTAACCATTTGTCGGAATACGGGCCCACCATCGCTTCTCCATAGTTCGTAGGTTCATCGTTGTCCAACAACATGACCTCTAAGACAGGATCACCGTACCACTCAGGAGTAGTACATATCCTTATCGTCCTACGAGGTTCGATAGCAACTTGATCCGTAACTTCATGATCACTATCATTAGTTTCCTCTTCAACAGCCGTAGGTTCCATAGAAACATCTTTCTGTGTTGCACTACTCTTCGGTTGAAGTGAGGGTTAGAAAACTCATCAAGTTCTATCTTCCTCCCACTCAATTCTTTCGAGAGAAACTCCTTCTCGAGAAAGGACCCGTTCTTAGTGACAAACATTTTTGTCCTTGGATCTGAGAAAGAAGGTATACCCAACTATTACCTTTGGGTATCCTATGAAGATGTATTTTGTCCGCTTTGGGTTTGAGTTTTTTCCGGCTGAAGCCATAAGCATCGCAGCCCCAAACATTGAGAAAACGACAACTTTGGTTTCTTGCCAAACCATACGGCGTCGTCTCAACGGACTTAGATGGTGCCCTATCTAAAGTGAGTGCAACTGTCTCTAATGCATAACCTCAAAATAATAGCGGTAGATCGGTAAGAGACATCACAGATCGCACCATATCTCATAAGGTTCGATTATGATGTCCAGACACACCATTACGCTGTGGTGTTCCAGGTGGCTTCAACTGCGAAACAATTCCACAATGTCTTAAGTGATTGCCAAACTCACAACTCAGAAAATATCCCCTTGATCAGATCGTAGGAACATGATCTTCTTGTTATGATGATTCTTAACTTCACTCTGAAATTGCTTGAACTTTTCAAACGTTTCAGACTTTTACTTCATTAAGTAAATATACCCATATCTACTCAAATCGTCAGTGAAGATGAGAAAATAATGATATCCACTACACGCCTTAATTCTCATTGGATCACACACATCAGCATGTATGATTTCCAACAAGTCACTTGCCCGTTTCATTGTACCTGAAAACGGGATCTTAGTCATCCTGCCCATGACGCATGGCTCGCATGTGTCAAGCGATTCAAAATCAAGTGACTCCAAACATCCATCAGCATGGAGTTTCTTCATGCATTTTATGCCAAAATGACCTAAGCGACAGTGCCATAAGAAAGTGGTACTATCATTATTAACTCTACATCTTTTGACATTAATATTATCATCATGTGTA
Source organism: Secale cereale (assembly GCA_902687465.1). Classification (NCBI taxonomy): domain Eukaryota; kingdom Viridiplantae; phylum Streptophyta; class Magnoliopsida; order Poales; family Poaceae; genus Secale; species Secale cereale. Next base: position 696,528,873 of record LR738710.1, on the reverse strand, counting down.
TTACTATGATCGAGATTCAACAAACCATTGGGTGCATGACCATAAAGGTATTATTCATGTAAACAGAATAACCATTATTCTCTGACTTAAATGAATAAATGTATTGCAATGAACATGATCTAATCATATTCATGCTCAACGTAGACACCTGATAACATTTATCTAGGCTCAACACTAATCTCAAAAATAGAGGGAGCGTGCGATGGTGATCTTATTAACCTTGGAAACACTTCCAACACACATCGTCACCTCGCCCTTGGCTAGTCTCGTTCAGTCCGTAGCTTTTGCTTCAAGTCACTAATAATAGCAACTGAACCGGTATCCAATACCCATGTGCTACAAGGAGTATTAGTAAGGTACACATCAATAACACGTATATCAAATATACTTTGTTGAAGTTGCCAGCTTTTCTTATCTACCATGTATTTGGGGTAGTTCTGCTACCATGTGACCGTTCCCCTTACAATAGAAGCACTTAGTCTCGAGGTTTGGGTTCAACCTTGGGTTCCTTCATCAGAGCGACAACTGGTTTGCCATTCATGAAGTTTCCCTTCTAGCCCTTGCCCCCTTTGAAACCAGTGGTCTTGTCAAACCATCAACACTTGATGCTCCTTCTTAATTTCTACTTTTGCGGTCTTAAGCGCCGCTAATAGCTCCGGGATCATCTCCATCCTTTGCATGTCATAGTTCATCACGAAGTTCTAGTAGCTTGGTGATAGTGTCTAGAGAATTCCGTCAACCACTATCTCATCTGGAAGATTAACTCCCACTTGGTTCAAGTGATTTTAGCACCCAGACATTCTGAGCACATGCTCACAAGTTGAGCTATTCTCCTCCATCTTTTTGGCAAAAGAACTTGTCAGAGGTCTCATACCTCTTAACACGGGCATGAGCCTGAAATCCCAATTTCAGCTCTTAGAACATCTTATATGTTCTATGACGTTCAAAACGTCATTGGAATCCTGATTCTAAGCCGTAAAGTATGGTGCACTAAACTATCAAGTAGTCATCAAGACGTGTCTGTCAGGTGTTCACAACATCCACAGACAACGTTGTAGGGGTTTGCACATCGAGCGGTGCATCAAAGACGTAAGCTTTCTGTGTAGCAGTGAGGACACTCCTCGGATACGGACCCAGTCCGCATCATTGCTTACAATATCTTTCAACTTAGTCTTTCTCTAGGATCGTATTAAACAGGGAGCTACAACGCAGTTATTGGTCTACAACATAATTTGCAAAGACAACTTAGACTATTGTTCATGACAATTAAGTTCATCTAATGAACTCCCACTCAGATAGACATCTCTCTAGTCATCTAAGTGATACATGATCCGAATCAACTAGGCCGTGTCCGATCATCACGTGAGACAGACTAGTCATCAACGATGAACATCTTCATGTTGATCGTATCTTCTATACGACTCATGTTCGACCTTTCGGTCTTCCGTGTTCCGAGGCCATGTCTGTACATGCTAGTCTCGTCAAGTCAACCCTAAGTGTATCGCGTGTGTAAATCTGGCTTACACCCGTTGTATGCGAACGTTAGAACCTATCACACCCGATCATCACGTGGTGCTTCGGAACAACGAACCTTAGCAATGGTGCACAGTTAGGGGGAACACAATTCTTGAAATTTTAGTGAGAGATCATTTTATTCACTACCGTCGTTCTAAGCAAATAAGATGTAAAACATGATAAACATCACATGCAATCAAATAGTGACATGATATGGCCAATATCATCTTGCTCCTTTGATCTTCATCTTCGGGGCTCCATGATCATCATCGTCACCGGCATGACACCATGATCTCCATCATCATGATCTCCATCATCGTGTCTTCATGAAGTCGTCTCGCCAAACATTACTTCTACTACTATGGCTAACGTTTAGCAATAAAGTAAAGTAATTACATGGCGTTATTTAGTGACACGCAGGTCATACAATAAATAAGACAACTCCTATGGCTCCTGCCGGTTGTCATTCTCATCGACATGCAAGTCGTGATTCCTATTACAAGAACATGATCAATCTCATACATTACATATATACCATTCATCACATCCTTTTGGCCATATCACATCACACGGCACATGCTGCAAGAACAAGTTAGACGTCCTCTAATTGTTGTTGCAAGTTTTTTACGTGGCTGCTATAGGTTTCTAACAAGACCGTTTCTTACCTACGCCAAAACCACAACGTGATAGGCCAATTTCTATTTACCCTTCATAAGGACCCTTTTCATCGAATCCGATCCGACTAAAGTGGGAGAGACAGACACCCGCTAGCCACCTTATGCAACTAGTGCATGTCAGTCGGTGGAACCTGTCTCACGTAAGAGTATGTGTAAGGTCGGTCCGGGCCGCTTCATCCCACGATGTCGCCGAATCAAGATAAGAATAGTAACGGCAAGTAAATTGACAAATCCACGCCCACAACTACTTTGTGTTCTACTCGTGCAAGAAACTACGCATAGACCTAGCTCATGATGCCACTGTTGGGGATCGTAGCAGAAAATCAAAATTTTTCCTACGCATCACCAAGATCTATCTATGGAGTAATCTAGCAACGAGGTAGAGGGGAGTGCATCTACATACCCTTGTAGATCGCGATGCGGAAGCATTGCAAGAACGCGGATGAAGGAGTCGTACTCGCTGCGATTCAGATCACGGTTGATTCCGATCTAAGCGCCGAACAACGGCGCCTCCGCGTTCAACACACGTGCAGCCCGATGACGTCTCCCACGCCTTGATCCAGCAAGGAGAGAGGGAGAGGTTGGGGAAGACTCCATCCAACAACAGCACGACGGCGTGGTGGTGGTGGAGGAGCGCGGGACTCCAGCAGGGCTTCGCCAAGCACTGCGAGAGACGAGGAGGGAGAGAGGTAGGGCTGCGCCAAGCGACATAGGTCAAAACGTGTCATGAGCAGCCCCAAACCTCACATATATATAGGGGGGAGGGGGGGGGCTGCGCCCCCTTTAGGGTTTCCCACCCCTAGGGGTGCGGCCACCCTAGATCCCATCTAGGGGTGGCGGCCAGAGGGGGAGAGGGAGAGGGGGGCGCACCAGATTGGGCCCCAGGGCCCATCTGCCCTAGGGTTTGCCCCCCTCCCCTCTTGGGGGCGCCTTGGGCCTTGGTTGGGGGGCGCACCAGCCCACCTGGGGCTGGTCCCCTCCCACACTTGGCCCGCGTATGCCTCCGGGGCTGGTGGCCCCACCCGGTGGACCCCCGGGACCCTCCCGGTGGTCCCGGTACGCTACCGATAGCGCCCGAAACTTTTCCGGTGACCAAAACGGGACTTCCCATATATGAATATTTACCTCCGGACCATTCCGGAACTCCTCGTGACGTCCGGGATCTCATCCGGGACTCCGAACAACATTCGGTAACCGCGTACATACTTTCCCTATAACCCTAGCGTCATCGAACCTTAAGTGTGTAGACCCTACGGGCTCGGGAACCATGCAGACATGACCGAGACAACTCTTCAGACAATAACCAACAACGGGATTTGGATACCCATGTTGGCTCCCACATGTTCCACGATGATCTCATCGGATGAACCACGATGTCAAGGATTCAATCAATCCCGTATACGATTCCCTTTGTCTATCGGTATAGCACTTGCCCGAGATTCGATCGTCGGTATACCGATACCTTGCTCAATCTCGTTACCGGCAAGTCTCTTTACTCGTTCCGTAACACATCATCCCGTGATCAACTCCTTGATCACATATTGTGCACATTATGATGATGTCCTACCGAGTGGGCCCAGAGATACCTCTCCGTCATACGGAGTGACAAATCCCAGTCTCGATTTGTGCCAACCCAAAAGACACTTTCGGAGATACCTGTAGTGCACCTTTATAGCCACCCAGTTACGTTGTGACGTTTGGTACACCCAAAGCATTCCTACGGTATCCGGGAGTTGCACAATCTCATGGTCTAAGGAAAAGATACTTGACATTAAGAAAAAGCTTTAGCATACGAACTACACGATCTGTGCTAGGCTTAGGATTGGGTCTTGTCCATCACATCATTCTCCTAATGATGTGATCCCGTTATCAACGACATCCAATGTCCATGGTCAGGAAACCGTGACCATCTGTTGATCAACGAGCTAGTCAACTAGAAGCTTACTAAGGACATGGTGTTTGTCTATGTATCTACACATGTATCTGAGTTTCCTATCAATACATTCTAGCATGGATAATAAACAATTATCATAAACAAGGAAATATAATAATGACCAATTTATTATTGCCTCTAGGGCATATTTCCAACACGGGCTGCACGGCGGGGCGGAGACTAGGGGAGGCGGCGGCGGCCATCAGCAGCATGCAGTGAAGAGCAGCGGCGATGACGACGTGCAGCGGCGAGGAGGCGGGTTGCGTGGGCGCGCGCTGGACGCGGCCGAGCACGGTGCCCGGTGTGTGGGGCAGAGCACGAGGGGAGGAGGATGGGTAGGCGGAGCGGATCGGGGTCCTCACCGGCGTTGCCGGGTAGCGAGGGCGGCATGGCTTGGGGAGGCCGGTGAGGAAGCAGGTCGGGGAGGCGGCAGGGAGGGCGGCGCCGACGAGGTGGCGCCGGAGACGTCGAGCAGCGCCGGGGCGCGGCGAGGGTTGATGGTGGTCGTCTGGGAGGCGATCGGTGAGGCGACGTTCATGACGGAGAGGGGCGCCGGCGTTGGGGCAGTCGGGCGGTCGTGTACAGAGATGCGCCGGCGGGGGGGAGGGCTCTGGCACGGGAGGAGCTGCGGGGTCGAGCGGGAGCGCTCTCGCTCGTCCCTGGCGGCGCGAGGTGGGAAAGACGGAGAGATGGGGATCGGGACTGGAGGGGTTAGGGTTAGTAGCGAGGGGAGCCGGGCTGGGCTGATTGTTGCACATAGAGCCCATTAGTACAAAGCTAGTTAGGCCCCTTTCCCCTCTTTTATATATTTGCTTTTCTGGTTTCTTTTTATTTTAACTTTGTTTTGTATTAAACTTCAGTAGTGTTTCGCTTTTATAAAATAGGAAACTTGCACCATAAAAAGTGTTACATACTATACCACTGCCCAAAAAGTTTGGTACTCAAATAACTTAGCTTGTTATTTTTAAATTACAAAAGGCTTTTAATTAATTGTTTAAGCCAGTGTTTAGTTATTTATGTGCATTTATACACTTTACGAAAAGTTGGCTCGCCACCAATATCATCAAATGATTATTTGCGACAACTTGAACATTTTAGTTTTAAAGTTTGACAACTTTTATAGTTTGACTTGATTTTAAAATTTGAATTTGAATGGGGTTTGAAACAACGTGAGTTTATCAACAGTAATCATGGTGATGTGGCGTCATTAGTAGAGGGTTATTGTAGCTTAATTAGCAGAGCATTACAATGAAGGAGCGGGAGCCGGCAACCCTTGTCCCGTGTGGAGATGGGCTCGCCCTCGCCCACGAGTGGCCAAGCATGCCGGAAGCAGCGTAAGGAAGCTCAACTGGACGAGCACATTATCAGACTGTTCCTGATCTCGATCAGCCATGCTTTTGAATAGATCACCAGTCTGGTAAACAATGGATTCAATAGTATGAGCGCCCCTATAGCACAATAATAAAATTTCACTATATCGGCAGCAATCGTTTTTTCACTTCATCATCCTTTTTGAATCATTGATTAGAGTAGTTTTTTCCCACATAGTAATTAGAATGTTTTCTTGTCCTGCAAAGTTTGAAGTTTATACGTTGTTTTGTTTGAGAAAAAAAAGAAGACACATATGCTTGCACGGATCACGATGCGAACATGGATGGCTAAGATAAAGGATACCATGTAGCTCGAGCTACACAAAAACACACTCCTACTGCAAAGAATGGGTGATCCGAATCCCAACTGTGCTCACCAACAAGCTCTAACTTAGAATAGTGGTCGCCACCGAGCTCAAATCCACGAGCGCTAATGCCTCTAATGACGGAGGTGTGATACAAGCGGATTTATGTTTTTTTCTTTACGGTGTGTACACCATCTCCACATGCTAGGGGGATATGGCTTTCTTTGTGAATGCATGGGATTTATGTTGCAATGTTTTCTCATTGTGTTTCAAGAGGGGTGTTGCTATGTTGTAAATGTCTTTTTTCCATTTCTGTATTGGTACCTTCTATTTCTCAATTTGTTGTTGCAATGAAATGAAGATTTAATGCAAACCTTGAATGTTTTGTCATGTGTACATGTCTAAAATGTTGCAATTTTTTGCAAGTCTTTCAAATCGCCAGAGAAAATATTACAATGATGATGCATCGGGAGGGAAGAGTTTGGTTTTTCTCCCTTTTCTGAATTTTTTTGGAAGGTTACTGTTCAATTACGTGGCCCGCCCATGGTGAACAGTACCGATAAACAGTATCCCTACGTGAACACATATACTACAACGGGAACAGTCTGGTTTTTCTTTTTTTCTGAATTTTTTTGGAAGGTTACTGTTCAATTACGTGGAACATGGTGAACAGTACCGATGAACAGTGTCCGTACGTGAACTGTGCACTCTTTCTAGCCTCTTTCTAGCCGTACTTCAGCAAAAAATGACTTTGTTTTCACGTACTGAATATCATCATAGGGTTTTATATTTCAAAAAAAGTATTATACATTTTATCTTTCTTTAGGCCCGTTCGTACGCAATGATATCCCATGATTTTATTTTCCTCTAACGATTTAAACAAAATAATATAATTTTTAAAGAACAGTAGCCCTAATAAACCAGAACAACAAATCAAATAAATTGAAACACTATTCCCGGAGCAATAATTTCGTACGCAGCAGTGTTTATGTGACCGGTGTTTCCATACCCGCCGAATAAATTTCATATACCCATACCCACCCTGAAAAAAAAAGAATATAACTTTGAATGAAAAGTACTCAGTGCATCCGCGTGAACAGAAAACTATGGAAAATATAAAGAGATTTTTTAAACAAAAGTAATAGAGGGTTGTTTTTCCTTTTTAAGGTTTTTTTACATTACCTACCGTTGAGAAATTATGTGGGGTGATTACACTTGCTGCAGGTCAGTTTACCCAAAAAAAAAATCTTGATCCGGGTCCCACCACTTACCGCTTATCTCGCTCACAGGCCAATTCTTTTCGACGCCCCTTCTCTCTCCCGACTCTCAATGTGTTTCCTTTCTTTCGTATGTAAATCTGCAATAAATTCCACAACGTATCTATCTTTTTTTTCCCAAAAAATTAATTTAACGTTCATGATACGTCATCTTGCTTTGTTAAAAAATCCCTGTTGATTTGTCCTTTAGCTATTTTGTAATTGCAGCACCACAACATAGAGATGAGAATTTGATACCATTTAATGGGATGCCCTATTAAAAATTCTAAAGAGTCAATAAGAGATTGTTTCGTATTATGCATTTCTTTCCTATGCACAACCGAGAGAAGATTAATATTTGACCTATCCAATGCAAAATTTATCTCCTTTAGTGAACATATTCTATGGATAAAGCCAGAGCAAAACTTGATTTCTTATATATTATGTTTCTACACAATTGATCCAAAATGGTGTATTGTGTATCTTCTTCTCACATAAGCTACTTAATTATTTTTACTTCAAAGTTGACAAGACAATAATCCTATTATAACAAAATTCGTGAGAAGCCTTACCACCTAAATTCTCATTTATTCAATAAGGAGTCCCTTGTGAGTAAGAATTAAACGTCTATAAGGAAAAAGGTTTCCTACTAAATGGGGTTCATTTTCACGGCTTTGTAAGAGAACAGTGGGTCAAAACATAAGATAGTGAAGCTGATCCATAATATCGATAGGAACAAAGAGTTACTATAATTTTGTCCAAGAATTCCATGGAATAAAGCCAAATATAGATGACGATATAGCATATAATGTGTCATTGCCGCTCAATAATCTAAAGTGTCAAGCACCTGAGCATTATCTTCAGGGTCAACTGTTGAATGAGCCCCCTTAATAATTTACGAAAAATTAACCATTTCTTGCTTCATTTGATAAAAATGTATTAATAATAGATTAATTGCTGAAAAGGATGAACTACATGTTCAATCGGAAGAAACTACCAAAGAACCTACATGAAACTATTGGTCGAAAAAAATGTCACTCAACAACCTCTTTGCTTCACTTCCTATTATTTTTCTTTGGCAGAATGAACAATGAAAATTCAGATGGGCTCTCTTACGAGCGCGGCGTGACGCCGTGCTTTTTTCAGCGCTAGTTGTGTTTCAAGAGGGGTGTTGCTATGTTGTAATTGTCTTTTTTCTGTTTCTGTGTTGATACCTTCTATTTCTCAATTTGTTGTTGCAATGAAATGAAGATTTACTACATACCTCGAATGTTTTGTCGTGTGTACATGTCTAAAATGTTGCAATTTTTTTTGCAAGTCTTTTAAATCGCCAAAGAAAATATTACAATGATGATGCATCGGGAATTTAAAAAATATATTGCATGCAACTCGTTTATCTAGGGCCAAGACAACAATCGTTTGTCAACAAACTAAACTTATGAATTGAAGATATTTGCAAAAAAAAAATACTCATTGGAGACAGATTGGCGGCCTACAAGCAAGTCTACTGGTCACGAGCCAAGGCCTTGCCCCCTAAAATAGAAGTCCATGATACCCCTCAAATCAGACTGCCTATGGCGGGAACAACTAGTTGGCGAGCGCTCCTCCGGGAGCCTCCTAATGATCACTTAGTGGTGGGCTGAGAGCACGCCACTCTGGGTGCTCCCTTCGGTTTTTATTTTATTTTTTCGCATAAGTTTATAGCTTTTTAAACAGTATTTTTTGGCTTTTTTTTACTTTTTGTTTTTCACATGTCTTCCTTAGTTTTTGCGCGAAAAAACAATCTATCCGAGAAAACATGTTTTTTCTTCTTCTTCTGCGAGAGATACGGTTTTCTCCGTGAGAGGCACATTTTTTGTTCTACGAGAGGCATGGTTGTGTTTTTGCGAGAGGCACGGCCATGCTTCTTGAAAATGGAAAGAAAACGTATTTTCTAATTTTTTTTCCTTCCGCGAGAGGCACGTTTTTGCTTCTGCGAGAGACGCGGTTGTGCTTTCACGAAAGGTACAGCCGTGCCTCTCGAAAGCGGAAAAAGTAAGTATTTTTTTGTTTTTTTCCTTCCGCAAGAGGCACTTTTTTGCTTCCGCAAGAGGCATAGTTGTGCTTCCGCGAGAGACACGGCCGTGCCTCTTTCAAAAAGGGAAAAAAAATATGCTCCCGGTTCGGTTTCTCCGACCGGTTTTTTTGTCCTGATTTTTTTCTTGAAATAAAAGTTTGTTAAAATATATCAACATGTGATTTAGTTTTGAAGATCTTGCTGTGAAGAATTCAATAGTGAAAACGATTCGAGATTTGGACGCACGGTTTAAGAAATAAAACATTTTAAATAAATAGATATACAAAAAAAAGGAAAACACCATGATAGTGACAAGTAGCGCGCATGTAGTGCGCCACTTGTCGCAATCTAAGGATGTGAGAGTGATCTTTAAAATGAGTACTCCTTAATTAGTGATTTCGGCATATGCCTCGCTTCTTCCCAACATAGGGAAGCCTCGACAGCGCGCACGAGAATGGGTCCGCCCAGCGCACGGCAGGCCACAGGCAACATGCCACAACCTCGCTCTTTTCTGTTTCTTTTCATGTTTTTCGCTTTCTTTTTAACTTTTTTATACTTCCAAATATTCTAATTATATATCTTATAAAAACACTTTACCTAAAAAAGTTGAAATTCTTAATCATGCCTTTGAAAAATGGTAAATGTTTATAGAAAATTGATTCTCATATATATATAAATTACATTAAAAATACACAATGTATATGAAAAAGTTGTTCGTGTATTGAAAAAATATTAATCAAGAATTTTAAAACACAATTAGTCAAGTATTTGAAATGTGTTAATCTAGTATTTGAAAAAAATGGATATAGAAAAATATTTTGAAATGCATACGTAAAATGTACAAATGTGTATGAAAAAAAAAACATCAAATATATATATGAGAAAATGGTAATCATGTACTTAAAAATGTTAACCATGCAGAAGGAAACTCTAGATGTATAAAAAATACAATTTGTATGGGAAAAGTAGAGATAAAATAAATTTATGAAAAACGTTAATTATGTATTGAAAAACAATGTCAAAACATGTATGAGAAAATGTTCCTGATGTGTAAAAAAAGTACAATTTATGTATAAAAATGTAAAACATAAAACCTAATATTTGAGAAAAATGTTACTCCTATACTCGCAAACTGTTAAACTTGTCGAAACAAAATGTTATTTGTGCACAGGAAATGTGCAGTCAGTATGAAATATAGTAGACATCAAAAACTTTATATGAAAAATGTAGTCATGTATGTGAAAAATGATGAACATGAATAATAATTTTTTTCTCAAGTATATGAACAATACAATATGTATGAAAAAAGTATACTTCAAAAGATGTACCTGAAAAATTGTTCATTATGTTTTTGAAAAATGTCGAAATGAGTATAAAATGTTCCTACTATATATATGAAATAAAGTAGACCTCCAAACCTATATTTTAAAAAATCAATCATGTATTTTAAAATTGATGAAGATGTAAAAATATATTTCCGTCCATGTATGAAATATTTACATTGTCTAAGAAAAATGTACAAAATCATGGCTAATCGGAAAGGAACAAATAAAACTGAAGAGAAAAAATAATAAGGAAAATAAAAATTAAAATCCAAAAATAAATGAAGAAACTAATTGAAAGCAGTGCAACGCAGTGAGAAATGAAACCTGAAGAAAACCAAGAGATAAGCAAATAGCACTGAAGCGAGGAAGAGAATGAAAAAAGAAAGACCAAAGAAGCCAATGCAAAATACTCTGACAATGTGAAAACCAAGAAAACCAATAAAATGAAACATAAACAAAAGAAAATCAAAGAAGCCAAAGGAGAAAAGAAGAACAAAAGAAAAAATAGAACCCCCCCCCCCTAAAAATAAAGCAAAACAGTGAACGCTGGGCCGACCTTGGTAAGTACCAGGGCCACCAGAAACTCCTTCAGTCGAGAGAAGCATATATCTTGCAGCAAGCGAGATGGCGCCGTAAGCCCTAAACCCTAAACCCTAAACCCCCATCCCTCGCGTGAGAGTGGGGGAGGGGAGGGGGTGCGCGCTGCACCCTTTTCCCAGTGCTCAGTGCGCGGAATAGGAGCTTCCCAAGCGAGATATAGCTCTTGCGCTCGGGCCGGGCCGCCTCACATTACAATCAGCCGGGCACCGAACACAGCCCACTCACACTTCAAAAAAAGAAAGAAAGAAGTTGCGTCCGGCAAGGTTCCAGCTCAATAATCGCTCAAGCCAAGTCAGAGTTCTGCATACATCTTCAGTACAAAATTCCCGGCGAGGTAACTCTGGCAGTTCATCCCAGCATGAAGTGTGAACATCAACGACTTGAAGGGAAGACTGCATCAGCCTCCCCTCCGAGCTCTGACCAAACATAAATATCCGGCCGGCGGTGTAAACCCGCGGTAGGTTTCGGCCTTGACTCTCGCGTCATTGTTGCAATGTTTTCTCATTGTGTATCAAGATGAGTGTTTCTATGTTGTAAATGTGTTTTTTCCATTGGTGCATATACCATTTTCTAAATGTTGCTCAAGTTGATTGTCCTGTTGAATCTGTTCGATACCTTCTATTTCTTAATTTGTTGTTGCAATGAAATGAGGATTTACTACATACCTCCAATGTTTTATCGTGTGTACATGTCTAAAATGTTGCACTTTTTTTTGCATGTCTTTCATATCGCGAGATAAAATATTACAAGGATGATGTATAGGGAGTTAAAAAAAACATTGCACACAACTCATGTATCTCGGGCCAATACAACATTCGTTTATCGACAGACTAAAATTATGAATTGAAGATATTTGAAAAAAAAAATAGACTCACCGGAGACGGATTGGCGGCCTACAAGCAAGTTTGGTGGTTACGGGCCAAGCCCTTTCTCCCTAGAACAGAAGTCACTGATACCGCTCAAATCAGACCTCGTGTCAGGGCCCGCCTATGTCTCCCTACTTGCCAGGGGAGCCTCATGCCCAGCGAGCGGCAGGCCACATGCCACGACATCACTTTTTCAGCTTCTTTTCAAGTTTTTGCTATCTTTTTAACTTTTGTTTATACCTCCAAACTTAATCAAGCATTTCAAAAATCTTGAATCTTTGTAAAAAAAAAATGTTTCTCATGTATAAGAAGACTATATACAAAAAAGAATTAATCATGTATTTGAAAAGTGTTAATCAAGTATTTGAAAACTATTAAATATGTATAGACAAATATTTTGAATGCATACGAAAAATGTACAAATGTGTATGAAAATATAGACATAAAAAATATACATGAGAATGTTAATCATGTACTTAAAAAACGTTAAACCATGCATAAAAAATGTTCCGTATATATAAAGAAATACCATGTTTTTAAAGAAAAATATATATAAATAAATATATGAAAAATATGTTAGTTATGTATTTTAAACAAATGTTAAACATGTAAAAGAAAATATTCCTGATGTATACAAAAAAGTAAAATATATGTATCAGAACGTAGACATAAAACCGAATATTTGAGAAAAAATGTTAATCCTATACTCGCAAATTGTTAAACTTGCATAAACAAAATGTTTCTTGTGCACAAAAAATGTACAATCCGTATGAAAAATAGTAGACATCAAAATAATTATTTAGAAAAAGATTAATCATGTATTTGAAAAATGTGGACGTGGATAATATAAAAGTTTCTCAAGTAAGTGAAAATAATACAATATGTGACTTCAAAACATATACCTGAAAAATGTTAATTATGTTTTTGAAAAATGTGAATATGGGTATTAAATGTTCCTTTTATATGTATGAAAAGAAAGTAGACCTCAGAAAATATATTTAAAAATATCAATAATGTATTTTAAAATTGATGAAGTTGTATAAAAAATATTTTCTTCCATATATGGAAATTTTACAATGTATAAGAAATAATGTAAAAAAATCAAGGCTATTCAGAAATAAATAAAGAAAACCAAAGAGAAAAAATAAAAAGGAAAAGTAAATAGTAAAAATGAAGAAACCTATCGAAACAATGCAACGTAGTGAAAATGAAACCTCAGAAAACAAAGAAAGAAGCAAATACTACCGAAGTGAGAAAGAGAATGAAAAAAGAAAAACTAAAGAAACCACTACAAAATGCTGGAACAATGTGAAAACCGAGAAAAACAATAAAATGAAAGAGAAAAAGAAAAGAAAATCAAAGATAGGCAAAGGAAAAGGAAAAAGAAACA
>LR738710.1:696484773-696515461 GCA_902687465.1 Secale cereale | reverse complement strand
CAAAAAAAAGCAAAATAGTGAACACGGCGATGGTTCTATAGTACTGGGCCAGCCCTGTACTAGGGCATCAGAAAGTCCTCCAGGCGAGAGAAGCATATAGCCCAGTTCTTTTGGTCGATTCTCCTAGAATCTTGAGAATCTACCCTTCACCCAGCTTCTTCTAGAATCTTGTACCCATATTTTTTTTACAATCCTAGTTGTTTACATCTTAACTAGCTAGGTTTGTAAAAACAATATGGGTGATTGTAAAAACAATATGGGTTCAAGATTTTGGAAGAAGCTGAGTGGATAGTTGATTCTTAAGATTATGGGAGAATCGACCAAAAGAACTGGGTCTATATCTCCCAGCAAGCGAGATGGCAGATTCTATTTAGTGACCGCGCGCACCCCCGGCTGCACACTGCGGGTGGAAGTGTGGGGTGCGCGCTGCACCCTTTTCCCAGCGCTCAGTGCGCGGAATAGGAGCTCCCAAGCGAGATATAGCTCTTGCGCTCGGGCCGGGCCGCCACACATTACAATCAGCCGGGCACCGAGCACAGCCAACTTACACTTCAAAAGAAGAAAGAAAAAAAGTTGCGTCCGCCAAGGCTCCAGCTCAATAATCGCTCAAGCCAAGTCAGAGTTCTGCATACATCTTCAGCAAAAAATTCCCGGCGAGGTAACTCTGACAGTTCATCCCAGCATGAAGTGTGAACATCAACGACTCAAAGGGAAGACTGAATCAGCCTCCCCTCCGAGCTCTGACCAAACATAAATATCCGGCGGGCGGCGTAAACCCGCGGCAGGTTTCGGCCTTGACTCTGGCGCCATTGTTCTCCCAACGCAAAGGTCAACTCCTGAAGCTCCGGGACGCTATCCATCGTCCATGGCCACACGCAGCGTTACGTGCAGCATGAAATGGACCGGCGAGAAAACTGGGTCGCAGCTCCCATCCATGTCTCCACTGTTCAGGTCATTATGTTAACCCCAGGTTTTCTACACGTATGACGCGCAGGAATCAATGCGGATCCCTGTCGCCCGCGTACTTTGGCTAATCCGGCGACCAAGCCCGGATGCCAAATAGAGAATAGAGATGGACTGCCGCTTTCTGTAGTCAGTAGTCCCTGTTCTATAACTGACGACAGGACCGCAGCATATGGTAATAGGAGCACTTTCGAAGAATCCATTCAGTTTATGAGATCATCGGATCGGAAATGAATCGCTATCGACGGCTTTTTTAGCTATATATAGGTTGGGTAAACACGTCTGTTAATAATTACTTATGCAGGAAAAATTCCGTGGATTCATATGGAAGACGAGTTTCTTTTATTTCTGATGAAGAGGATATTTTTATTTTTGGGAAAAACAATGAGAAGAAAAGGTTCCCTTTGCTAAGCGTCTTTCAACATTGCCATCAATTGAACATGACAACGTCAGACCAGTTAGTGACGCCGTTCGATCAATCGGTCTGACTTTGCTTCTATATATTAGCGATTACGTCCCTTTTAACTGAATCCAAATTGCTAATCTAGCCAATATGCAATGACAAGTCTCGAAATAGGAAACACTGCCAGTGGGCCGAGAGCGACACCATGTGATGTTTTAATCTCAATCGACTAATTAGCTCAGCCTTGAATATTCTTAGACCGATCCTGATGCAGAGTTCTGGCCAGATGAACTGTTTCTGAAACAGTTGATGGTATCTCTGGACAAACGACAGGAGGTTGGCAATTGGCATTGCAGCTACTACTCTTGGAAAATAGAGTAATTGGTTTTTTCCTTGCTAAGCACTTTGAATGTGTGATTCTTTAGGTATCTCAGATTCTCAGTATCTGTATAGCCGGTGCATCTTTGGTGGTACGTACTGCATTCTCAAGAATCTCGATCAATCATTTGTAGCTGGGCTGCAGCCCCAGTTTGGTTATTATTCTGGCAATTGGTCAGACTATTGCACAGCAAAGCCGTGTTGACTTGGGCATTAAACATAACCTCATTTGCCAATCGCAGGGTTACAGCTACAGCATGCCAATGAAGTACTATTAAGCATTCAGTAATGTGGACCATCCAAGTTGCAGAAAACAATCAGGAAATTTTCAAAAGCAAAAATTGGAATAGCAGCTGGGCAGTAGTAGCAAAAGCTTCAGACAAGAATGCATTCAACTGCTCGTGGTCATCAAGGAGCACTTGTCTTTAATTAGTGACCAAGCAGCATCTAAGGCATGACGACGAAGGGTGTGCAAACATGCAGGCAGTAACGGAAGACAGGTATGGAGCTGAAATATGCTTATACGGTACATCTCAGTTCACATGGCACACTGATCTTCAGTAATTGAAAAGCTCTAGCGAATGGATGAGGAGGCCAAAAGAGGAACTCGTCTCGTACAATATATATTCCGCGAGATGCTATCGCCGGCGCTGCGCTCTATTCTAACGGAAACCTGCTGAACCACTAAAGCAAAGTCAGCGATCTCCTCGAACGGACAGACGGTTCTACGCGCGATCGATCGTAAACAAAACACAACATGGTTCAGATAACGGAAAAAAGAAAGAGAAGAAACCCAGCACACCAGATCATGCGAACTGCCCACAAAAGTCGAATTTTGCAACCGGAGATGCGACAGGTGGCCTATCTTACTCTGAATCTACGCTGCAGGTAGTATTCTCGAAGAGCAAGGTGACTTAGTCTATTCTCGCAGGCGAGGCGATGGGTTTAGTTTAGTCTCTGACAGCGTCAGATGCGAGTGTGATTGGCGGATGCATAAACAAAGTCGCCGTGTATGTTGGCCGCTGACCTTCTCCCGGTGATGCCACTGCCACCGAGGGCGATCGGTCCGACTGCGTCGGGTTTCCACGGGAGTTGCTTGTCGCACTTGTGGTCGTCGCTCGCTGCCGCCCCGGCGGGGAGCTTACCGCGATCTACTACCTGATTGCCGTAACATGGTTTTGGCCATAAATAGTTGACAACCACGATTACTTTAACTGATATTGCATCGCCGTGTCTTGTCCACTTGGGCTATATGATCGGTGTCGCCTGGTTTGCGGTCGACTTAGAGCATCTCCAACAGCCGCGCTACGCGCCGCGCCCAAAAAACGCATTTGCCGCGCGCGTTTAGGCTGTTTTTCCGCGCCGCGCAGCGCTGGCTCCAGCAACAGCGCTATAATGCAGCGCGCGCGCGCCGCTCCAGCGGTGCGCAAAAATGCAGCGCGCGCAAACCACATATACAGTTCAACAAATAGAAAAAAAACGATCAAACAAACAAAATAAATCAACAATAAATAGTTATTACAACTGAAACAAATAGTTTTATCGTTCAGTACAACAAATAATGCAATAAATAAACACAACCAATAGTTCATGAACAATACAATACATAAAATGCAATGAAATCATGCTCGTTGTCGTCCATGCCATGCCCACCACTCTTCAATCAGATCCTTCTGAAGATCATTGTGCGTTGCGGGACGCCGAATGACATGATAGGAGGCAACAAAACGGGCTACCCTTTCAGCCCTCCGTCGCACTCGCACGGGATGTCCCAAGAGCTCATACTGTGAGTAGTCTAAATCTTGGCCACGCTCATTCTCGATGATCATGTTGTGCATGATCACACAAGCGTGCATGATGTACCAAAGCATTTTTTGATCCCAAAATCTAGCCGGTCCTCTCACAATAGCAAATTGGGCTTGCAAAATCCCAAATGCTCTCTCGACATCTTTTCTAGCAGCTGCCTGAGCATTGTGGAAATCAAGATTTTTCTTACCTTCTGGCTTTTTCAACGGCTTCACG
This sequence comes from Secale cereale, assembly GCA_902687465.1. Classification (NCBI taxonomy): domain Eukaryota; kingdom Viridiplantae; phylum Streptophyta; class Magnoliopsida; order Poales; family Poaceae; genus Secale; species Secale cereale. The sequence goes on along the minus strand of LR738710.1, from coordinate 696,511,695 downwards.
AAGGTTTGCCACTTTGGATAGATGCCATCCGCTAGATAATAGCCATAGTTGTACGTATGGCCATTTGCTACAAACTAAACCGATGGCAACTCACCATTCGCAATCTTATTCATCAGTGGTGACCGGTTGACAACATTGATGTCATTCAAAGATCCAGGCATTCCAAAGAATGCATGCCATATCCAAGTCTCTTGATCGGCCACCGCTTCAAGGATTATAGTGGAACCCTTTTTTTGGCCATGGAATTGCCCATGCCATGCCTTTGGACAATTCTTCCAACTCCAATGCATGCAATCTATTGAGCCAAGCATGCCAGGAAAGCCGCGAGATTTGTTCATCGCCAATAGCCTTGCGGCGTCTTCAGCAGTGGGAGATCTCAAATACTCCTCGCCAAACACTTGCACAATTCCCACTGTAAAGCGCTTGACACACATGATGGCTTGGCTCTCACCCATAGCCAAGTGATCATCAACTAGATCGGCCGGGATACCGTATGCCAACATACGCAAAGCGGCTGTCACCTTCAGAAAGGTGCTATGCCCGAGCTCTCCAGCAGCATTCCTCCTTTGCTGGAAAAAACGGTCATGAATCACTAGTTTCTCTGCAATGCGCTTGAACAAGTCTGTGCTCATCCTAAACCGGCGACGAAAATATGACTCCGGGTATGTGGGATTCTCCACGAAATAGTTCTTCATCAATCTGTTATGGGCATCAATCCTATCTCTCCAAAAAAATTCCCGACCCATAACCGAACCACCGTGCTTCGGTTTTTTATTGATATGCATTGCTATGATCATTGCAAGATCCTCCCCCACTTCCATATCAAATTCATCTTCGGAAGAATCATGCGACGAACTCATCTACAATGTTCAATACTATACTATCAAAACTACAATTCAAAATATGCATCAAATTCAGTTTGGAGCAATACAACCTTGTAGGTTTTTTGTCGAACACCTTGCGGGCGCGGCGCGGAAGCGAGCCGTCGGGCGCTGTTCCTCGAACGTCGGAGGCGCGCGAGGTCCGGTCGGACTAGGAGGGGGTGGGGCGGAAGCGCAGCGGCGCGGGGAGGCCGGCGAAGCGCCTGAACGGTCGTCGGCGGGCGCGGGAGGCGGGCGCCAGCGGAGGCAGACCGGGAAGCGCGAGTCGCCGGCGGGCGCGGGGGCGGCGCCGGGATAGGCCGGGGAAGAGGTCGCCGGGGACGCGAGCGGCGGCGGCGGCGCGGCCGGATGGGGGCGAGCGAGCGCGGGAGAGCCGGCGCGCGGGAGTGGAAGAAAGAAGAAAGAAGAGTTCGCGCGCGCGCGAGAGTGTGCCGCGCGCGGAAGTGAACGCACCAAATCAACAACGCGGGATGGGGCTTTCACCAGCGCGTCCAACTCGTTTTAGCGTGCGCGCGTTTTTTGCGCGCCCGCTGGAGCTGTCCGACGCGTTGCGCGCGCGCTAAAATTGCGTTTTTTGCGGCGCGACGCTAGTATAGCGCGGCTGTTGGAGATGCTCTTATTTACCCAAAATCATCAAATTTAGAGCTGGTAACAATTTGGTATCATTTTCTAGCCAGGGCACAAAAAACATCAAATATGCGCCTAATGCGTAACACAGAGCACTGATTGTCTTATTTACCCGTGAAAACAGTGAAACCGACAAGATGGCCCCACCTGTCGGGCTGACATGGCCCGCCTATGTTCACAACTCGCTGACGTAGTCCAAGGCCCCACTTGTCGGGTGCATCTCTTCTTCCCTATCTCTTCCTCTTGTCAAAGAAAAAAAAAACTGACCATCGCCTATCCCGCCCCGCCACCGAAGTCCAACCCCGGCAAGCCACCCCACCACCGGTGAGGCGCCCGGCCGCCACAGCCACCTACCATCCGGCTGGCGGCCGACCAGTGGCTGGTGGCGTGACCGGCAGCCGGCGGCCGACCGGGGCGCAACCAGGGGCTGGCGGCGCAACCAGCGGTTGGTGGCCGACCGGCGACGCGACCAGTGGCTGCCGGCAGAAGAACCATCGGGTCGTGCCCCGAGTCGTCTCCTGTGCGGGTCCTCCTACTCGGGCCAATGGAGGTGGATGCAGCGTCGGGCCCAGTGAAGCACGCAGAGGCGGCGCTGGAGCTGCTGGACAGCGTTCGGACGCACCCGACGGTGTGCAGGGAGGCTCTGGCCGCGCTTGTGCTGGTGCGCCATGGAGGGCATCTCCGTCCGCGGCCACGAGTCCGCCATCGGCTTCCTCTGCGCCCGAGCCCACCGTCGCCTTGGCAGCCATAGAAGACCACCATGGCCGCCCCCCGAGCGTCTCCTTGTTGTGGCTGCATCAGCCGGCTCCCCGGTGCGCCGCCGCGCGGCCTCGCCGGTCGTGGTACCACCGACAACACGCCCATAGCCTGTTCGCTAAAATGCCCATGAGAAAATGAAGACAGAAATAAAAGGAAAAAGTGAAAAAAGAAAAACATTTGAGTCATTGACAAGTGGGACCCCGTCCAACTCAGCATATTGTCCATATAGGCATGCCACGTCAGCCTGACGGGCGGGCCCCATCTGTTAGTTTCGCTGTTTCACGACCAAATTTCAGTATCAATGCTCCGCGATATGTATTAGGCGCATTTTTAGTGGTTTTTATGTCCTGACTAAAATGTGGTATCAAATTGTTACCTTAGCTCCAAATATGATGATTTTGGGCGGCCGGAACAATACTACTAGCATAAACACGGGTCCGATCAAGGAAGATGACGATGAATCAGATTTTGACGAATAGGACTGGTTTAGACAGCAGGAAGAAGTTGTACGAAATCTGAAAGTGTGTCTGTAGGGGAATAAGCAACGGAATAAATTTGCTACATACTAGTACGTATAACAAACAAGAAAATGAATAGAGAAGCTCCTAGAAGCAGAACTGTGCGGCTGCCGGTTTTGCACGTCCATTGCGTACTTGAACGGACCAGACGAATAGATTATCCGCCAACGAGATTGCTCGACTGCAAATGCTTTGTCTTTTACAGACAAACAAACAAAAACTCGGAGTGATTGGATTCCAAAATAAATAAATAAAACAGAGAGTACTGTGCAGTTGACCGGAGCAAAAAACAACAGACTACGAACAGAGTTGTTTGTGGACAGGATTCGTTTCGCGTGACATATTTTTGTTTCACACCAAAAGTTCTCTTCAATTACGTCATACGGAGTACTACATATTTGAATCTTCTGTGTTGAAATTGGGTTATTATATGGTGGTGAATCCAATCAAATGATTGATACATGATGGGATTATTTCTCAATTGGGACGCCAACATGATTCAGTAAACTATAGAATAATAGTATTACTATGTGACCAAAATTGGTGTTTTCACCTTTTGCTCAAATTTCAGCTGGATCTGACCCATGTTTGAAAAAATAATCGGGATTTGACCAATTTCCTACCGCGAGGGAATCCGGAGGTAGGATTGTGCAGGCTACCGCCCAGGCAAGTGGCGGTAGCTTAACGGCGGCTGCCGTAAGCCAGCCATATTGAGGCTGACGTGGCGTAATGTCCCTACCGCCATAGGTGACGGCGGTAGGTTAGCGAAGGCTACCGCCACTCGCCTCGGCGGTAGGATTGTGCCCAGGGCAAACGCGTTCGGGGGCGCTATAACAGGAATGTGTGCCCCCTTCGCGATAGGGTACCACACTACCGCCAAGTTGTTTGGGGGTAGGGTGCGCGGCACGCTGTGACGGGGACTACAAAATATCTTGTGGTAGGGTCTCACACCCGCCGTTGGGCTTGGTGGTAGGCTGCCCGAACCTACCGACGGGTGTCTGGCGGTAGGATCTGTCACTTATTCTCTAGAAATGTTCTTGGTCATTTCAATCACAAATATGAACACAACACAATAAATATTGTTTGCAATTCAAAATATGATGATCTCACACATTTTAGATACCAAATTGACATATCAAATAGGTTCAAATAGTTTGAAAGTAGCAAATCAGCATCTCCAACAAAGCTTAAAGGTACCAAATCGACATCACTAACATAGCATACAAGTTCTTGCTCACAACTAGTTGCACTAAATGACATCACCAACACGATCACTTGCTCCTCCCCCTCTTAGTGGTAAGCTACTCGTTTCTCTTCGAGCGGGCTTCATCAGGCTTCTTTGTGCGACGACAAGTAGGCGGTTTTTGAAACGGGGATGGACTCTGCCAGTCCTTCTTCGGAACTTTCCCTCTTTTCTCCTGGGTTGGCTGAGTCGGTAGAGGCCCGTCATCATCGTCGTACTCCTCCTCCTCCTCCTCCTCTTCCCCCTCTTCCTCATTTTCTTCTTCCTCTTCCTCGTAAACTTCTTCCTCGTCCTGCTCAACAACGCGAGATGATGAGGTGGCATGGGTAGATGAAGCTCCGCCAACGTGGCTCAATGAAGCGATGGCACATATCCACCATCCACGAGCAGGATCATGGACGTTGGCTGCGTGAGTGCACCCAAGCATACCCACTATCTTACGACAACGGGTCATGAAGTTCTGCAGTATTAAACAACCAAAAACATAATAACGATCAACTCAAGTGTACCCACTATCTTAGGGTACAAATAAAGTATAAAATGGCTAGGGAGGCTTGATGTTACCTTCATCGTATCCTTCAGCTTGGTGTTGGATTCCACGATTGCGACGTCATACGAAAGCGCGTTCGAGCCATCAACAATGCTTCCGTTGAGCTCCGAAGCCTGCACATGTAAGCATTGTGTCAAAGGCCAAGTTTTCACCCAACCGCTCATAGCTCAAAACAAATGAGAACACCACTTATGACTCTACTCATCAGGGGTGCATACTCCCTGAAATAACCTTCGAGATCTCAGAGCCGGCCACGGTAAGCTTCATCCTCGCTATCATTCTCCTCCAATTTGGCGATATCGTCTTCCGTCCATTGTGGCCTCAGGCCTAGACGGTACTTCACAACATCGTCATACCACTTCATGTGGTCTTCATGGTAGGCGTCCCAGTTAACCACTCTCCTCTCGCTATCTTTGCGATACCTCATCTCATCCCACTTTTCTACGTGGTCCTCGTGCTCCTGTCCCCAGTCTGTGATGGACTGACAATTCTTTCTACTCTTCCTGCAAGACATAGGAAGCAGTGGACATCATGACAACGTCAAACACAAACGAAAGCACAACAAGTAGAGAACAATGTCCTCACCAGTGAAGGTCGAAGCCGCATGTGTCAGTGGGTTCACCTTGGAAGATACCAAACGGTGTGGCCACACACTGTGGTAAGTGCTACTTCTCGTGCTTGCGTTGTTTTCCCTCGAAGAGGAAAGGGTGATGCAGCACAGTAGCGTAAGTATTTCCGTTGGTTTTTGAGAACCAAGGTATCAATCCAGTAGGAGACCATGCGCGAGTCCCTCGTACCTACACAAACAAATAAGAACCTTGCTACCAACGCGATAAAGGGGTTGTCAATCCCTTCACGGCCACTTGCAAAAGTGAGATCTGAAAGAGATGATAAGATAATATTTTTGGTATTTTTGATATGGAGATTGAAAGTAAAGATTGCAAAACAAAAGCAAAGTAAAGATAAATAGTTGATGGAAGATTAATATGATGAAGATAGACCCGTAAGCCATAGGTTTCACTAGTGGCTTCTCTCATGATAGCAGATTTCTACGGTGGGTGAACGAATTACTGTCGAGCAATCGATATAAAAGCTCATAGTTATGAGAATATCTAGGCATGATCATTGTATATAGACATCACGTCCATGAAAAGTAGACCGAAACGATTTTGCATCTACTACTATTACTCCACACATCGACCGCTATCCAGCATGCATCTAGAGTATGAAGTTCATAAGAACAGAGTAATGCCGTAAGCAAGATGACATGATGTAGAGGGATAAACTCAAGCAATTTGATATAAACCCCATCTTTTTATCCTCGATGGCAACAATAAAATACGTGCCTTGCTGCCTCTGCTGTCACTGGGAAAGGACACCACAAGATTGAACCCAAAGCTAAGCACTTCTCCCGTTGCAAGAACTACCAATCTAGTAGGCCACACCAAACTGATAATTCGAAGAGACTTGCAAAGACATTTAAATCACGCATAAAAGATTTCAGAGAGGAATCAAATATTGTTCATAGATAATCTTGATCATAAACCCACAATTCATTGGATCTCGACAAACACACCGCAAAAAGAATTATATCGAATAGATCTCCAAGAAGATTGAGGAGAACTTTGTATTGAGATCCAAAGAGAGAGAAGAAGCCATCTCGCTAATAACTATGGACCCGGAGGTCTGTGGTAAACTACTCACAACTCATAGGAGAGGCTATGGTGTTGATGTAGAAGCCATCCGTGATCGATGCCCCCTCCGGTGGAGCTCCGGAATAGGCCCCAAGATGGGATCTCACGGGTACATAAGGTTGTGGCGGTGGAATTAGGGTTTTGTGGTGCTCCCCGATGGTTTCAGGGTATGTAGGTATATATAGGAGGAAGAGGCACGTCAGGGGAGCCACTAGGGGCCCACGAGGGTGGGGGGCGCGCCTACCCCCTGGGCGCGCCCCTGCCCTCGTGGCCGCCTCGTTCGCTTCCTGGCGTGTACTCCAAGTATTATGTGTTGCAATTGTTCCAAAAATAACTCTCCCGAAGGTTTCATTCCGTCTGGACTCCGTTTGATATTCCTTTTCTGTGAAACGCTGAAATAGGCAATAAAACATCAATTTGCACTGGGCCTTGGGTTAGTAGGTTAGTCCCAAGAATAATATAAAAGTGTATAATAAATCCCATTAAACATCCAAAACAGATAATATAATAGCATGGAACAATAAAAAAATTATAGATACGTTGGAGACGTATCAAGCATCCCCAAGCTTAATTCATGCTCGTCCTCGAGTAGGTAAATGATAAAAACAGAATTTTTGATGTGGAATGCTACCCAACATAATTCTCAATGTATTTTTTATTTATTGTGGCATGAATGTTCATATCCGAAAGATTCAAGACAAAAGTTTAATATTGACATAAGAATAACAATACTTCAAGCATACTAACAAAGCAATTATGTCTTCTCAAAATAACATGGCCAAAGAAAGTTATCCCTACAAAATCATATAGTCTGGCTATGCTCTATCTTCATTACACAAAATATTTAAATCATGCACAACCCCGGTTTCAGCCAAGCAATTGTTTCACACTTCAATTTTTCAAACTTTTCAACTTTCACGCAATACATGAGTGTGAGCCATGGATATAGCACTATAGGTGGAATGGAGTGGTGGTTGTGGAGAAGAAAAAAGAGGAAGATAGTCTCACATCAACTAGGCATATCAATGGGCTATGGAGATGCCCATCAATAGATATCGATGTGAGTGAGTAGGGATTGCCATGCAACGGATGCACTAGAGCTATAAATGTATGAAAGCTCAACAAAAGAAACTAAGCGGGTGTGCATCCAACTCGCTTGCTCACGAAGACCTAGGGCATTTTGAGGAAGCCCATCATTGGAATATACAAGCCAAGTTCTATAATGAAAATTCCCACTAGTATATGAAAGTGACAAAACAAGAGACTCTCTATCATGAAGATCATGGTGCTACTTTGAAGCACAAGTGTGGAAAAAGGATAGTAACATTGTCCCTTCTCTCTTTTACTCTCATTTTTTTCTTATTTTTTCTTTGGGCCTTTTTTCTTTTTTTGTTCTCCCTTTTTCTTATATGGTCTTTTTTTTCTTTCGTTCGGAGTCTCATCCCGACTTGTGGGGGAATCAAAGTCTCCATCATCCTTTACTCACTGGGACAATGCTCTAGTAATGAAGATCATCACACTTTTATTTACTTACAACTCGAAGCTAGAACAAAATATGACTCTATGTGAATGCCACCGGCGGTGTACCGGGATGTGCAATGAATCAAGAGTAACATGTATGAAAAATTATGAACGATGGCTTTTCCACAAATACGATGTCAACTACATGATCATGCATGGCAATATGACAATGATGAAGCGTGTCATAATAAATGGAACGATGGAAAGTTGCATGGCAATATATCTCGGAATGGCTATGGAAATGCCATGATAGGTAGGTATGGTGGCTGTTTTGGGGAAAGTATATGGAGGGTGTATGGTACCGGCGAAAGTTGCGATATACAAGAGAGGCTAGCAATGTTGGAAGGGTGAGAGTGCGTAGAATCCATGGACTCAACATTAGTCATAAATAACTCATATATTTATTGCAAAAATCTACGAGTTATCAAAACAAAGTATTCAATGCATGCTCCTAGGGGAAGGGTTGGTAGGAGTTAACCATCGCGCGATCCCGACCTCCACACAAAGGATGGCAATCAATAAATAAATCATGCTCCAACTTCATCACATAATGGTTCACCATACGTGCATGCTACGAGAATCACAAACTTTAACACAAGTGTTTCTCAAATTAACAATTAATCCACTAGCATGACTCTAATATGTCCATCCTCATATCTCAAAATAATCATCAAGTATCAAACTTCTCATAATATTCAATGCACTTTTATGAAAGTTTTTATTATACCCATCTTGGATGCCTATCATATTAGGACTAATTTTATAATCAAAGCAAATTACCATGCTATTCTAAAGGACTATCAAAATAATATAAGTGAAGCATGAGAGATCAATAATTTCTACAAAATAAAACCACCACCGTGCTCTAAAAAGATATAAGTGAAGCACTAGAGCAAAATTATCTAGCTCAAAAGATATAAGTGAAGCACATAGAGTATTCTAATAAATTCGGATTCATGTGTATCTCTCTCAAAAGGTGTGTCCACCAAGGATGATTGTGGTAAACTAAAAATCAAAGACTCAAATCATACATGACACTCCAAGCAAAACACATATCATGTGGTGAATAAAAATATAGTCTCAAGTAAAGTTACCGATAGACGAAGACGAAAGAGGGGATGCATTCCCGGGGCATCCCCAAGCTTAGGCTTTTGGTTGTCCTTGAATTTTACCTTGGGGTGCCTTGGGCATCCCAAAGCTTAGTCTCTTGCCACTCTTTGTTCCATAGTCCATCAAATCCTTACCCAAAACTTGAAAACTTCACAACACAAAACTTAACAGAAAATATCGTGAGCTCCGTTAGTGTAAGAAAACAAGCCACCACTCAAAGGTACTGTAATGAACTCATTCTTTATTTATATTGGTGTTAAATCTACTGTATTCCAACTTCTCTATGATTCATTCCCCCCGACACTACTCATAGATTCATCAAAATAAGCAAACAACACACGAAAAACAGAATCTGTCAAAAACGGAACAGTCTGTAGCAATCTGTAACTTTAGAATACTTCTGTAACTCTAAAAATTCTGAAATAAATTGGTAGACGTGAGGAATTTGTCTATTAATCATCTGCAAAAATAATCAACTTAAAAGCACTCTCCAGTAAAAAATGGTAGCTAATCTTGTGAGCGCTAAAGTTTCTGTTTTTTACAACATGATCGCAAAGACTTCACCCAAGTCTTCCCAAAGGTTCTACTTGGCACAAACATTAATTAAAACACAAAACCACATCTAACCAGAAGCTAGATGGATTATTCATTGCTAAACAGAAGCAAAAGCAAAGAAAATAAAATTGGCTTGCCTCCCAACAAGCGCTATTGTTTAACGCCCCTAGCTAGGCATGATACAAGAATATATCTAGGTATTGCCATTTTTGGTAGGCAATTCTTCAATTGAAAACTTATAATTCTTAGGAGTTTCTTCCTTCCTATTAATAATCAAACTTCTAGGCAAGAAATCAAGAAATTAATTTGTGGCCAAAGGTTCCCTAATGATAGTGAGAAAGTTGGGGTGAACACTTATTGATTTAAGATCCGTAGTTCCCTTACTAGAAGATTCACCCTTATTTTAGGAACATACATAAACTTGGCCATTTTGGTAGTAGAGGGATTCGAAATATTTCTCACAGCAGAAAAGGCAGACCATATATTGGTAATAATATCCTCAAGCTTATCTATTCTAGTGGAATCTTGATCTATTTTCTCATTAACTATGGGTTCCTTTTCCTTAAAAAAAATCAAAGTGACTCCTACCCTAGATCCATATTGGGTAATTTGGTTATGGATCTTTTTATCCAAATTTTCAATCAGTTCCACAGTGGCAACTTTATTTTCAATAATTTCAAGCCTTTGCATAATGTGTTCTAAAGATAAGATAGTTCCATTAACCAAAAGAGGTGGTGGGCCAAACAAATCTATCATAGCATTATAAGAATCAAAAGTGTGGCTACCCAAGAAATTCCCTCCGATAATGGCATCAAGAATATATGTATTCCAAGGAGTGATGCCTACATAAAAATTGGGAAGAAGCACGGAAGTGGAAAGCTTCCTAGTAGACCTATTCTGAGCATTGCAAATTCTATACCAAGCATCTTTTAAATTTTCTCCCTCCCTTTGCTTAAAATTGAGAACTTAACTCTCAGGAGTATTAATAATGATAGAAGGACTAGCCATGATGGCGAAGGCAAACGGTAAAGCATACGGAGCAAATAAGAGGGAAAATAAAACGGCAAAGGTGAAGTGGGGGAGAGGAAAACGAGAGGCAAACGACAAATAATGTAATGCGAGGGATAAGTGTTTGTGATGGGTACCTGGTATATGACTTTTGCGTAGATCTCCCCGGCAACGGTGCCAGAAATTGGCAAGTTGACGGGAGATCAAATCTTGTCTTGACTTGGCGTAAGTCTCCCCGAAAACGGTGCCAGAAATTCTTCTTGCTATTTCTCGAGCTTGCGCTGTTTTCCCTCGAAGAGGAAAGGGTGATGCAGCACAATAGCATAAGTATTTCCCTCAGTTTTTGAGAACCAAGGTATCAATCTAGTAGGAGACCACACGTGAGTCCCTCGTACCTACACAAACAAATAAGAACCTTGCAACCAACGCGATAAATGGGTTGTCAATCCCTTCACGGCCACTTGCAAAAGTGAGATCTGATAGAGATGATAAGATAATATTTTTGGTATTTTTGATATGGAGATTGAAAGTAAAGATTGCAAAACAAAATCAAAGTAAAGATAAATAGTTGATGGAAGATTAATATGATGAAGATAGACCCAGGGGCCATAGGTTTCACTAGTGGCTTCTCTCATGATAGCAGATTTCTACGGTGGGTGAATGAATTACTGTCGAGCAATTGATAGAAAAGCGCATAGTTATGAAAATATCTAGGCATGATCATTGTATATAGGCATCACGTCCGTGACAAGTAGACCGAAATGATTCTGCTTCTACTACTATTACTCCACACATCGACCGCTATCCAGCATGCATCTAGAGTACTAAGTTCATAAGAATAGAGTAACGCCTTAAGCAACATGACATGATGTAGAGGGATAAACTCAAGCAATATGATATAAACCCCATATTTTTATCCTCCATGGCAACAATACAATACGTGCCTTGCTGCCCCTGCTTTCACTGGGAAAGGACACCGCAAGATTGAACCCAAAGCTAAGCACTTCTCCCATTGCAAGAACTACCAATCTAGTAGGCCACACCAAGCTGATAATTCGAAGAGACTTGCAAAGATATTTAAATCATGCATAAAAGATTTTAGAGAGGAATCAAATATTGTTCATAGATAATCTTGATCATAAACCCACAATTCATCGGATCTAGACAAACACACCGCAAAAAGAATTACATCGAATAGATCTCCAAGAAGATTGAGGAGAACTTTGTATTGAGATCCAAATAGAGAGAATAAGCCATCTAGCTAATAATTATGGACCCGAAGGTCTGTGGTAAACTACTCACAGCTCATCGGAGAGGCTATGGTGTTGATGTAGAAGCCCTCCGTGATCGATGCCCCCTCCGGTGGAGCTCCGGAACAGGCGCCAAGATGGGATCTCACGGGTACAAAAGGTTGCGGCGGTGGAATTAGGGTTTCGTGGTGCTCCCCGATGGTTTCAGGGTACGTAGGTATATATAGGAGGAAGATGCACGTCAGGGGAGCCACGAGGGGCCCACGAGGGTGGGGGCGCGCCTACCCCCCTGGGCTCGCCCTGCCCTCGTGGCCGCCTCGTTCGCTTCCTGGCGTGTACTCCAAGTCTTATGTGTTGCAATTGTGCCAAAAATAACTCTCCCAAAGGTTTCATTCCATTTGGACTCCGTTTGATATTCCTTTTCTGTGAAACGCTGAAATAGGCAAAAAACAACAATTTGCACTGGGCCTTGGGTTAGTAGGTTAGTCCCAAGAATAATATAGAAGTGTATAATAAAACCCATTAAACATTGAAAACAGATGATATAATAGCATGGAACAATATAAAATTATAGATACGCTGGAGACATACCAGTAAGTACCACTCGACGGCGTACATATCAATGGCACAATGCACCGCCAGGCAAGCCGATCCTCCTCGCACATCGAGTTGAGCTCGAACCCCCATTCTCGGTCGTGGTACGGCCACCAGTCTACCTACAGAATGATTGTTAAGAACCATGAAAGTTGCTACAAAATGATTTGTAAGCTACTTGGTATACCTGGAAATCTGTCAAGTTGTCTAGCTCGTTGGTGAAGATCTTGTACAACATACTAGCCTTGCCCGTGTAGACCTTCACCTTGTCCCATGAGTACGCGGCGGTCGGGTATCGAGCATGGTTGCCTTCTTTGCCATAATCCGTCCATGCATGCGGGCGAACTCTCTCAGGACGACCGACCGTCAACCGCTCCCACATCCAAATTGAGAGGGCCCAGACAAATCCACACACGCCAGAGGTCTCTTCGGCCCTCTGCGTTGCGTGATCTAGCTACAAATATGAAATGATGATCAGATAACACAATCTAAAACAACATACATAGGTCAAAAAATGAGTATTGACATTTTTATCGTACTGAGCGGTACAGGTAAGCGAGGCCGGCGAACCCCTAGCTGTACCCCGCAGCCAAGTTCTCCACGAAGCTGAGATACATCCATAGGGTGCTATCCACCGAGCAGTCTAGAAAGACAACCTCCATCAGAAGATACCACAAATAGGCCCTTGCGTTATGCTCCATGGTCCGTTCATCGGCACCTTGCGGGCATACGACCTGGTTCTCCAGGAGCCACTTGAGTCACACACCAGATGTTCTGTTCCCCTTCATGGGAGGACAATCGCCTATGAGGGTGATAACCCTCTCCTGCCAGTTGGCCCCCAGCTAGAGCATGACCCTAGATGGATAGGGCCGTGATCATGCCAAAGTCCTTGAGAGTCACTGTCATCTCACCACAGCTGAGATGGAAACTGTGCGTCTCGGGGAGCCACCGGTCGATCAAAGCTGTGAGAGCCGAGTGGACTAGCTGTTAGGGCATGTCTCTCTCTATGTGGTTTTGGTGATTGACGACAATACATTTGCGGACTAATGGTGTGCGTTGAGCATTTCAGATATTCATTCATTGGCACGAGACGGTTCCTTCCCCTCGGAGCTCAAAGTGAAGACGGTGTAGTCTCTTTCGTTTCGGCTTAAGTGTACTTGAGTCGTAGTATACACCGTACTATCAAGAGGGGGTCCGTATCGGAAAGGCTAGGGTGGAGTCAACACATACACATCTATCTTGCACCCCAGCTCCTTTCCTCTTCCGTGGAGTTTACCGATATCACGAAAGTGACACTTGGGAGGTGCGAGCGGCGGTACCGCTGGGCCGGAGCGGCAATACCGCTAATAGCCTCAAGCGGTAGTACCGATGTCTCGCAGCGGTAGTACCGCTCGTGGCCATCAGCGGTAGTATAGCTCTGGCTCCGCGCTGGTGCCGCCTCGACTCGAGACTCGTGATGACCCACAAGTATAGGGGATCAATTGTAGCTCTTTTTGATAAGTAAGAGTGTCGAACCCAACGAGGAGCAGAAGAAAATGACAAGCAGTTTTCAGTAAGGTAGTGTCTGCAAGTGCTAAAATTGTAAGTAGTGAGTAGTTTAATAGCAAGGTAATTCGTAATGAGGAAGTAACGATAATTGTAACAAGTATGCAGCAAGGTAGGCCAATACTTTTGAGGCAAAGGTCAGGCCAAAACGATCTCTTATAATAAGCAAAGCGTTCTTGAGAGTACCCGGGAATTTCATCTAGTCACTTTCATCATGTTGGTTTGATTTGTGTTCGCTACTTTGATAATTTGATATGTGGGTGGACTGGTGCTTAGGTGTTGTTATTACTTGAACATACCTCCTACTTATGATTAAACCTCCCGCAAGCATCCGCAACTATGAGAAAAGTATTAAGAATAAATTCTAACCATAGCATTAAACTCTAGGATCCAATCGGTCCCTTACGGAATAGTGCATAAACTGGGGTTTAAGTTTCTGTCACTCTCGCAACCCACCATCTATTTACTACTCCACAATGCATTCCCTTAGGCCCAAATATGGTGAAGTGTCATGTAGTCGACGTTCACATGAAACCACTAAGGGAATCACAACATACATACTATCAAAATATCAAACACATATCAAATTCGCATGATTACTTGCAACATGATTTCTCCCGTGACCTCAAGAACAAAGGTAACTACTCACAAGTGATGAACAAGCTCAAGATCAGAGGGATATTAATATGCATAATAGATCTGAACATATAATCTTCCACTAAATAAGCCATATAGTAATCAACTACAAGATGTAATCAACACTACTATGCACCCCTAGTAACAATCTATAGTTCCGGTAACAAGATTGAATACAAGAGATGAACTAGGGTTTGAGATGAGATGGTGATGTTGAAGATGTTCATGGAGATTACCCCGGGAGGGAAGTTGCCCTGGCGGAATCGCTCCCCCGGAGGGCAAAAGTGCTCCTGCCCAAGTTCCGCCTCAAAAGTTTTTTTCTATTTTTTTCTAGGTCAACATCGCTTATATACCAGAAGATGGGCACCGAAGGTGGGCCGAGGACGCCACGATACACCAGGGTGCGCCAGGGGGCCTGGCGCGCCCAGGTGGGTTGTGCCCACCAGGTGGCCCCCTCTGGTGTTTATTGACTCCAATATTTCTTAAATATTCCATAAAAAATCCTCGTGGACCCCTCACGCGCCGTGGTGTATCGTGGCCTCCTCGGCCCACCTCTGGTGTTTATTGACTCCAATATTTCTTAAATATTCCATAAAAAAATCCTCGTTGAGTTTCAGCTCATTTGGAGTTGTGCAGAATAGGTGGCCTGACGTAGCTTTTTTAGGTCCAGATTTCCAGCTGCCAGAATTCTCCCTCTTGATGTGTACCTTGCAAACTATGAGGGAAAAGGCATTAGAATTACTCCAAAAAGCATTATTATAGATAAAAACATTGTAAATAATAGTAAGAAAACATGATGCAAAATGGACGTATCAAATCCCCCAAGCTTAGACCTCGCTTGTCCTCAAGCGAAAACGGAAATAAAAAAACATATCCACATGCTTTGAGAGAGAGGTATCGATAAAAACAAAATACAGACATAGAAGCATCATGTTGATTATTAATAACAACAATAAAATTAAACATAGGACTTTTATCATAGAACTAATCATAAAATTCTCATGAATAAGTGACAGTTCATCACACAACTGAACTATAAAGCATAAAGACTATTAGAAACCAAGAAACTATGTTTTTAGTCAACTTTTGCAACTACAATTCATCATCTTTTCATGAGGGCTCACGTATCGGAGCCTTTAGGCAAGTCCACATACTCAACAATCATATAGTCTTCTATGATTGCTAACACTCACCGCATACACATGAGCAAAATGTTTCAACTGGACACATATAAAGATAGGGGCTTATAGTTTTGCCTCCCAACATAGTCACCTCAAGGGTGATGTCAACAATAATAACTCATGTCACCCATATTCAACTGGACATATGTGCCTAGATCTTTCCTCACCACATGATGCTTACCAAAGGATAAAAATGAAAGGGGAAGGAGGGAAAACTTTGACTCTTTGCATAAAAGTAAAAGATAGGCCCTTCGCAGAGGGAAGCAGAGCTTGCCATGCGCTTATTTGTTTGCATGATCAATCCCTTAGTGCAAAAGAATGTCACGCTGTATTGCCCCTTAAGATGACAACCTTTATTATGCAGTCTGTCGCTTTTATTCTCCGTCATCCAAGTTCGTACAACGCTCAATTTTCTCTTACACTAAATGATCTCACATATTTAGAAGCAATTTTTATTGCCTTTTTGCACCGATGACAACTTACTTGAAGGATCTTACTCAATCCATAGGTAGGTATGGTGGACTCTCGAAAAAATGTCTGGGTTTAAGGGTTTTTGGATGCACAAGTAGTATCTCTACTTAGTGCGGAATTTTTGGCTAGAAAATATATCGGGCAAGCACCACATGTTAAAGGATCTATGACAATATGACTTCTATGTGAATATGAACACACATAAATCATTAAGTTTTCCTCTTTGTCCAATGTCAACAATTTTGGCATATAATATTTTGATGGGGGCTCACAATCACAAAATATTTCTAGGATAGTATATTTATATGTGAATCTTCTCTTCCCTTATTAATTCTTTCATGAGTTGCATCATTGACCAATGTTATGTTTGTTAATCTCTAACAAAATTTTCTACTTATACTTTTCCTTATGTGGTGCTATCACCTACCATAGGATTAGTATATGATCATATTGATTTATTTATTTCCTTTATTTCTTTACTTTATTTCTTTACTTTATTTGCAGCATGAAAGTAAAGAAAGCAAAAATTCAATCAAAACTTTATTATATAACTTGCACATGGTAACAAGAATAGATCACTAAGCAAACTCTCGAAAAGAAAGCATCGAACTAAACTTATTTCATCTAAAGCAAAAAGATTGAACTAAAATAAGTAAAAGCAAAAAGATAAAGGGATGATACGATGCCGGGGCACCTCCCCCAAGCTTAGAGGAAGCCAAGGGGAGTGCCCATACCCGATATTCAATTCTCCTTTGCTGACGTCCGTATGCTCCTCCCTTTTTGTCTCGATCTTCATCAGCCAAGCATCTTCTTCCATGAAGTTCGAGGAGGAAGACATGATGTCTAGCTTGGTAGATCTGTCCGAAAACATCAAGAAAAGAAAACAGAGGATTTATCCGCGATACGGTGGTCAACAGGTTCGGCGAGTATACATAGAATTTTTATCTTGGGAAACAAGCAAGATGTAGAAAAACGGAGTCTGGAAGGTGCACGAAGTGGGCACAACCCACCTGGGCGCGCCAAGCATGCCTGGCGTGCCCTGGTGTATTGTGCTCACCAGGGGACTCTTCCTGGAAGTTTCTTTATTTCCAAAAATTTAAAATATTCCAGAATTGACAGAAAATATTTTTTTGGATTTTTCAGAGTCCGTTTACTTACCGTAGCACATACCTCCTTATTTTCACGATTCTGGAGTGTTCTGGAAGGACACTTTTATGTACTCTTCCGGTGTCAAAGTTTGGATAATATTACTTTCAACACTAACGGACGTACCTGAGATATAATGCTTTATTCGTTTCCCATTGACTACCTTCGGGTTAGTACCTTCGGAATTATTTATTTTGATGGCACCAGACCGGTAAACCTCCTCGATGACATATGGGCCTTCCCATTTCAAGAGGAGCTTCCCTGCAAAAAATCTGAAACGAGAGTTGTACAAAATAACATACTCTCTGACTTTAAACTCACGTTTTTGAATTATCTTGTCATGCCATCTTTTAACTTTTTCTTTGAATGACTTTGCATTTTCAGAAGCTTGGGTTCTCCATTCATCTAATTAGCTAATATCAAATAACCTCTTTTCACCAGCAAGTTTGAAATCATAGTTGAGTTCTTTAACTGCCCAGTATGCTTTATGTTCTAACTCAAGAGGCAAATGACAAGCTTTTCCATAGACCATTTTATAAGGAGACATACCCACATGATTTTTATATGTTGTTCTATAAGCCCAAAGTGCATCATCTAATTTCTTAGACCAATTCTTCCTGGACCTATTGACAGTCTTTTGCAAAATCAATTTTATTTCTCTGTTGATAAGTTCAACTTGACCACTAGACTGAGGATGATAAGGTGATGCAATTCTATGGTTAACATCATACTTAGCAAGCATTTTACAGAAAGCACCATGAATAAAGTGTGAACCACCATCAGTCATTAAATATCTAGGGACTCCAAACCTTGGGAAAATAACTTCCTTAAGCACTTTAATAGAGGTGTTGTGATCATCACTGCTAGTTGGAATAGCTTCTACCCATTTAGTAACATAATCAACAACAACCAAAATATGTGTATACCCATTAGAGGAAGGAAAAGGTCCCATGTAATCAAATCCCCAAACATCAAATGGTTCAACAGAAAGTGAATAATTCATAGGAATTTCTTGACGCTTACCGATATTACCTATTCTTTGGCATTCATCACAAGATGAGACAAACTTACGGGCATCCTTGAAGAGAGTAGGCCAATAAAATCCCGATTGCAATACCTTGTGAGCAGTTCTATCTCCAGCATGATGCCCTCCATAAGCCTCGGAGTGACATTTCCATAGGATTTTTGCCTGTTCATGCTCAGGTACACAACGCCTAATAATACCATCTACTCCTTCTTCATAAAGATGTGGGTCATCCCAAAAGTAATGTCTTAAATCATAGAAGATTTTTTTTCTTTTGTTGGTAAGTAAAGCTAGGTGGCAAATATTTAGCAACAATGTAATTAGCATAATCAACATACCAAGGTGTACTATGAGAAACATTTATTGCAGCTAACTGCTCGTCAGGAAAACTATCATGAATAGGTAGTGGGTCATCAAGCACATTTTCAAGCCTAGACAAGTTATCGGCTATGGGGTTCTCAACTCCTTTTCTAACAATGATATGTAGATCAAATTCTTGCAACAAGAGGACCCAACGAATAAGTCTAGGCTTAGCATCTTTATTTTCCATAAGATATTTAATAGGAGCATGGTCTATGTGAATAGCTACTTTAGAGTCAACAATATAAGGTCTAAATTTATCACAAGCAAACACCACTGCTAAGAATTCTTTTTCAGTTGTAGCATAATTTCTTTGAGCATTTTCTAGAGTTTTACTAGCATAATGAATAACATTCAATTTCTTATCAACTCTTTGTCCTAGAACAACACCAACAGCATAATCACTAGCATCACACATAATTTCAAAAGGCAAGTTTCAATCAGGTGGTTGAACAATAGGTGCAGATATTAAGGCTTTCTTAAGTGTTTCAAAGGCTTCGAGGCAATCATCATTGTCGGGGAAACTGGTCGCCCACGAACACCTATGGGACCGGAGCCCCTTTTCGGTACGGCAAGGGAGCGGAGGGAGCACAAAGAGCAGATCGAGGGGCACACGCGAGCAGTTTACCCAGGTTCGGGCCGCACGGATGCGTAAAACCCTACTCCTGCCTTGGTTGTATTGAGTTCTTGGCTCAGGAGCAAGAAGATCTACAGTACTAGCTACACCGAGCGTGGGAGTGATCAAGTTTTCGGAACCGAACCCCCTCTACGTTGTGCATGGGCCTCCTTTTATAGCTCAAAGGGGTCACCGACAGGTGTCAACGTAGATGAGGGTAAAAGTGTAAAATTGATGGTAGTTGTAACAGTGCATGTACAGTGTATGTACAGTGGTCTATACCTAACCCTGACGGTGGGGGACAAGGGCATTGAATGCCCGTCGCCGTCACCCCAAAAGCGTCCGCCCGGGCGCCTCCGTTCGCCACGACGGAGGCCTCGTCATCGTGGCTTGCCACCGTGTACCCCCAGGCTGCACAGCCATCCGCCACGTGCCCCAGGAAGGGCCCCAGGGCGACGCGTGGCCAGGTGAGCTGGAGCGCAGGCACACAGTGAAAGCTTGCCGCGGCAAGCACCTTGCCGCGGTTGCTACCTTGCCGGGCCCGGAAGCTTGCCGCTCTCCGGGTCTCGCCGGGGCGCGCGATGCGCCACGACATGTCTTCTGAAATGCTGTTCTTTGGCCTTCCTCGCAAGCTCCTCTTGCTAGGGTCTTGTGCAGAAGGGATGATCTCGAGCCTGGAGCGGCCTTCCCGGCAAGCCCCTCTTGCCGGGGTCTTGTTTCTTAACTTGAATACTTTGTTCTTGAATGGCTTCAAGGGAACCAGAGTGGGTTTCGGCGGGCGCGTGGTGAGCCCAACCACGGGACGCTGCTACTGCCCGTGCACAAGTCGGGATACTAAGGTACCCCTACTTTAGTACACCGATAGGAGCCCCCGGGCCTGGGCCACACACGGTGCCGGGCGCTGTTGGGCCAGGCCCAAAATAGTGCACGGGCACACGCGGCCCACGGCGCACCGTTTCCCACTCCGCATCCACCGCATCCCTCCCTAACGGCACGCGTCGATTGCGGCGTCGTGGGAGAGATCGTGGCCCGTTTCTTTAATGGGAAAATGCGGAACGTCCCCCACTTCCCCCTTAAAAGCAGAGGAAGCAGGGGCAGTTTTCCCCCCATTGCTTCATTGCGTCTTCAATCTCAGAAACTCCCGCCGCTCTCCGCCTCCCCAAAGGTCGACAGAGAGCCGAGCTCCACCTCTCTTCCACCGCCGCCAGCCTCCCCGGCGCTGCCGATCCCTCTCGCCGTCCCCACCATGGCCCCGAAGAGCAGCAAGATGAAGAGCGAGAAGTCCGACAAGGCGGCGAAGCTGGCCGCAATGCGGAAGAGGATGGTGGTCTTCCCGCCGAGGCTCGGCGCGAGGGAGCTGCGGGACAAGTATTACTTGTTCTGGGCGAGGGAGACGAAGGCTCACCCGCGCACCAGAGTCCTCCCCGCTGAAGCCTGCGACATGTATCCGGGAGGTTACCACTACTTCGCTTTGTTCTTCCACTGTGGCCTTTGTCCTCCGTACTCTGAGTTTTTCTGCGATGTGATGAACACGTACGGATTCCACCTCCTAGATTTCACCCCGAATGCTGTTCTCACAATGGCCGTTTTCGCACATCTGTGCGAAAACTTTGTCGGGGTCCACCCCAACGTAGCTCTCTTCCGCCACTTCTTCACACCTAGAGTAGAGTCTAGATCTCCACTCTCCGGTGGCATATCCTGGATCTTCAGGCTTAACAAGAAAGAGGCGTACTTGATTGGAGAGCTCCGCGGCAAGTGGGAGGAGTGGAGAGCTGATTGGTGCTGGGTTATGGAAGAGGAACCCCAGCAATTTACCTCTCCTTGCCGGGCCGCAATAGTGCGTGGCAAGGATTGGAGCGATCTGGCCCCGGAGGATGAGAAGCTGGAGATAGCCCTCATTAGGATCCTTCGCCTCCGGGACGCCAACCTTACTGTAGGTGAGGTCGGGGCGGATTTCCTTCGCCGCCGCATTGCTCCCCTGCAGGATAGGGAGAGGCCTGCTTGGGAGTTCGGCAACGCGGCAGACTGCATGAGGCTGCGCCCCGGGCTAAACTACAACTTCACCGTCCTGGAACTCAAGGGGATGGTCCGCTCGATGTTCAAGCATGACCCCAAGCACAAGGAGTGGTTTACCCCGTCGTGGGGAGTAGTTCCCTTATGCAACAACTCTGCCCTTAGTGCCGTCCGTGCGGCAATGCCTCAGTGCGACTCCCACGGGGTTGATCCCACTTGGCCGATGCCTTCAGAAGAGACCGTGCAGACTTTCTTCGACAATCTGGTTGAACGGCTGCGCAACCCCGAAGAGAAGAAGGGCCTCACCCGTGCGACCACCGACCGGGATGTGGCGTATATCGCCAGCAGGATGGAGGAGGCTGCCGCAGCGGCGGCTGCAGGTGAGTTTGGGTACACCGTGGATGAAGCAGAAGCAGCGGATGCAGTGAGCCGGGCCGAGGAGGAGGAGATCCTCAAACTGCTGAGGCCCGCCGGGAAGCCTGCCGGGGAGCCCGCCGGGGAGCCTGCTGGGAAGAGCGAGGCTGCCTGGCAGGGGACCGAGTCCAGTGAGCCCGCCGAGGAGGACGCCGAATCGGGCGATTCCGACGAAGACTCGGGCGGGTCACTGAACCTCGACGACATTTCCTCATCCTCGGAGAATTCTCCGCCACCGCGAAGTCCTCCGCCACAGCCAAAGAAGCGCCTCTGCAAGACCACCGAGACGGTGAAGCAGCCGGCGCCCCGACAGCAGCCGAAGCGTCGTGCGACGCGTGCCACCACGACGAGCAAGGTCGTCAAGGAGGCGCCCCGTGTCCCAGCGGCAAGCGGAGGGGGATCTTCCCGAAGCGGTTCTGGTGTTCCTTCTGCCCCTCGGTCCTCAGCGACGACCGGAGCGGGGTCTTCGCAACCCACGGCTCCGGAGCCCGCCAAGCGCCCGAGGGAGCCTACTCCTCCAGCTCCTCGCGCTGGGACACGCGAGGCGGAATTTGACTTCTCCGCCCTTAGTTCCGACGAGGAGGAGGAAGAGTAAGCATTTGCAACTTTTATTTCCTCTGATTCTTGTTGCTCTTGTCTTGAATTCTCTTTGCCTAACTTTGATCTTGTTTGGCTTCCAGGACCCTGACCCAGAGGATGGCGAAGAGGGCCAAGATCCCTGTGGTTGACCTCGAGGACGACGAGCCCGTCGCCGCGGCAGGGGATGCGCCCGCGACAGGCTTGTCGGACCAGCCGGCTGCTCCGGAGAGCAGCCCCCAGCGTAAGTTCCTTGTTCACTTTTCTGCTTATCGGGCGCGCTTGAGCTTCTTATCCTTATTGATGTCTTGTTTGCTTGTTGTCTTGTGCAGAAGTGGAGCCGCAGCCTCAGGAGCGTCAAGAAACTACTCCCGACGAGCCGCTCGTCCCACCATCCCCGCCAAGGAGGAGCTCCCCGGCGAGGGAGGGTGCCTCGCCAAGGGCGGGTACTCCGCCAAGGGCGAGTACCCCGCCAAGGGCGAGCACCCCGCCAAGGGAAGGCGCCAGCAGCCCTCCGCCGGCGGGGGCCACTACTACGCCGCCAAGGGAGAACTCCCCGGCGAGGGACCCCGTTACTGAAGAGGCCCGCGCAGGTAAACCCTTGTACTTTCCTTATTTTGAACTCTTCTTTTTTGGATATTTGCTTGACGATTCTTCTTTTCTTTTTCTGTTGTCAGATCCGCCCGCCCCGGAGCCGATGGAGACGGAGACCATCGCCGAGGAGGAAGTGCGCGACAATGCTGGCGACGCCGCCACTGCTGACGAGCCCGTTGCCGACGAGACCCCCGCGGCCACTGACGCGGCAGCTGGGGAGGAGACCGGCGACCGCACTGACGGCCCGCCGGACGCTGCACCGGCTGCCGACCCCTCCGCCGCCGCGACTGGGCCGGGTATCTATCTGGAGGCCGCCAACGGGGTCTTCATCCAAGTCCTGTGGGCGTCCTCATCAAGGGAACCCGTGGAGGGGGAGAGCTTCGATGGAGAAGTCCTCGCCTCCGCAGGGCTGAAGCTTGTCGATGCGCCCGGCATCAGCAGCGAGTCCGAAGAGGAGCAGCTCCTGCGCCGGCTTCTGGCCTTGTACCGGGCCAGGCAGGCCAAGCTGGAGTCCCGAGAGGCTCTGGCCGCCAAGGCCGGTGTCGACTTGGAGAAGCGCGCCGCGGAGCTCCGCGCCGCCAACCAAGCGGCCCTCCGGAACTTGGCGGAGGAGCGCGAGGAGCTCGCCGGGGCGCACCAGGCGTTCATCCTCGAGAAGGCCGAGGCCGAGGAGCAGCAACGTCTGGCCGCCGAGGATCTGGCTCGGCGGGAAGGAGAGTTGAACCAGCGGAAGGTCGACCTTGATAGCCACGAGGACGACCTCGCCGCGCGCGAGCAGTCCATTGGCGAGGCTCTGCAGGAGGCGAGGGACGCCACTGCTGCCGCAGAGACCGCCAAGAGGGACCTGGAGGCGAGGGTGGCGCAGTTGGAGCTTAATCTGAAGACGAGCGAGGAGAAGGTTGCCGCGCTCAAACTTGAAAGGGAGAAGGACGCCCACAACCATTCGGAGCTGCAGGTCCGCCTCTCTGAGAAGGGCAAAGAGCTCAACGACGCCAAGGATTCCATCGCAGACTTGGAGCTGAAGGTGTCCACCCTCACCGAGTCGCTTGACGGGGCTCGGATCAGGGAGACAAAGTTGAAGGAGGATCTCCGGGCTGAAAGGGCGCTGCTGGACAGTGCCGCCCTTACGCAGAACAACTTCCAGCGGACGGTGGAGCAGTGGACCGAGGAGCTCGTCACCTCCGCCGCCAATATTGACAAGGAGATGGTGGCGCTGGGGACGGAGCACCTCGCGTACTCCCCCGACGAGAACCTTCCCCACAGCGCCAAGCTGAGCCTGTTCTTCAGAGGAGTGGCGCCGGCCCTCGTGCAGCTACGGGAAAGGCTCCCCGTACAGCTGGCGAACGAGGCGCGCAGGCTCTGCACAGGCACCGTGGAGCGAGTGTTGGCGAAGATCGTCTACCGCAACCCTGGGATCAACCTCGACAACGTTCTCCGGACCCTGCCGCCCGAAGCTGACCAGGAAGTGTTGAAGGCTCGCGTCGCCCACATCGTGGCCAAAGTGGGCAAGATCAAGAGGGTTGACGGCGACCGCGTAGACTAGGTTGCTTTCTTTCTGCTTCCCTTGCCGCTGCCAATTAAGTCATAGACAGTAGTTTGTTAG
Organism: Secale cereale; assembly: GCA_902687465.1. Classification (NCBI taxonomy): domain Eukaryota; kingdom Viridiplantae; phylum Streptophyta; class Magnoliopsida; order Poales; family Poaceae; genus Secale; species Secale cereale. The sequence continues at coordinate 696,487,206 of LR738710.1, read as the reverse complement.
AACAGCGGCAAGTCCTCTTGTAATATAACTTCTTTTTGGATAGTCAATGCAGTGTTATCTCCCTTGCTCGATCCCTTTACTTTGTATGCTTTCCACCTTACGCTTTTAGGGAACTTGCCGGCAAAGGGACCCTTGCCGCGAGCGCTGAGTGCGGAACTCTTAGCAGCCTGCTGGCAATGCCCTCGCCGACAAGAAACCTTGCCGTAGCTAGTCGCAGCACACTTAGGTTGTTGAGCGAACTCGAAAACGAAATAAGGGCGCGACACTTGTCGCAGCTCACTTAAGCCGTTGAGCGTGCTCGAAACAAAGTAAGGGCGCGGCTAGCCACGGGTAGGTTCCTCGGCGCACTGGTTTTCCATACAAAGTGTGGTCGTTCAAGGAAGATAACTAATTTTTTTAAAATTTTGAATGCTCAAACTTTGGCAACTTAGCTTTTGTGTTCTGTTTGCTTCTCGGCAAGGCTTTCCTTCCTTGAACATCACTTGGTCCACACCACTGTCTCCTTCCCCCCGGCAAACTTGTGCGCGAGGAACACTTCTTCTGCTTGAGAGAAAAAGGAAGGGGGGGAGGAAACATAGATATGGAGCCTCGCGGCTTGTTATTGCTTACCGGGATCGTGTGCTGCACAAAGTGTCAGATAATACATGCAATGATAACAAGAATGCATGAAACGACAAGCTGTGCGAAGCACAAAAGTTTTACTGATGCACGGGGTCTGCGCGCGGCTTTGTAGAAAGGTTTACATGCAACAGCGACAAGACTTGTACAAAAGGTGGTTGCCGGAGCGGATCACGGCAACTGCGCCTCATGGGTGAAACTTGCGAAGATGCTCAATGTTCCAGGAGTTGCTCACCGGTAAGCCTTCTTCGGTCTCAAGGCGGACAGCGCCGGGCCTTGTGACTTGTCTCACCCGATAAGGGCCTTCCCACTTCGGCGTCAACTTGTTGGAGTTCTTGGCGGACTGAACGCGCCGAAGAACAAGGTCGCCTTCCTCGAGACTCCTGACCTTGACTTTGCGGCTATGATAGCGACGCAAAGTTTGCTGGTATCGAGCAGCTCGTACAGCAGCCTGGAGACGGTCCTCATGATGGGCCTCGAACCCCTCGTTGATTACCCCAAGTGGAAGGTGTAAGATGTAGTAAGTAGAAGTGTTTTCCCCTAGCAAAGATGCCAAGGATCGAATCCCCAGAGACTCCTAGGTTCAACAAGTAGGTGTCAATTGCTAACGGCGCAATTAGCAATCAACGTGGACCTGCACACAGATACAAATAACTTTGCTCCCAACGAGTACAGAGAGGTTGTCAATCCCTCCGGCCTTGTAGTTCACAAAGGGTTAAAAGCAATGATAGTAGTGATAGATAGTTTTTGCAATAGTAAGTAAAATAGCGAAAAGTAAATAGTGGATGTGATCAATGATGGTAATATGGACCGGAGTCTCATGATGTTCACTATTGATGTCTCTCTCCCAAAAGACGATAAAACAGCTATGTGAGGTAAACAAATTACAGCTGGGTAATTGACAGGACCACGAACGCAAACCAATGCTGATTACATTGCAAGAAAGGTTGAGGTTCAAAGCATGGGCGGTACGCCAAAGTAAGTAGACCGAAATCCATCAATATCTACTACTAATCATCCACCTTGAGATATCTATCCAGAACATCTCGCTGGTATTAAGTTGCGAGTCCCGCCCATAGTGTAAACTCAATGCAACAGACAACTGCATTAAAAGAACTTTGCGTAAAGTAAACAATCCTTGCACCCACGGGCACAAGCACCATTGTTTTCCCCCTTGTGGCAACAGCACATCCCCTAGACTCATGTTTCTGTCACTCAAGCTAGTCATCGAGGGGCATGAACCCACAATCGAGCATAACGTTTCCTCTTGGAGTCACTACCTATTACTCGGCCAAAGCAATAAATAACAACGGAGAACATGCAAGAATTACTTATGAACTAAAATATAAAAGAGGTGAATCAAATATATTACTCAAGATCAATCTGAACATAATCTCATAATCCATCGGATCCCAGCAAACTCAACATAGCAACAGCATAAGGATTACATAGGTGCCTCGATCATGTAGGGCAGCTCACGAGGACTAATTAGTGAAGCACAAGAATGGGAGGAGAACATCACATAGCTACTGGTCATGGACTCATGGTCCAAGGGAGACTACTCACGAGTCATCCGGGAGGCGTCCATGGTGGTGGAGAAGCTCCCGGTGGTGATCCTCCCCTCCGGCAGGGTGCCGGGAAGAGTTCTCCTGGTGCTCCCGATCTTGGAAGCGGCGGTGGCGGCGGAACAGAGATGGGATCGCGAAAAGAAATCCTGTTCTAAGGGTTACGGAGGACCCTTTAAATATATGCCAGAGTAGGGCATCGGGGGAGCCTCGGGGGGCCCAGGCGCCCCCCCGGCGCGGCCCCGGGGGG
>LR738710.1:696330094-696479769 GCA_902687465.1 Secale cereale | reverse complement strand
CAGGGCGCCTGGAGCCCCTGTGGCCCCCCCAGGCTGCCCTTCGGACACAGTGTTGTTTCCGGATCGCTGATTTTTTATATAATTTTTCTGGATTTTTCTGGGCAGTTCTCGAAACGTGAAAACCTGAAATACAAAAACAGCCGAAAACAGAAACTGGCACTGGGGTGCACTGGATTAGTAAGTTAGTCCAAATATGATCAAAAGTGTATGGAAGTGTATGAATATCATAGCAATATCACCCAAAAGTGGCATGGAGCAAGCAGAAATTATAGATACGTTTTGGACGTATCACCTCCTCGAGGAGCAGTGCATCATCTTGCCGCAGCTGCTCCTGCTCAAGCTCATCGTAAGCGAGCACTCGAGGAGACCCGTATACGAGTTCCGTGGGGAGAAGTGCCTCTGCTCCATAGACAAGAGCAAAGGGTGTCTGTCCGGTGGCTCGATTTGGTGTCGTCCTGATTGACCAAAGAGCCGCCGGCAACTCCTCGATCCAGTTTCTTCCGCACTTGTGCAGCCTGTCGAAGGTCCTTGTCTTGAGTCCGCGCAGCACTTCAGCATTTGCCCTCTCCGCTTGACCATTGCTCCTCGGGTGAGCAACAGAAGCGAAGCAGACCTTGGCGCCAAGGTCTTGGACGTATTGCATGAAGGTGCGACTTGTGAACTGTGTGCCGTTGTCGGTGATGATCCTGTTAGGGATTCCGAAACGGCAAACGATCGATCTGAAGAACCTGACTGCTGACTGTGCGGTCACCTTTCTCACTGGTTCCACTTCCGGCCACTTTGTGAACTTGTCGATAGCAACGTACAAGTACTCAAAGCCCCCACAGCGCGGGGAAAGGGGCCGAGGATGTCGAGCCCCCAGACCGAAAATGGCCAGGACAAAGGGATCGTCTGGAGAGCTTGAGCTGGCTGGTGTATTTGCTTGGCATGGAACTGGCACGCTTCACACTTGGTTACTTGTGCAGTTGCATCTTGGAGGGCTTTTGGCCAAAAGAAACCTTGCCGGAACGCCTTCCCGGCAAGTGCTCTTGCGCCAATGTGGTGTCCACATGTGCCTCCGTGGATCTCTGCCAACAGCTTCTGTCCATCTTCCCGAGAAATGCATTTCAATCTGACACCATTGAGTCTTCTTCTGTACAGCTCGTTGCCGACGAACTGGTACATACTTGACTGACTGGTTATTCTCTCTATCTCTTCTGGTTCTTCGAGAAGTTCTCTTGTTTGAAGAAAACGGACAATTTGCTGTGCCCAGGTTGGAGCTTGAGGCTCAACAACAAGGACTAAAGGCATCAGTGCTGCTGCGGGAACGTCAGCTTCTACGGCAAGAACCTGCGGCTCTGCCGGAGCTGGACGTTCCCCGGCAAGCCTGCCGGAGCAAGGCTTGCCAGGAACATCTGCTTCAACTGCACGAACCCTAGGGTCCGCAGGAGCAGACTGTTCCTCAGCAACTTGGTCGTCGATCCTGGGGATCTTGGCGGCGGCTTCAGGAAGATCCGCCGGCAAGTAGTCACCGGAGACCAACTTTCTTTTCTTGCTCTGCACAACTGATGGTGTAACGGATGGTTGAGTTAGCTTGAGCACGAAGGTCCCTGGTTCCACAGGTAACTTCATTGCAGCATACTTTGAGAGGCCATCTGCGATATCATTCTGAGCTCTTGGAACGTGCTCCATCTGCAGGCCTTCAAAGTGTTCTTCCAGCTTCCTCACTTCATCGACATAAGCTTCCATCAAAGGACTCTGGTAGCTCTTGTTCACTTGTCGGACTACCAACTGTGAATCTCCCCGCACAATCAACTTCTTGATCCCAAGTTCGGCTGCAATTCTGAGGCCAGCAAGCAAACCTTCATACTCTGCAGTATTGTTTGTCGCTTGCTCCTTGGGAAAGTGCATTTGAACAACGTACTTGAGGTGCTCCCCGGTGGGCGCTATGAGTAACACACCAGCACCGGCGCCTTGCAGCGAGAAGGCACCATCAAAGTACATTATCCATTCCTTGCTTGCTTCCTTGACGGGGATGCTTGTCTCTGGAACTTCTTCGTCCGGTGTTGGCGTCCATTCCGCTATGAACTCTGCCAATGCTCTACTCTGGATAGTTGAAGTGCTTTCAAACTTAAGACCAAAGCTTGACAGCTCCAGTGCCCACTCGACAATCCTACCTGTTGCTTCTGGGTTTTGCAATATCCTCTTCAGCGGAAAGCGAGTGACTACTGTTATCTCATGTGCTTGGAAGTAATGGCGCAGCTTTCTCGAGGCCACGAGGAGGCCGAAAAGCAGCTTCTGCACCCCAGAGTATCTTGATCTAGCCCCCTGCAAGAGGGAACTCACAAAATAAACTGGGCGCTGCACCATCTTCTTTCGCACTTCTCCTTGTATCTGCGCAGACTCGTCCTTGTCGGGGCCAGAGCTTGTCGGGGAAGCCCCCTGCTTGCCGCTGGATGCGCTTGCCGGGGCTGTGGATTCCTCATCTGCCTCCCTCTCCGCTACCAACGCAGCACTAACCACTTGATTGGTTGCTGCTAAATACAGCAGCAACTTCTCTTGCGGCTTAGGTGCGACAAGTATAGGAGTGGAGGACAGGTATCCTTTCAAGTCCTGCAGCGCTGCCTCCGCTTCTGGAGTCCATTTCATAGGACCTGCCTTTTTCAAGATTTTGAAGAAAGGCAGGGCGCGTTCTGCAGACTTTGAAATGAACCTGCTGAGGGTAGCCACACAACCAGCAAGTCTCCGTACATCCTTGACGCGCTTTGGAGCTTCGATCTGCTCGATGGCCTTGATCTTGTCGGGATTGGCTTCAATCCCCCTCTGTGACACAAAGAACCCGAGAAGCTTGCCGGAGGGGACTCCGAAGACGCACTTCTCGGGGTTCAGCTTGAGTTGTATCTTGCGCAGATTTGCGAAAGTCTCATCCAGATCTTGGATCAGGGTATCCTTGTGCTTGCTCTTGACCACTATGTCATCCATGTAGGCTTCTACATTCCTGTGTATCTGTGGCTCAAAAGCAGTGTGGACCACCCTTGCAAATGTTGAGCCCGCATTCTTCAGTCCAAAGGGCATGCGTATGAAACAGTAAGTGCCACATGGAGTAATGAATGCGGTCTTCTCTTCATCTTCCTCAGCCATGAATATCTGGTGATACCCGGAGTATGCGTCAAGAAATGAAAGCAACTCACATCCAGCCGTGGAGTCAACGAGCTGGTCAATGCGCGGCAAGGGAAATGGATCCTTGGGACAAGCTTTATTCACATCAGTGAAGTCTATACAAAGTCTCCACTTCCCATTAGCTTTGCGCACGACAACTGGATTTGCCAACCACGTAGGATGAAGTACACCTCTAACAAGGCCTGCTGCTTCCAACTTCTTGATCTCTTCAGCAATGAACTCTTGGCGCTCCGCCGCTTGCTTCCTGACCTTCTGCTTGACGGGCCGCGCGTGAGGACAAACATCAAGCTTGTGCTCAATTACCTTCCTGGGAACGCCGGGGATGTCCGACGGTTGCCATGCAAACACGTCGACATTCGCCCGCAGGAAGGCAACGAGCGCGCTTTCCTATTTAGGATCGAGCGTAGCACTGACGGTGAAAGTACCACCAGTGCCGTCCTCCTTGGCGGATAACTTCTTGGTTGCAGGTGGAGCTGCCATTCCTTTCTTGCACTTGCCGGTGGAGCTCGATGGTGCGTCCTCGACGGCAGCGCAGCACTCCGAAGAGGTGCGTTTGCCGGAGTGGGCCCCAGAGCTCTTGCCGGACTTGATCTTGGTCTTCCCCCCGGGAGCTTCAGCGGCAAGTGTCTTGCTGTTTGCCGCGGCTGCTGCATCCCGGTAGATCTTGTCGGCGCAGATAAGCGCGTCCTTCTTGTCGCCGGGGACAGAGATGACGCTTATTGGCCCTGGCATCTTGAGCATGCTATATGCATAGTGAGAGGCTGCCATGAACTTGGCGAGCGCAGGACGGCCAAGTATCCCATTGTATGGCAATGGGATATCGGCGACGTCGAAGGTGATCCTCTCAGTCCCGAAGTTTAGCTCTCCGCCAAAGGTCACTGGCAGTGTGATCTTCCCCTTCGGCTTGCTCCTTCCCGGGTTGATTCCTTGGAAAGTACCGGTTTCCTCGAGCTCGCTGTCGGGGATCTGCAGCTTCCGGATTACAGCAGAGGAGATCAAGTTTAGGCCGGCCCCGCCGTCAACCAACATCTTGGTGACCTTGAGGTTGCGGATGGTTGGCGAAACCAACATCGGCAAGCACCCGACCGCAGTTGTGCGGTCAGGGTGGTCCTCAAGGTCGAAGATGATGGGCGTGCTGGACCACTTCAGTAGCTTGCGCGACTCGACGGGTGGCTCAACTGCATTCACTTCCCGCACCCATTGCTTGAGTTGGCGGTGGGAAGTGTGCAGGGAGGCACCTCCATCGACGCACAAAACTTCTGTGGCCTTCTGGAACTCTTGCTCGCTGTTGTCTCCGTCATCCATGTCATCGTCATCGTCTTCGTCTTCATCCTTGTCGCGGCCGCGGGGAGGTCTGTCTCCTTGCCGCTGCTTGGCCTTGCCGCGGCGTCCTCCCCGGCCATTGAATGGCCGCTTCTTGCCGGACTCACCTCCGCCTCCCTGGGCCTTCTACTTGTCGCGTCGCTCGTATTCAGCCTTCTGCTGCTCTACGAGGTATTCGACCCTCTTGCAGTTCTGGAGATCGTGGCCCTTGGTGCGGTGGATCTTGCAGTACTACTTGTCGGAGCTGTCCTGCTTGTCGGCGGCGGCTACAGTGGCAGGCTCCTTGCCGGAGCCACCAGCCTGAGTTTTCTTGTCGCCAGCCTCCTTGCCGGACTTCTCCACAGCCAGTACTTCCTTGTTCTTCTTCTTCTTGTTGTTCCGCCGCCGGTTTTTCCTTGCCGGGGCGGCGTCCTCGCTGTCCGTTCCTCCTGCTCCAGTATCCTCTCCGAGGAGTCTCCTCCCTTCTTCAACGCGCACACACTTGTCAGCCAGAGCGTAATGCTCGCTGACGTCCCGGATCTTGGTCATCGCCATCTCCTCCCTCATCCGGCGGTTACACACGTTCTGGTGGAACGCGCTGATAACCGCGGCAGGGTGGACATCCGGGATGTTGTGCTGAACGCGGCTGAACCTCTGGATGTACTTTCGCAGGGACTCTCCCTCCTTCTGGGCAAGAATGTGGAGATCGCTCTCCTGGCCGTGGGGTTTGTGGCCGCCCGTGAAGGCGCCGACAAACTGGTGGCACAAGTCTGCCCAAGAAGAGATGGAGTTCTCCGGCAAGTGCATAAGCCAAGATCTGACGTTTGGCTTAAGCACGAGCGGGAAGTAATTCGCTAGAATCTTCTCGTCTCTTCCCCCGGCAGCCTGCACCGCAATGGTGTAGATGCTGAGGAACTCCGAGGGATGGGTCTTGCCGTCGTACTTCTCGGGTACGTCGGGCTTGAAGTTCTTCATGCTGGGCCACTGGACTTGCCGCAGCTCTCGGGTGAACGCAGGGCAACCTGCCGCATATGGCAAGTCGCCTGGTTCATCGGGCGCGTGCAAGTCGACAGCGGTCCCAGCGCGCTGGTCGGACTGTCGCCGTGCTTCTCTTTGATGCTCGATGCGAGTTCGAGCGTCCTCTTGTCGCCTGTCGTCGAGGACTTGGCGCTGATCGCGGCGAGCTCGCGGATCTGACGACGCCGTGGAGTCGTCGTCGACGTTGATCCGGCGAGTCGGCGATTTTTGCTTCTGCGGCGGGGAGTGCACGGTAGTTGCACCCCCGGCGGTCTTGTCTCCATCAGCCTTCGCCTGGCTGACTTGCCGCGACCGTGATGTTGCCGGTTGCTGCGGTGTGTCGTTGTTGGCGAAGGTGATGAGGCTCTGGATTGTAGCCCTCCAGTCTTCGGCCTTGTCCGCCACTAGAGGGAAGTCGAGGAGCAGCTGAGCCCTAGCTAGAGCTTCTGCTGGAGAGGAGGGAAGCGGTGGCGAGCGGTGCGAGGAGCGAGATATGCTCGGACTTCTAACAACGTTAGAAGGAGCAGGGTCTCGCCCCGGCGACCGCGCCTTGCTCGTACCGACGCATTGGCCTTGAGCATCCCGTGACCCGCCGGCTTGGCCACGTCCCAGCAAGCGTATGGTACCCTGGGTACCACGCCGCTGCTGGTCCGGTACCTCCTGAGAGGGGCGCGGTGCATGCACGGACGCCGAGGTCTTGGAATGGGCTCGGTCGTCCGTTTTGTCCTTGGACTTGGCGGCGCCGTGAGTTTCCTCGCCGGCGTCCACCCTTCCGCCAGCGTCTACCGCACCAACCGTTGGTTCTGGTGGTGGCGGGATCGACGCGGACGGGCCTCCGACCTCCGAAGCTTTCTTCTTCGGCGGCATGTCGATGTAGTCGATGAAGCTGATGAAGTTGGAGAAGATTGCGCCCGCGTGAGCGCCGGATCAGGTTCGCACAACCTCGACGCCCCCTACCTGGCGCGCCAAAGATGTCGGGGAAACTGGTCGCCCACGAACACCTATGGGACCGGAGCCCCTTTTCGGTACAGCAAGGGAGCGGAGGGAGCACAAAGAGCAGATCGAGGGGCACACGCGAGCAGTTTACCCAGGTTCGGGTCGCACGGATGCATAAAACCCTACTCCTGCCTTGGTTGTATTGAGTTCTTGGCTCGGGAGCATGAAGATCTACAGTACTAGCTACACCGAGCGTGGGAGTGATCAAGTTTTCGGAACCGAACCCCCTCTACGTTGTGCATGGGCCTCCTTTTATAGCTCAAAGGGGTCACCGACAGGTGTCAACGTAGATGAGGGTAAAAGTGTAAAATTGATGGTAGTTGTAACAGTGCATGTACAGTGGTCTATACCTAACCCTGACGATGGGGGACAAGGGCATTGAATGCCCGTCGCCGTCACCCCAAAAGCGTCCGCCCGGGCGCCTCCGTTCGCCACGACGGAGGCCTCGTCATCGTGGCTTGCCACCGTGTACCCCCAGGCTGCACAGCCATCCGCCACGTGCCCCAGGAAGGGCCCCAGGGCGACGCGTGGCCAGGTGAGCTGGAGCGCAGGCACACAGTGAAAGCTTGCCGCGGCAAGCACCTTGCCGCGGTCGCTACCTTGCCGGGCCCGGAAGCTTGCCGCTCTCCGGGTCTCGCCGGGGCGCGCGATGCGCCACAACATGTCTTCTGAAATGCTGTTCTTTGGCCTTCCTGGCAAGCTCCTCTTGCCAGGGTCTTGTGCAGAAGGGATGATCTCGAGCCTGGAGCGGCCTTCCCGGCAAGCCCCTCTTGCCGGGGTCTTGTTTCTTAACTTGAATACTTTGTTCTTGAATGGCTTCAAGGGAACCAGAGCGGGTTTCGGCGGGCGCGTGGTGAGCCCGACCAGGGACGCTGCTACTGCCCGTGCACAAGTCGGGATACTAAGGTACCCCTACTTTAGTACACCGACAATCATCAAAAACAAAAGGAATATCCTTTTGCAAGAGACTAGTGAGAGGCCTAGAAATTTTAGAGAAGTCTTTAATAAACCTCCTATAGAAACCAACATGACCTAGGAAACTACGAATACCTTTGATGTCATTAGGACATGGCATTTTCTCAGTTGCATCAAACTTAGCTTGGTCCACTTCAATACCTCTTTCAGAAATTTTATGACCCAAGACAATGCCTTCATTAATCATAAAGTGGCACTTCTGCCAATTCAAGACGAGATTTGTTCATTCACATCTCTGCAAAACTCGCTCAAGATTGCTTAAACAATCATCAAAAGACTTCCCATAAACAAAAAAGTCATCCATGAAAACCTCGACAATATTTTCACAAAAGTTAGAGAATATAGCCATCATGCATCTTTGGAAGGTAGCAGGTGCATTACATAAACCAAAAGGCATACGTCTATAAGCATAAGTTCCAAAAGGACAAGTAAAAGTGGTCTTTTCTTGATCAGGTTGAGAAACAAGTATTGTGAAAAGCCAGAATATCCATCAAGGAAGCAAAAGTGTGTGTGCTTAGATAATCTTTCATGCATTTGATCAATAAAAGGCAAAGTGTAATGATCTTTTCTAGTAGCTTTATTTAATTTTCTGAAGTCAATTACCATTCTATAGCATGTAACAATTCTTTGTGGAATAAGTTCATTCTTACCATTAGGACCTACAGTTATACCTCCTTTCTTAGGGACACAATGAACATGACTTACCCATCTACTATCAGCTATGGGATAGATTATACCTACTTCTTTCATTTTCGGATTTAACCGACGTTGGTGATCAACAACTGGTTTAGCATCAGGTTCCATATTAATTTTGTGCTGACATAGAGTGGGACTAATGCCCTTTAAATCATCAAGAGTACATCCAATAGCAGCTCGGTGCTTCCTTAGAACTTTCAATAATCTTTCTTCTTCATGTTCTGAAAGGATAGCACTGATAATAACATCATATATTTTCTTTTCATCAAGATAAACATAATTCAAAGTGTCTGGCAATTGTTTTAATTCAAACACAGGATCACCTTTAGGTGGAGGTGGACCTCCAAGAGTTTCAATAGGTAGATTGTGTTTGAGTAGGGGGGCGTTGTTCAAAGAATTTTTTTATTTCATTTCTTTCATGCATATGTGAATTGATACGTCTCCAACGTATCTACTTTTCCAAACACTATTGCCCTTGTTTTGGACTCTAACTTGCATGATTTGAATGGAACTAACCCGGACTGACGCTGTTTTCAGCAGAACTGCCATGGTTTCTTTTTGTACAGAAATAAAAGTTCTCAGAATGATCTGAAATTCAACGGAGAATTATTTTGGAATATATAAAAAATATCCGCGGAAAGAACCAGACCAGGGGGGCCACACCCTATCCACGAGGGTGGGGCTCCCCCTCGGCGCGCCCCTGCCTCGTGGGCCCCCTATTGCTCCACCAACGTCTTCCCCGACTCCATATATTCACTTTCGGGGAGAAAAAATCAGAGAGAAGGAATTATCACGTTTTACGATACGGAGCCGCTGCCAAGCCCTAATCTCTCTCGAGAGGGCTGATCTGGAGTCCGTTCGGGGCTCCGGAGAGTGGAGATCGTCACCATCGTCATCATCAACCTTCCTCCATCACCAGTTCTGTGATGCTCACTGCCGTGTGTGAGTAATCCCATCGTAGGCTTGCTGGACAGTGATGGGTTGGATGAGATTTACCATGTAGTCAAGTTAGTTTTGTTAGGGTTTGATCCCTAGTATCCACTATGTTATAAGATTGATGTTGCTATGACTTTGTCATGCTTAATTCTTGTCACTAGGGCCCGAGTGCCATGATTTCAGATCTGAACCTATTATGTTTTCATGAATATATGTGTGTTCTTGATCCTATCTTGCAAGTCAATAGTCACCTATTATGTGTTATGATCCGGCAACCCCGAAGTGACAATAATCGGGACCACTCCCGATGATGACCGTAGTTTGAGGAGTTCATGTATTCACTATTTGTTAATGCTTTGGTCTGGTACTCCATTAAAAGGAGGCCTTTATATCCTTTAGTTTCCACTAGGACCCCGCTGCCACGGGAGAGTAGGACAAAAGATGTCATGCAAGTTCTTCTCCATAAGCACGTATGACTATATCCGGAATACATGCCTACATTACATTGATGAATTGGAGCAAGTTTCGTGTCACCCTATGTTATAACTATTACATGAGGAATCGCATCCGACATAATTATCCATCACCGATCCAATGCCTACGAGCTTTTCACATATTGCTTGTTGCTTATTTACTTTTCCGCTGCTACTGTTACAATCACTACAAAACTACTATCGCTACTTTTGCTACCGTTACCGTTACTTCGATATTACCTTGCTACTAGATCACCTTGCTGCAGATACTAAGTTTCCAGGTGTGGTTGATGATACGTCTCCAACGTATCTACTTTTCCAAACCCTTTTTCCCTTTTTTTCGACTCTAACTTGCATGATTTGAATGGAACTAACCCAGACTGACACTGTTTTCAGCAGAACTGCCATGGTGTTGTTTTTGTGCAGAAATACAAAGTTCTCGAAATCTCCTGAAAATCCACGGAGAATTATTTTGGAAAATATAAAAAATATCTGCAAGAAGATCCGTACCAGGGGCGCACACCCTGTCCATGAGGGTGGGGGGCGCCCCCCTGCCCAGGGCGCGCCCCCTACCTCGTGGGCCCCCTGGTGCTCCACCGACGTACCCCCAAATCCTATAAGTTCACTTACGGGGAGAAAAAATTCAAGGAGAAAGAATTATTGTGTTTCACGAGACGGAGCCGCCTCCAAGCCCTAATCTCTCTCGGGAGGGCTGATCTGGAGTCCGTTCGGGGCTCCGGAGAGTGGAGATCGTCGCCATCGTCATCATCAACCTTCCTCCATCACCAATTCCATGATGCTCATCGCCGTGTGAGTAATTCCATCGTAGTCTTGCTAGACGGTGATGGGTTGGATGGGATCTATCATGTAATCGAGTTAGTTTTGTTAGGGTTTGATCCCTAGTATCCACTATGTTCTGAGATTGATGTTGCTATAACTTTGCTATGCTTAATGCTTGTCACTAGGGCCCGAGTGCCATGATTTCAGATCTGAACCTATTATGTTTCCATGAATATATGTGTGTTCTTGATCCTATCTTGCAAGTCAATATTCACCTACTATGTGTTATGATCCGGCAACCCCGAAGTGACAATAATCGGGACCACTCCCGGTGATGACCATTTTGAGGAGTTCATGTATTCACTATGTGTTAATGCTTTGGTCCGGTACTCTATTAAAAGGAGGCCTTAATATCCCTTAGTTTCCAATAGGACCCCGCTGCCACGGGAGGGTAGGATAAAAGATGTCATGCAAGTTCTTTTCCATAAGCACGTATGACTATATTCGGAATACATGCCTACATTGCATTGATGAACTGGAGCTAGTTCTGTGTCACCCTATGTTATAAATTCTACATGATGAATTGGATCCGACATAATTTCCCATCACCGATCCAATGCCTACGAGCTTTTCCTATATTGCTTGTTTCTTATTTACTTTTTCGTTGCTTCTATCACAAAAACTACAAAAACACTACCGTTAGTTTTATTGTTGCTACCGCCACTATCATATTACTTTGCTACTAAACTATCTTGCTGGAGATACTAAGTTTCCAGGTGTGGTTGAATTGACAACTCAGCTACTAATAATTAAGAGTATTCTTTGGCTTCCCTTGTGTCGAATCAATAAATTTGGGTTGAATACTTTACCCTCAAAAACTGTTGCGATCCCCTACACTTGTGGGTTATCAGTTGAATTGACAACTCAGCTCCTAATACTTGAGAGTATGCTTTGGCTCCCCTTGTGTCAAATCAATAAATTTGGGTTGAATACTTTACCCTCGAAAACTGTTGCGATCCCCTACACTTGTGGGTTATCAAGACTATTTTCTGGCGCCTTTGCCGTGGAGCATAGCTTTATTCTTTAAGTCACTTGGGATTTATATCTGTTGATCACTATGAAGAACTTGAAAGACTCAAAAACCAAGATTTTTCCCTCAACTTTGAGGGGAGGTAAGGAACTGCCATCTAGCTCTACACTTGATTCACCCTATGTGATGAGTAAATTTGCGACACCTACTCCTGTTATTGAATTTGGTATGTCGCATGTTCTTGATGATGCCACTTCTACTATGTATGATGAAACTACTTCTATGCTTGATAATACTGTGCCACTAGGTGAATTTCTAGATGAACAAATTGCCAAGGTTAGGGAGAATGCAAATATTGAAACTGATAATATTGATGAAAGTGATGATGAAGATTCTCCCCCTAGATATGAATTGCCTGTTATTCATGAGGGTTATGTTATGGATGAAGAAACTGCTAGAGACTTTCTGGCTTGCAACGATAGATATGATCTTAAGAAATTATTAGCTAAGCTGAAAGAAAAGTCTTTGAATGCTTGAAGGAAATATGACCCTGCTTTTGCTACTTCACCTATCTTTGTTATGATAAGGATTATGATTTCTGTGTTGATCCTGAATTAATTACTGTGGTTGAATCTGATCCTTTCCATGGCTATGAATCTGAAACTGTTGTGGCACATCTTACTAAGTTGAATGATATAGCCACCCTGTTTACCAACGAGGAAAACATTCGTTATTACTACAACCTTAAGTTATTTTCGTTCTCGTTAAAGGGTGATGCTAAGACATGGTTTAATTCTCTTGATCCTGGTTGTGTGCGTAGTCCCCAGGATATGATTTATTACTTCTCTCCTGAATATTTTCCCGCTCATAAGAAACAAGCTGCCTTACGGGAAATATATAATTTTGTGCAAATTGAAGAAGAGAGTCTCCCACAAGCTTGGGGTAGGCTTCTCCAATTACTTAATACTTTGCATGATCATCCTCTTCAGAGGAATGAAATACTTGATGTCTTTTATAATGGACTAACTGATGCTTCCAGAGACCTCCTGGATAGTTGTGTTGGTTGTATTTTCAGGGAAAGAACAGTTGATCAAGCTGAATTACTATTGAATAATATGTTGACCAATGAAAATAATTGGACACTTCCTGAACCAGCCCCTAAGCCAACTCCGAAGAAAAGGGGTGTACTGTTTCTCAGTCCTGAAGATATGCAAGAGGCAAAGAAATCTACGAAAGAAAAAGGTATTAAAGCTGAAGATGTTAAGAATTTACCGCCTATTGAAGAAATACATGGTCTTGATAACCCAACATAGGTAGTAAAGGTAAATTCTCTTTATAGATTTGATGAAGGTGATATTCCTTGTTATAAGTCTGCTAGCCAATGCTTAGGTGAGTTTGCCAATTTTATTGTCAAGCAAGAAAACTTCAATGCTTATGTTGGTAGACAATTGCAACGTAATGCTTATATGATTGAACACTTGAGTGATTATATGTCTAGAGTTAAAGGTGAATTGAAACTCATTTGTAAACATGCATCTATGGTTACCACGCAAGTAGAACAAGTACTTAAAGCACAAAATGATTTTCTTAATGAATTATATAGTAAGAAAAATGATAATGCTGCTAGAGTTATGACTAGAGGTGGTAAAATGACTCAAGAACCTCTGTATCCTGAAGGCCACCCTAAGAGAATTGAGCAAGATTCTCAGAGAGCTAGTTTAGATGCACCTAGTTCTTCTAAGAAGAATAAGAAGAAAAATGATAGGACTTGGCATGCTTCTAGTGAACCTATAGCTAACACACTTGAGAATCCCAATGATATCTCTGTTTCTGATGCTGAGACACAATCTGATAATGAACATGAACCTAGTGATAATGTTAATGATGATGTTCACGATGATGCTCAACCTAGCAATGATAACGATTTAGAGATTGAACCTGCTGTTGATCTTGATAACCCACAATCAATGAATCAATGTTATGATAAGAGAGACTTTGTTGCTAGGAAGCACGACAAGGAAAGAGAACCATGGGTTCAGAAACCCATGCCCTTTCCTCCTAAACCATCCAAGAAAAAGGATGATGAGGATTTTGAGCGCTTTGCTGAAATGATTAGACCTATCTTTTTGCATATGCGTTTGACTAATATGCATAAAACAAATCCTTATGCTAAGTATATGAAAGATATTATCACCAATAAAAGAAAGATACATGAAGTTGAAATTTCCACCATGCTTGCCAATTACACTTTTAAGGGTGGAATACCTAAGAAACTAGGAGATCCAGGAGTACCTACTATACCTTGCTCCATCAAAAGAAACTATGTTAAAACTGCCTTATGTGATCTTGGAGCCGGTGTTAGTGTTATGCCTCTCTCTTTATATCGTAGACTTGACTTGAGTAAGTTGACACCTACTGAAATATCTTTGCAAATGGCCGATAAATCAACTGCTATATCTGTCGGTATTTGTGAGGATGTGCCTGTTGTGGTTGCAAATGTTACTATTCTAACGGACTTTGTTATCCTTGATATTCCCGAGGACGATAGTATGTCTATTATCCTTGGTAGACCCTTTTTGAATACTACATGGGCTGTTATTGATTGCAACAAAGGCAATGACACTTTTCATGTCAATGGTAATGAGCATACGGTACACTTTTCATGGAAACAACCTTAGGTCCACAATATCAATTCTATTGGAAAAATTTCAACTTTTACTATTGCAGATTTTGAATTTCCTCTTCCTACTATCAAGAAGAAATATGATATTCTTATTGTTGGGGACATGCATATCCCCATTGAGGTAACCTAGTGTTATTCGAAAATTCCCCGGTTTCATGTTATTCAGAAAGATTTTATTAACAAGACTTGATCAACCTTGTTAATGTATTCATTTTGATGAGCATGAGATGGGTGAATCTAGATAGCACAACTTTCTGTACCCTACTTTTACTTTCTGTTAATTAGATTAAATAAAGCAAAATAAGTATTTTCTGTCTGTTTCCAGAGTTATCCGTGTGATAAAAAAATACCCCGAAAAAAAAAGTTCTCCAAATGCCCCGAAAATGAAATATGATTTTTTCTAGAATATTTGAGAATATTTGGCACTGAGAACACAACAGGGGGAGCCAGTACCTGGCCACGAGGGTGGAGGGCGCACCCACCCCCCTGGGCGGGCCCCCTACCTCGTGGGCCCCATGTGGCCCCCTTCCACTTACTCCAGCACCCACACACTCCTTCTTCCTCCCAAAAAAATCACTATCAAGCTCAAGCACGAGTTCTAGCTCACCTTGATGCCATTTCGATCTCCTTGCTCAAAGCTCCATTCACAAAACTGTTTGGGGAGATTGTTCCTTGGTATGTGACTCCTCCATTGGTCCAATTAGTTTTTGTTCTAGCGCTTTATTTATTGCAAATTTTTGCTGCTTAGGTGACCCTATTCTTGAGATTGCATGTCAAATTTATGTGGTTCCAAGGAGTTCTAATGCATGATATAGTCTCTAAGCACTTGTAGGAGTAGTTGCTATCAATCCTGTTGATTTTGGTTCAATTTTATTTTGAGTTACTCAAAATTTCAGAAATATTCTAGAAACAATGCATAGGAAAAATCTTTCAAGGTGGTTCCTCAAGGAAGCAAGGACCAAGGCTCGCGATACGCGAGCCAGACGATGAGTTACCAAGGGAAGCTCAAGTGCAGCCCTGCGAATGGCCGTTAGAGGAATTTATGATCGAGGCAGATATCAAGGAAGAATTTTACACATATGTGCGTAATGCGGATATTGAGGACTTCAAGTCAGATATGTGTCCTCAATACCAATACCTAACTAATACCTTTGTGAGAAGGTTTAAATTTACATCTTCACGTAATTCTCCCACTGTCTTGTTTGATCTCAATGATAAATCTTATACTATGGACCTAGAAGATTTTAACAATGCTTGTAAACTCCCATAGTGGGGTAGTGTTGGTGAACCTCGCAAATCTGAGTATAAGGACTTTCTAGCTAGTATCATTGTGGGGGAGTCCAGAGAAGTCACCCAAGCTACCATAGGGAGCATTCATTTTCCTACCATACATTATTTTGCTCTCTTCATTGGTAGGTGCATTAACGGTAAAGATGAAGCTTGCTACATGTGTGTACCAGATCTTAGTGTCCTCAAAAGTGCGGTATTAGGTGATAGAAATATAATTTGGGGGCCATTGTTGCACGTAGGTTACATCATAATGGTTTAAATGGCGATCTGTTTGGTGGAATTTATGCACTCACTTGGCTAATTATCTTCATGTGACCATACACAAGAATGATGCGGAGTTGCCTCATGCTTATCTAGATTATAATGCCATGATTCACCATCAATTTGTTGAGAGGGATGAACAGTCCCTCTAGTATCGACTAATCTTTGACAGGCGTCGCACTGTCCATATTGCTCTCCCTGCTCCTACCTTCTTTGACTTTCAGGAAAAAGCGAGATAGACTATAACCAAGGAGGAGGCAAATGAGTATCAGGAGAACGAGGGCAGCTCGCCTTCAGGATGCAGCTCGTCAGGCAGTAGCCGCTGCATCTCAGTACAACCCCAACTACGACTTTGGATATCCGTAAGGCCAATGCTGGCCATAGACCAACTTAGGCCAAAAGCCTAAGCTTGGGTGAGTACATATTTCTCACCGACATTACATTCATGTTCACACACTTATTCCAGTAGTCGGTGCTCACACTTTTTCATTGTACTATCCATGCTTAGTTTCATTTCTTTTCTTAATCTTTTTCTTGTGCGTTAGAAAAACCTTAAGAAAAACAAAAAACATTAGTTTCAGCTTTTTAGCTAGTTTAGTTTTCATGCATGTAGTAGTAGTAATTAAAAGAAAACCCAAAAAGATTTCTCGTTCTTTTTTTGCTTGTTGGGAGCTTTCCCGTGTAAATATTTTCTTTTCTTTTCTTTGGGGGTCAAGAGGAGAAGACTATGATGAAATGCTTAGTGGCTCTCATTTGCTTTATTGTTGATTTAACCTTGAACCATATTACTTTGTCTTCTCTCTTGTATTAAATGCTTGGAGATTCTAGCTTAGTCCAATGCACGTGCACTATTATTATTATCCACACCATTCGGTCGTGCGAGTGAAATGCATTAATGATGATATATGATGAACTGATTGAGATGAGAAAAGCTGGTTTGAACTCGACCTCTCTTGTTTTTGTAAATATGATAGTTCATCGTTCCTGATTCAGCTTGTTATGAATGAAACATGCTTGCAATGACAATTAGAGATCATAGCTGCTCATGCCATGCTTAATTATCTAAGAGTTTATAATGGTCTATCTTGCGTGCCAACATGAAATTAAAATTGTTGTGATGTGGTATGATAAGGTGGTATCCTCCTTTGAACGATTCAGGTGGTTTGACTTAGCACATGTTCATGCATGTAGTTGAAACAAAATCAACATAGCCTCCATGATATTTATGTTCATGGTGATTTATATCCTACTCATGCTTGCACTCATTGTTGATTAATTTTAATGCATGTTCATGACTGTTGTCGCTCTCTAGCTGGTCACTTCCCAGTCTCTTTCTAGCCTTCACCTGTACTAAGCGGGAATACAACTTGTGTATCCACTTCCATAAGCCCCAAAGTTATTCCATATGAGTCCACCATACCTTCCTATATGCGGTATCTACTTGTCGTTCCAAGTAAATTTGTATGTGCCAAACTCTAAACCTTCAAATGAAATTCGATTTTGTATGCTCGAACAACTCAT
Source organism: Secale cereale (assembly GCA_902687465.1). Lineage (NCBI taxonomy): Eukaryota > Viridiplantae > Streptophyta > Magnoliopsida > Poales > Poaceae > Secale > Secale cereale. Next base: position 696,462,650 of record LR738710.1, on the reverse strand, counting down.
GTATCAACTAGGGTTGTCTATATCTCCCATGCTAGGTGGGTTATTCTCACGATGAGTGGACTCCGCTCATCATTCATGAGAAAATGGCTGGTAACGAGGATGCCCAGTCCCATGCTCAAATCATAATAATTAAACAAAACTCCCCCATGGCTGTTGCTTGTTTGGACGGTACCCCGTGGATTCGGATGGTCGTGGAGTGTGCTTGTTGGTGGTTGGGGGAGTATAAACTTTACCATTCTGTTTGGGAACCGCCTATAATGTGTGTAGCATGGAAGATATCGAGATTCTTGGTTGCTATGTTGACAATGAAAGTATACCGCTCAAAATATTATTCATCTCTATTTCAAAATCGAGCTCTGGCACCTCTAAAGATCCCTGCTTCCCTCTACGAAGGGCTATCTATTTACTTTTATATTGAGTCATCATCTTCTTATTAGAAAGCACCAGTGGGAGAGCACCGCTATCATTTGCATGCATTGCTATTAATTTGCATTGAGTATGATTGCAACTGGATCTCTTTTACCATGAATTACAATGTCTAGTCAGTCCTTGATCTTTAAAGGTGCTCTGCATTTATGTTCTGCGGTTTCAGAAAGGGCTAGCGAGATACCATCTTGTTATATCATATTATGATTGTTTTGAGGAAGTGTTGTCATCCGAGGTTTATTATTACTGCTCGCTAGTTGATTATGCCATTGATATGAGTAGACATGAGACCTGAAAGTTATTGTGAATGTGGTTAGTTCATGATCTTTGCCGAAAACTTGAATGCTGGCCTGACATATTTACAATAACAAGAGCAAACAGAGTTTGTCAAAGTTTTTCTTTATCACTTTCAGTTTATCAACTGAATTGCTTGAGGACAAGCAAAGGTTTAAGTTTGGGGGAGTTGATACATCTCCAACGTATCCACTTTTCCAAACACTTTTGCCCTTGTTTTGGACTCTAACTTGCATGATTTGAATGGAACTAACCCAGACTGACGTTGTTTTCAGTAGAACTACCATGGTGTTATTTTTGTGCAAAAATAAATGTTCTCGGAATGACCTGAAATTCAACGGAGAATTATTTTGGAATATATCAAAAATATCTGCGGAAAGAACCAGTCCAGGGGGCCCACACCCTATCCACGAAGGTGGGGGGTGACCCCCCTGGGCGCGCCCCTGCCTCGTGGGCCCCCTGTTGCTCCACCGACGTCTTCCCCGACTCCATATATTCACTTTCGGGGAGAAAAAAATCAGAGAGAAGGAATTATCGCGTTTTACGATATGGAGCCGCTGCCAAGCCCTAATCTCTCTTGGGAGGGCTGATCTGGAGTCCGTTCGGGGCTCCGGAGAGTGGAGATCGTCGCCATCGTCATCATCAACCTTCCTCCATCACCAATTCCATGATGCTCACCGCCGTGCGTGAGTAATTCCATCGTAGTCTTGCTAGACGGTGATGGGTTGGATGGGATCTATCATGTAATCGAGTTAGTTTTGTTAGGGTTTGATCCCTAGTATCCACTATGTTTTGATATTGATGTTGCTATGACTTTGCTATGCTTAATGCTTGACACTAGGGCCCGAGTGCCATGATTTCAGATCTGAACCTATTATGTTTCCATGAATATATGTGTGTTCTTGATCCTATCTTGCAAGTCAATAGTCACCTACTATGTGTTATGATCCGGCAACCCCGAAGTGACAATAATCGGGACCCCTCTCGGTGATGACCGTAGTTTGAGGAGTTCATGTATTCACGATGTGTTAATGCTTTGGTCCGGTACTATATTAAAAGGAGGCCTTAATATCCCTTAGTTTCCACTAGGACCCCGCTGCCACGGGAGGGTAGGACAAAAGATGTCATGCAAGTTCTTTTTCATAAGCACGTATGACTATATCCGGAATACATGACTACATTACATTGATGAATTGGAGCTAGTTCTGTGTCACCCTATGTTATAACTATTACATGAGGAATCGCATCCGACATAATTATCCATCACCGATCCAATGCCTACGAGCTTTTCACATATTGTTTGTTGCTTATTTACTTTTCCGCTGCTACTGTTACGATCACTACAAAACTACTATCGCTACTTTTGCTACCGTTACCATTACTTGCATATTACCTTGCTACTAAATTACCTTGCTGCAGATACTAAGTTTCCAGGTGTGGTTGAATTGACAACTCAGCTGCTAATACTTGAGAGTATTTTTGGGCTCCCCTTGTGTCGAATCAATAAATTTGGGTTGAATACTTTACCCTCAAAAACTGTTGCGATCCCCTACACTTGTGGGTTATCATGAATCATTTTCAAGCTCTAGTAAATATTGCTCTAAAGGATCAGTAGGAGGCACGTCAATAGAAGCAAGACCAATAATTTCATCCTTACTAGGCAATTCTTTTTCATGAAGTTTCCTACTAAACTTGGAAAAATTAAACTCATGAGACTCATCACCAAAACTAACACCAACAGTTTGCTTCTGACAATCTATTTGAGCATTAACAATGTTCAAGAAAGGTCTACCAAAGATAATGGGACATAAGTCATCTTGTGGGGAACCAAGAACAAGAAAATCAGTAGGGTATTTTATTTCCCCGCACAAGACTTCAACATCTCTAACAATCCCAATTGGTGATATAGTATCTTTATTAGGAAGTTTAATAGTGACATCAATGTTTTCTATTTTTGTAGGTGCTATGTCATTCATAATTTCTTGGTATGAAGAGTAGGGAATATCAATCACACTAGCACCTATGTCACATAAACCATGATAGCAATGAACCCCCTATTTTAGCTGAAATAACATGCACGCCCACAACGGGTCTATGTTTGTCCCTTTCATCAGGTTTGGCAATTCTAGCAGACTCTTCATTAAAGCAAATAACATGCCCATCTACATTTTCTTCCAAGAGATCCTTTACCGTAGCAATATTAGGCTCTACTTTAATTCGTTCATCAGGTTTAGGTGTTCTAACATAGCTTTTGTTAACCATAGTAAAAACTTTAGCATGTTCCTTTATCATAGCAGGGAAATGTGGTTTTTCAATATAAGCAGAAGGAACAACTGGATCAACATGATAAAGTATAGTTTCTTCTTTAGCTGGTACCTGTTCTTTAATTTCTTCTTTAATAGGTGGGTGATATTTAAGCCACTTCTCTTCAGGGAGTTCAACATGAGTAGCAAATGATTCTCAAAAGGAGGCTACTATCTCAGAGTCAAGTCCATATTTAGTGCTAAACTTTTGAAAATCATTAGTATCCATAAAGATTTAACACAATCATACTTAAGTTTTATACCTAACTCTTTACCTTTGTCGAGTTCCCAATTTTCAGAGTTGCGTTTAATTCTTTCCAAAAGGTCCCACCGGAATTCAATAGTCTTCTTCATAAAAGAACCAGCAAAAGAAGTATCAAGCATGGATCGATCATTATGAGAAAGTCGAGCATAATTTTTTTGGATAATAATTTCTCTTGAGAGCTCATGATTGGGGCATGAATATAACATTGACTTAAGCCTTCCCCAAGCTAGAGCGATACTTTCTCCTTCACGAGGCCAAAAATTATATATATATAATTTCGATCACGATGAACTAGATGCATAGGATATTTTTTTTGGTGGAACTCCATTTTCAATTGATTCCAGTTCCAAGATCCAATATCATCGCATAGCCTATGCCATGCTAATGCTTTTTCCCTCAAAGATAAAGGAACAACCTTCCTCATAACTTTATCCCTGGGTAGACCTACAAGCTTAAACAATCCACAAATTTGTTCCACATATATCAAGTGCATATCAGGATGTTCGGTTCCAACTCCTGCATAAGAATTAGCTAGCAGTTGTTCTATCATACCCGAAGGGAATTCATATTCAATATTTTCAGTAGGTGCAGCGGGTTGAGGGATAGCTAATTGTGGTTCCGGACAAGGTGAAGATACCCGAACAAACCCCTCAAAGGATTGTTCTCCATAGTAACAAGTGACAATAAATTTTAGCACACTATATGAATGTTTCCTTACCAATTTCCACTTACCAGAAGCGCTTCACTCCTCGGCAATGGCGCCAGAAAATAGCCTTGATGACCCACAAGTGTAGGGGATCAATTGTAGCTCTTTTTGATAAGTAAGAGATTCTAACCCAACGAGGAGCAAAAGGAAATGACAAGTAGTTTTCAGTAAGGTAGTGTCTGCAAGTGCTGAAATTGTAAGTAGCGAGTAGTTTGATAGCAAGGTAATTCGTAACGAGCAAGTAATGATAATTGTAACAAGTATGCAGCAAGGTAGCCCAATCCCTTTGAGTCAAAGGACAAGCCAAAACAGTGGCTTATAATAAGCAAAGCGTTCTTGAGGGTACACGAGAATTTCATCTAGTCACTTTAATCATGTTGGTTTGATTTGTGTTCGCTACTTTGATAATTTGATATGTGGGTGGACCGGTGCTTAGGTGTTGTTCGTACTTGAACAAACCTCCTACTTATGATTAACCCTCCCGCAAGCATCCGCAACTACGAGAAAAGTATTAAGAATAAATTCTAACCATAGCATTAAACTTTAGGATCCAATCGGTCCCTTACGGAATAGTGCATAAACTGGGGTTTAAGTTTCTATCACTCTTGCAACCCACCATCTATTTACTACTCCACAATGCATTCCCTTAGGCCCAAATATGGTGAAGTGTCATGTAGTCGACGTTCACATGACACCACTAAGGGAATCACAACATACAGACTATCAAAATATCGAACACATATCAAATTCACATGATTACTTGCAACATGATTTCTCACGTGACCTCAAGAACAAAGGTAACTACTCACAAGTGATGAACATGTTCAAGATCAAAGGGGTATTAATATGCATAATAGATCTGAACATATAATCTTCCACCAAATAAACCATATAGTAATCAACTACAAGATGTAATCAACACTACTAGTCACCCCTAGCAACAATCTATAGTTCCGGTAAGAAGATTGAATACAAGAGATGAACTAGGGTTTGAGATGAGATGGTGTTGTTGAAGATGTTGATGGAGATTACCCTCCCCAAGATGGGAGAGTGGTTCGTGATGATGATGACGATGATTTCCCCCTCTGGGAGGGAAGTTCCCCCAGCGGAATCACTCTAGAGGAGGGCAAAAGTGCTCCTGCCCAAGTTCCGCCTCGAAAGTATTTTCCTAACTTTTTCTAGGTCAACATCGCTTATATACCATATGATGGGCACTTGAGGTGGGCCGAGGAGGCCACGATACACCAGGGCGCGCCTAGGTGGGTTGTGCCCACCTGGTGCCCCCTCCTCTAGTGTTTATTGACTCCAATATTTCTTAAATATTCCATAAAAAATCCTCGTGGAGTTTTAGCTCATTTGGAGTTGTGCAGAATAGGTGGCCTGACGTAGCTTTTTCAGGTCCAGATTTCCAGCTGCCATAATTCTCCCTCTTGATGTGTACCTTGCAAATTATGAGGGAAAAGGAATTAGAATTACTCCAAAAAGCATTATTATAGATAAAAACATTGTAAATAACAGTAAGAAAACATGATGCAAAATGTACGTATCAACTCGCACGTCTCATGTCGGTTCTGCAGCAGTAGCAGCTGCAGTAGGAGCGGTAGTACCGCTCGCGGGCGGTGGTACCGCACCTACCACCGCTGCTAGTGCCGCCCGGGCACTCTCTCTCCTGCCCTTTCTCCCTCTGAGGCTTCCGCTCCGAGTCTCCGCGGTAGTACCGCTGGGGCTCACGGTAGTATCGCTACAAGTAGCGGTAGTACCGCTCCCCTAAGCTGTAGTACCGCTCTGTGCGGGCTGAGGAGGGGATAACGGTTGGATTGGTCTCCCCACTATAAAAGGAGGTCTTTTCCCCAATAAGACCTACCTCTTTTCCCCCAAGCTCTGTTGTTGCTCCAAAGCTCATTTTCGCCCGATCTATCTTCCTTGCCAATCAAACTTGTTGATTTCCTAGGGATTGCTTGAGAAGGCCCGGATCTACACTTCCACCAAGATAAAATTTGATCCCCCCACTAATCCCTTGCGGATCTTGTTACTCTTGGTTGTTTGAGCACCCTAGATGGTTGAGGTCACCTCGGAGCCACATTCCATTGTGGTGAAGCTCCATGGTATCATTGGGAGCCTCCAATCAAGTTATGGAGATTGCACCAACCTTGTTTGTAAATGTTTGGTTGCCGCCTTCAAGGGCACCACTAGTGGAATCACATCATCTCGCATTGTGTGAGGGCGTGAGGAGAATACGGTGGCCCTAGTGGCTTCTTGGGGAGCATTGTGCCTCCACAACGCTCTAACAGAGACGTACTTCCCCCAATGGGAAAGAACTTAGATAACACATCCTCGTCTTCACCGGCTCCACTTGTGGTTATTTGTTCCCTTTACTTTGTGCAAGTCATTGTTGTGTGATATCCTTTGCTTGCACTTGTTGTTGTTGTTGTTTGCATCATATAGGTTTCTCACCTAGTTTCTCTTCTAGACAACCTATTTGTTGTTAATCCTAATTTGTTAAGAAAAGCTACAAATTGGTAGTTGCCTATTCACCCCCCTCTAGTAAACCATATCAATCATTTCAATTGGTATCAGAGACTCGTCTCTTTATTAAGGGTTGTTCCACCCGAAGAGTATGGTTAACACCGAGGAGGAAGTGCCCGAGGCTGTGGAGTTGACTTCAATCACTCGAGATGACTTAAATGAAGCTATGGATTCACTTAAGACATCTATGACGGCCAAAGTCAAGTCCATGCTTAAACAATTACTTGAGGGAATGAAATCCACGCCCGATCATGTGCTTGTGGTTTGAAAGATCGTGGATGTCACCTAGAGGGGGGGGGGGTGAATAGGCGCTTTAAAATAATTATGGTTAGGCTCGAACAAATGTGGAATAAACCTAGAGGTTAATTTGTCAAGCACAAAACCTACAACAACTAGGCTCACCTATGTGCACCAACAACTTATGCTAAGCAAGAAAAACAACTAGGTGATTGCGAGATATATGACAAGAAACAATATGGCTATCACAAAGTAAAGTGCATAAGTAAAGGGCTCGGGTAAGAGATAACCGAGGCACGCGGAGACGACGATGTATCCCAAAGTTCACACCCTTGCGGATGCTAATCTCCGTTTGGAGCGGTGTGGAGGCACAATGCTCCCCAAGAAGCCACTAGGGCCACCGTAATCTCCTCACGCCCTTGCACAATGCAAGATGCCGTGATTCCACTAAGGGACCCTTGAGGGAGGTCACTGAACCTGTACAAATGGCAACCCTCGGAGGTGGTCACCGAACCCGTACACTTTGGCCACCCTTGGGGGCGGTCACCGGAACCCGTCAAATTGCTCAGGGCGATCTCCACAACCTAATTGGAGACACCGACGCTTGCCCAGAGCTTTACACCACAATGATTGGGCTCCGAACACCACAAAGGTTGGGGATATCTCCCCAACGACACCAAAAAGCTTCACCACAATGGAATGTGTCTCCGAGGTGACCTCAACCGTCTAGGGCGACCAAGCACCCAAGAGGAACAAGCTCAAGGGTACCAAGCACCCAAGAGTAATAAGCTTTGCAACTTGTAACTTCCACGTATCACAGTGGAGAACTCAAACCGATGCACCAAATGCAATGGCAAGGGCACACGGAGTGCCCAAATCCTTCTCTCCCAAATCCCACCAATGCCACTAATACTAGGGAGGGAAATGAGAGGAAGAACGGAGAAGAGAACACGAAGAACTCCAAGATCTAGATCCAAGGGGTTCCCCTCACATAGAGGAGAAAGTGATTGGTGGAAATGTGGATCTATATCTCCTCTCTCTTTACCCCCCAAAACTAGCAAGAATCCATGGGGGGATTGAGAGATAGCAAGATCGAAGAAGGTCAACAATGGGGGAAGAACACGAGCTCAAGAGATAAGACTCAATGAGGAAGAATACCCCTTTTATAGGAGGGGTAAAATCCAACCGTTACCCACTTCATCAGCCCGCGACCTGCGGTACTACTGCAAGGCAATGCGGTACTACCGCTCCCGCGGTAGAGACGAGACGAGGCCTTGTTGCGTTAAAAGAACGAGCGATAGAATCGTCGGAGCGTTACTACCACGCGTCCTTGCGGTACTATTGCAAGGCAGGGTTTGACTAGGCTGGCAAGGCACGGACTAACAAAATTACATCCGTGGCTACTTCCGCCAATATCGGTCCGTGCAAAAGTCCGGCACGGTACTACCGCTCGAAGGGAGCGGTACTACCGCGTAGGGCGCGGATGTAAAAAGTTACTTCCGCGCATGCCAGTGTTCTGGGCTAGAGGCCACGGTACTACCACTCCTGGGAAGCGGTACTACCGCATGTCACGGTACTACCGCTTCCCTGGCCGGTACTGATGTCCACTACGCAACCTTCTTCTTGTAGACGTTGGGCCTCCAAGTGCAGAGGTTTGTAGGACAGTAGCAAATTTCCCTCAAGTGGATGACCTAAGGTTTATCAATCCGTGGGAGGCGTAGGATGAAGATGGTCTCTCTCAAACAACCCTTCAACCAAATAACAAAGAGTCTCTTGTGTCCCCAACACACCCAATACAATGGTACATTGTATAGGTGCACTAGTTCGGCGAAGAGATGGTGATACAAGTGCAATATGGATGGTAGATATAGGTTTTTCTAATAAGAAAATATAAAAAACAACAAGGTAGCAAGTGGTAAACATGAGCATAAACGGTGTTGCAATGATAGGAAACAAGGCCTAGGGTTCATACTTTCACTAGTTCAAGTTTTCTCAACAATAATAACATAACTGGATCATCTCACTATCCCTCAACATGCAACAAAGAGTCACTCCAAAGTAGTGGAGAACAAACAAAGAGATTATGGTAGGGAACAAAACCACCTCAAAGTTATTCTTTCTGATCGATCTATTCAAGAGTCCGTAGTAAAATAACACGAAGCTATTCTTTCCATTTGATCTATCATAGAGTTCGTACTAGAATAAAACCTTAAGATACAAATCAAACAAAACCCTAATGTCACCTAGATACTCTATTGTCACCTCAAGTATTCATGGGTATGATTATACAATATGCATCACAGAATCTCAGATTCATCTATTCAACCAACACAAAGAACTTCAAAGAGTGCCCCAAAGTTTCTACCGGAGAGTCAAGACGAAAACATGTGCCAACCCCTATGCATAGATTCCCAAGGTCACGGAACCCGCAAGTTGATCACCAAAACATACATCAAGTGGATCACGTGATATCCCATTGTCACCACAGATAAGCACATGCAAGACATACATCAAGTGTTCTCAAATACTTAAAGACTCAATTCGATAAGATAACTTCAAAGGGAAAACTCAATTCATCACAAGAGAGTAGAGGGGGAGAAACACCATAAGATCCAACTATAATAGCAAAGCTCGCGATACATCAAGATCGTGCCATCTCAAGAACACGAGAGATAGAGAGAGAGAGATCAAACACATGAGCGTGAGCCATGTACATAGCACTATGTGGAATAGAGTGGTGGTTGTGGAGAAGACAAAAAGGAGGGAGATAGTCTCACATCGACTAGGCGTATCAACGGGCTATGGAGATGCCCATCAATAGATATCAATGTGAGTGAGTAGGGATTTCCATGCGATGGATACACTAGAGCTATAAGTGTATGAAAGCTCAACAAAAGAAACTAAGTGGGTGTGCATCCAACTTGCTTGCTCATGAAGACCTAGGGCATTTGAGGAAGCCCATCGTTGGAATATACAAACCAAGTTCTATAATGAAAATTCCCACTAGTATATGAAAGTGACTAAACATGAGACTCTCTATCATGAAGAACATGGTGCTACTTTGAAGCACAAGTGTGGAAAAAGATAGTAGCATTATCCCTTTTCTTTTATTTTTTTGGAGGGGCCTTTTTTGGCCTTTCCTCACATGGGACAATTCTCTATAATGATGATCATCACACTTCTATTGATTTACAACTCGATATTACAACTCGATACTAGAACAAAGTATGACTCTATATGAATGCCTCCGGCGGTGTACCGGGATGTGCAATGAATCAAGAGTGACATGTATGAAAAATTATGCATGGTGGCTTTGCCACAAATACGATGTCAACTACATGATCATGCATGGCAATATGACAATATGAAGCGTGTCATATGAACGGAACGGTGGAAAGTTGCATGGCAATATATCTCGGAATGGCTATGGAAATGCAATGATAGGTAGGTATGGTGGCTGTTTTGAGGAAGATATATGGTGGATGTTTTGAGGAAGGTGTATAGTGGGTGTATGGTACCGGCGAAAGTTGCGCGGTACAAGAGAGGCTAGCAATGGTGGAAGGGTGAGAGTGCGTATAATCCATGGACTCAACATTAGTCATAAGAACTCATATACTTATTGCAAAAATTTAGGAGTCATCAAAACAAAGCAATCAACGCATGCTCCTAGGGGGGGGGTTGGTAGGAGTTAACCACCGCGCACCCCCGACCTCCACACAAAGGATGACACTCTACAAATACCTCATGCTCTAACTTCGTCACATAGCGGTTCACCATATGTGCATGCTACTGGAATCATAAACTTTAACACAAGTATTTCTCAATTTCATAATAACTCCACTAGCATGACTCTAATATCACTATCTTCATATCTCAAAACAATTATCAAGCACCCAACTTCTCATCATATTCAATGCACTTAGTATGAAAGTTTTTACTACATTCATCTTGGATGCCTATCATGTGAAGGCTAGTTTTATAGCCAAAGCACATTACCATGCTATTCTAATAGACTCTCAAAAGGATATAAGTGAAGCATGGGAGTTCATCTATTTCTTCAAAATAAAACCACCGCCGTGCTCTAAAAGATATAAGTGAAGCACTAGAGCAAATGACAAACTACTCCGAAAGATATAAGTGAAGATCAATGAGTAGTTGAATAATTATGTAACTATGTGAAGACTCTCTAATATTTAAGAATTTCAGATCTTGGGATATTATTCAAACAGCAAGCAAAACAAAATTGATGCTCCAAGCAAAACACATATCATGTGGTGAATAAAAATATAGTCCCGAGTATAGTTACCGATAGATGAAGACGAAAGAGGGGATGCCTTCCCGGGGCATCCCAAGCTTAGGATTTTGGCTGTCCTTTAATTTTACCTTGGGGTGCCTTGGGCTTCCCCAAGCTTAGGCTCTTGCCACTCTTTGTTCCATAGTCTATCAAAGCCATACTCAAAACTTGAAAACTTCACAACACAAAACTCAACAGAAAACTTGTAAGCTCCGTTAGAATAAGAAAATAAAACCACCACTTAGGTACTGTTGTGAACTCATTATAAATTCATATTGGTGTAATATCTATTGTATTCCAACTTCTCTATGGTTCTTACCCTCCGATACTACTCATAGATTCACCAAAATAAGCAAACAACACAAAGAAAACAGAATCTGTCAAAAACAGAACAGTTTGTAGTAATCTATAACTTTTGAATACTTGTGTAACTCTTAAAATTCTGAAATAAATTGGTAAACCTGAGGAATTTTTCTATTAATCATCTGCAAAAAGAATCGACTAAAAATCTCACTCCAATAAAATCCGGTGACTATTCTAGTGAGCGCTAACGTTTCTGTTTTTTTTGTTCCCGTGAGATCCCATCTTGGAGCCTGTTCCGGAGCTCCGCCGGAGGGGCGATCCATCACGGAGTGCTTCTACATCATCATCATCGTCCTCACCATGAGTTGTGAGTAGTTTATCACAGACCTTCGGGTCCATAGCTAGTATCTAGATGGCTTCTTCTCTCTCTCTCGATCTCAATACAATGTTCTCCTCGGTCTTCGAGGAGATCTATTCGATGTAATCTCTTTTTGCGGTGTGTTTTTCGAGATCCGATGAATTGTGAGTTTATGATCAAGATTATCTATGAGACATATTTGGTTCTTCTTTGAACTCTTTATGTGTGCTCATAATATCCATGCAAGTCTCTTCGAATTATTGGTTTGGTTTGGCCTACTAGATCTATAGTTCTTGCAATGGGAGAAGTGATTGGCTTTGGGTTCAATCTTGCGGTGTCCTTTCCCAGTGACAGTAGGGGCAACAAGGCACATATTGTATTGTTGCCATCGGGGATAAAAAGATGGGGTTTACATCATATTGCTTGAGTTTATCCCTCTACATCATGTCATATTGCTTAAGGCGTTACTCTGTTCTTATGAACTTAATACACTAGATGCATGCTGGATAGCGGTTGATGTGTGGAGTAATAGTAGTAGATGCAGGCAGGAGTCGGTCTACTTGTCTCGGACGTGATGCCTATATACAATGATCATGCCTAGATAGTCTCATAATTATTCGCTTTTCTATCAATTGCTCGACAGTAATTTGTTTACCCGCCGTAGAATATCGCTATCATGAGAGAAGCCACTAGAGAACACTATGGCCCCCCGGTCTTTTCTCAACATATCAATCTACATCTAATTTACTTTTTCCGTTTTTACTTTTTGTTCTTATAAACAAAAATACCAAAAATATAAACTATCATCTCTATCAGATCTCACTTTTGTAAGTGACCGTAAAGGGATTGACAAGACCTTATCGCGTTGGCTGCGAAGTTCTTATTTGTTTGTGCAGGTGCGAGGGACTCGCGCGTGGTCTCCTACTGGATTGATATCTTGGTTCTCAAAAACTGAGGGAAATCTTCGAGGCAATACAACGCAAGCTCGAGAAGTAGCAAAAAGAATTTCTGGCGCCGTTGCCGGGGAGGCTTACGCAGAAGTCATATACCTAGTACCTATCACAAACCCTTATCCATCGCATTACATTTCTTGCCTCTCGTTTTCCTCTCCCCCATTTCACCCTTGACGTTTTATTTGCCCTTCTTTTTGCCATGTGTTTACCGTTCGCGTGCCTCTTGTTTGCTTGTGTGCTATGTGCCCTCAACTAGCTTGCATCTTCTCTTACTAAAGTATGGATCCTCATCCACTTGCTAATCTCTTTAAGAGATCCCATTATGTTGAACCTATTGCTAGTGAGCTGCATGCACTAGATTATCTTTATGAGGTTTTGCTCAAAATTTATGAATCTGGAAATTGTGAGGAATTGTTAAAAGAGAAAGTGATTCATGTTAGCTCCTTAAATGAAAAGCATGATTTTAGTGATGTTATTATAAATTCTATTAATGTCAATTGTGCTAATGATAAGCAAAACCCTAAGCTTGGGGATGCTAGTATTGCTATGTCCACTACTTGTTGCAATGATCATGATTGGGGTGATGCTTCTTACGATCTTGAAAATTTATTTCAACCCCATGATGGATGTAAGATTGATAATGTTTGCAATAATATTAAAAGTGGGTTTGGAGAGGTCATTACTTTAGTTAATGTTGATCCCACTATTTTGGAAGAGTGTCAACTTCACATGCATGTGGATCGTGATAATATGTTTTGTGATAGCTATATTTGTTGAATTTGCTTATGATCCTACATGCAATTATTATGAGAGAGGAAAATATGGTTGTAGAAATCTTCATGTTACTAAATTACCTCTCGTTATGTTGAGATTGATTTTTGTTTCTTTCTTCTTCCTTGCATACGCTAGATCTTGCTTGCTATGATAATTTGTTTGCTTATAAAATGCCTATGCATAGGAAGTATGTTAGACTTAGATGTGTTATTCACATTCTTTATGATGCTCCTTTTGTGCTTCAATTCTTATCCTTCATGTGAGCATCATTGAAATCTCAAGCCGATCTTAATGTCTATAAAGCAAGAGCTTGTTGGGAGGCAACCCAATTTTATATTTTTTGTTTTTGCTGCTGTTTGGGAATAAATATTGCATCTAGCTTCTGTTTAGATGTGGTTTCATGTTTTGTTTAGTGTGTGTGCCAAGTAGAACCTTTGGGAAGACTTGTGTGAAGTTTATGTGATCTTGATGTGAAAAACAGAATCGTTAGCGCTCACTAGAATGGTCATCAGATTTTACTGGAGCATGCTATTTAGTTGATTCTTTTTGCAGATGATTAATATACAAATTCCTCACGTTTACAAATTTAGTTTGATTTTTTTGGAGTTACAGAAGTATGCGGAACCTGCAGATTACTACAGACTGTTCTGTTTTTGACAGATTCTGTTTTTCGTGTGTCGTTTGCTTATTTCAATGCATCTATGAGTAGTATTGGCAAGTATGAACCATAGAGAAGTTGGAATACAGTAGGTTTAACACCAATATAAACAAACAATGGATTAATTGCAGTACCTTTGAGTAGTGGTTTGCTTTCTTATACTAACGGAGCTCACGAGAATTTTTGTCTAAGTTTTGTGTTGTGAAGTTTTCAAGTTTTGAGTTTTGCTTTGATGGACTATGGAACAAATAGTAGCAAAGGCCTAAGCTTGGGGATGCCCATGGCACCCCAAGTAAAATTCAAGGACAATCAAAAGCCTAAGCTTGGGGATGCCCCTGGAAGGCATCCCCTCTTTCGTCTTCATCCATCGGTAACTATACTTGGAGCTTATAGTAAAAAAAAACTATACTTGGAGCTATATTTTTATTCACCACATGATATGTGTTTTGCTTGGAGCGTCTTGTATAATTTGAGTCTTTGTTGGTTAGTTTGTCACAATTATCCTTGCTGGACACACCTATTTGAGAGAGTTAAATATGGCCTAGGAATTGTTAGAACACTCTATGTGCTTCACTTATATCTTTTGAGTTGAATAGTTTTTGCTCTAGTGCTTCACTTATATCTTTTAGAGCACGGTGGTGATTATATTTTGTAGAAATTGTTGAACTCTCATGCTTCACTTATATCTATTTGAGGGTCTATTAAAACAGCATGGTAATGTGTTTAGGCTATAAAACTAGTCTTCACATGATAGACATCCAATATCAATGTAGTAAAAAAAATTCACACTAAGTGCATTGAATATAATGAGATGTTGGATGCTTGATAATTGTTTTGAGATATGAGGATAGTGATATTAGAGTCATGCTAGTGGAGTTATTATGAAATTGAGAAATACTTGTGTTAAGGTTAGTGATTCCCATAGCATGCACGTATGGTGAACCGCTATGTGACGAAGTTAGAGCATGAGGTTTTTGTAAAGTGCCAAACTTTGTGTGGAGGTCGGGGGCGCGCGATGGTTAACTCCTACCAACCTCCCCCCTAGGAGCATGCGTTGATTGCTTTGTTTTGATGACTCGTAGATTTTTGCAATAAGTATATGAGTTCTTATGACTAATGTTGAGTCCATGGATTATACGCACTCTCACCCTTCCACCATTGCTAGCCTCTCTTGTACCGCACAACTTTCGCCGGTACCATACACCCACTATATGTACTTCCTCAAAACACCCACCATATTATTCCTCAAAACAGCCACCGTACCTACCTATCATGGCATTTCCATAGCCATTCCGAGATATATTGCCATGCAACTTTCCACCGTTCCTTTCATATGACACGCTTCATATTGTCATATTGCCATGAATGATCATGTAGTTGACATCGTATTTGTCGCAAGGCCACCATGCATAACTTTTCATACATGTCACTCTTGTTTCATTGCAAATACCGGTACATCACCGGAGGCATTCATATAGGGTCATACTTTGTTGTAGTATCGAGTTGTAATGAAAGTGTGATGATCATCATTATTAGAGCATTGTCCCATGGGAGGAAATGCTAAATCAATAAAGCCCCTCCGAAAAAGGCCATAGAAAAAAAGAAAGCCCAAAAAAAGAGAAAAAGAAAAGAAAAAAAGGAAAAATTGCTACTATCTTTTTTCCACACTTGTGCTTCAAAGTAGCACCATGTTCTTCATTGTAGAGAGTCTCATGCTTAGTCACTTTATATACTAGTGGGAATTTTCGTTATAGAACTTGGCTTGTATATTCCAACGATAGGCTTCCTCAAACGCCCTAGGTCTTCGTGAGCAAGCAAGTTGGATGCACACCCACTAGTTTCTTTTGTTGAGCTTTCATACATATTTAGCTCTAGTGCATCCGTTGCATGGCAATCCCTGCTCACTAACATTGATATCTATTGATGGGCATCTCCATAGCCCGTTGATACGCCTAGGCAATGTGAGTCTATCTCCCTCCTTTTTGTCTTCTCCACAACCACCTCTCTATTCCACCCATAGTGCTATGTCCATGGCTCACGCTCATGTATTGCGTGAAAGTTGAAAGGTTTGAAAGAATAGAGTATGAAAACAAGTGCTTGGCTGAAATCGAGGTTGTGCATGATATGAATATTTTGTGTGATGAAGAGGGAGCATAGCCAGACTATATGATTTTGTAGGGATAACTTTCTTTAGCCATAGTATTTTGAGAATACATGATTGCTTTGTTAGTATGCTTGAAGTATTATTATTTCTTATGTCAATATAGACTTTTATCTTGAATCTTTCAGATCTAAACATTCATGCCACAATTAAGAGAATTAAATTGAAAAACTATGTTGGTTAGCATTCCACATCAAAAATTCTGTTTTTATCATTTACCTACTCGAGGACGAGCAGGAACTAAGCTTGGGGATGCTTGATACGTCTCCAACGTATCTATAATTTTTTATCGTTCCATGCTATTATTTATGATGTCTTGGATGTTTAATGGGCTTTGTCATACACTTTTATATCATTTTTGGGACTAACCTACTAACCGAAAGGCCCAATCCAGATTGCTTTTTTTTGCCTGTTTCAGGGTTTTGCAGAAAAGGAATATCAAACGGAGTCCAAACGGAACGAAACCTTTGGAAGAGATATTTTTGGAGAAAATCACGCATGGGAGACTTGAGAACCACGGCAGGGGAGCCACGAGGTGCCCACGAGGGTGGGGGCGCGCCCCCTGCCTCGTGGGCCCCTCGTGAGTCCCCCGGTGTCCTCCTTCCTCCTATATAAGTCTACGTACCCCGAAACCATCAGCAACAGAGAGAAAACCCTAATTCCATCTCTGTAACCTTATGTTCCCGTGAGATCCCATCTTGGAGCCTGTTCCGGAGCTCCGCTGGAGGGGGGATCCATCACGGAGTGCTTCTACATCATCATCATCGTCCTCACCATGAGTTGTGAGTAGTTTATCACAGACGTTCGGGTCCATAGCTAGTATCTAGATGGCTTCTTCTCTCTCTCTCTGGATCTCAATACAAAGTTCTCCTCGGTCATCGAGGAGATCTATTCGATGTAATCTCTTTTTGCGGTGTGTTTGTCGAGATCCGATGAATTCTGAGTTTATGATCAAGATTATCTATGAGAAATATTTTCTTCTTCTCTGAACTCTTTATGTGTGCTCATAATATCCTTGCAAGTCTCTTCGAATTACTGGTTTGGTTTGTCCTACTAGATCTATAGTTCTTGCAATGGGAGAAGTGCTTGGCTTTGGGTTCAATCTTGCGGTGTCCTTTCCCAGTGACAGTAGGGGCAGCAAGGCATGTATTGTATTGTTGCCATCGAGGATAAAAAGATGGGGTTTACATCATATTTCTTGAGTTTATCCCTCTGCATCATGTCATCTTGCTTAAGGCGTTACTCTGTTCTTATGAACTCAATACACTAGATGCATGCTGGATATCGATCGATGTGTGGAGTAATAGTAGTAGATGCAGGCAGGAGTTGGTGTACTTGTCTCGGACGTGATGCCTATATACAATGATCGTGCCTAGATATGTTCATAATTATTTGCTTTTCTATCAATTGCCCGACAGTAATTTGTTTACCCGCCGTAGAATATCGCTATCATGAGAGAAGCCACTAGAGAACACTATGGCCCCCGGGTCTATTCTCAACATATCAATCTACATCTACTTTACTTTTTTCGTTTTTACTTTCTGTTCTTATAAACAAAAATACCAAAAATATAAACTATCATCTCTATCAGATCCCACTTTCGTAAGTGACCATAAAGGGATTGACAACCCCTTATCGCGTTGGCTGCGAAGTTCTTATTTGTTTGTGCAGGTGCGAGGGACTCACGCGTGGTCTCCTACTGGATTGATACCTTGGCTCTCAAAAACTGAGGGAAATACTTACGCTACTGTGCTGCATCTCCCTTTCCTCTTCGAGGGAATACAACGCAAGCTCGAGAAGTAGCAAGAAGAATTTCTGGCGCCGTTGCCGGGGAGGTTAACGCAAAAGTCATATGCCAAGTACCTATCACAAACCCTTATCCTTCGCATTACATTTTGCCTACTAGTGTCTTAATATTCATGCCATGATTATATTACATGATCAAGATTATGCTAGGTAGCATTCCACATCAAAAATTATCTTTTTTATCATTTACCTACTCGAGGACAAGCATGAATTAAGCTTGGGGATGCTGATACGTCTCCGTTGTATCTATTTTGATTGTTCCATGCCAATATTCTACAAGTTTCATATACTTTTGGCAACTTTTTATACTATTTTTGGGACTAACATATTGATCCAATGCCCAGTGCCAGTTCCTGTTTGTTGCATGTTTTTTGTTTCGCAGAATATCCATATCAAATGGAGTCCAAACAGAATAAAAATGGACGGAGATTTTTTTTTGGAATATATGTGAATTTTGGGAAGCACAACCAACATCAGACGATGCCCGAGTGGGCCACGAGGCAGGGGGCGCGCCCACTAGGGGCAGGCGCGCCCTGTTGGAAATATGCCCTAGAGGCAATAATAAAAGTATTATTATTATATTTCCTTGTTCATGTTAATTGTCTGTTATTCATGCTTGAATTGTATTGTACGGAAACAACGATACATGTGTGAATACATAGACCATAACGTGTCCCTGGTAAGCCTCTAGTTACTAGCTCGTTGATCAACAGATGGTCACGGTTTCCTGACCATGGACATTGGATGTCGTTGATAACGGGATCACATCATTAGGGAATGATGTGATGGACAAGACCCAATCCTGAGCCTAGCACGAGATCGTATAGTTCGTAATGCATAAGCTTTTCTAGTGTCAAGTATTTATTCCTTAGACCATGAGGTTGTGCAACTCCCGGATACCGTAGGAATACTTTGGGTGTGCCAAACGTCACAACGTAACTGGGTGGCTATAAAGGTACACAACGGGTATCTCCGAAAGTGTCTGTTGAGTTGGTACGAAACGAGACTGGGATATTGTCACTCCGTATGACGGAGAGGTACCTCTGGGCCCTCTCGGTAAGACATCATCATAATGAGCTCAAGGTGACTAAGGAGTTAGTCACGGGATGATGGATTACGGAATGAGTAAAGAGACTTGCCATGACGAGATTGAACAAGGTATCGGGCATACTGACGATCGAATCTCGGGCAAGTACCGTACCGATGGACAAAGGGAATAACATACGGGATTGAGTGAATCCTTGACACAGTGGTTCATCTGATGAGATCATCGAGGAACACATGGGAACCAACATGGGTATCCAAATCCCGCTGTTGGTTATTGACCAGAGAGTCGTCTCGGTCATGTCTGCGTGTCTCCCGAATCCGTAGGGTCAACACACTTAAGGTTCGGTGACGCTAGGGTTGTAGAGATACATGCACATGGAAACCCGAATGTTGTTCGGAGTCTCGGATGAGATCCTGGACGTCACGAGGTGTTCCGGAATGGTCCGGAGGTAAAGAATGATATATAGGAAGTCCAGTTTCAGCCATCGGGTGAACTCCGGGGGTCACCGGGAGTGTCCCGGGACCACCGGAGGGGTCCCGGGGGTCCACCGGGTGGGGCCACCCATCCCGGTGGGTCCCCTAGGCCGCAAGGGGGAAGGGGCCAGCCCCTGGTGGGCTGGCGCACCACATGGGCCCCCCTCCATGCGCCTAGGGTTGAAACGCTAGGGGGAGGGGGCGCCCCCTATGCCTTGGGGGGCAAGTTTCCCCCCTCTGGCCGCCGCCCCCTAGGAGATCTGATCTCCCTAGGGTCGGCGCCCCCCCGGCCCCTATATATAGTGGGGGGTGGGAGAGGGCAGCCGCACCCCAAGCCTCTGGCACCTCTCCCCCCTCCCGTCACACTTCCTACTCCTCACGCAGGGCGCCGACGAAGCCCTGCAGGTTTTCCTGTTGCATCCACCACCACGCCGTCGTGCTGCTGGATCTCCGACAACCTCTCCTCCGCCCTTGCTGGATCAAGAAGGAGGAGACGTCTCTGTACCGTACGTGTGTTGAACGCGGAGGTGCCGTCCGTTCGGCGCTGGGATCATCGGTGACGAGGAACGCGAAGAGTACGACTACTTCATCCACGTTCCTTCGAACGCTTCCGCACGCGATCTACAAAAGGGTATGTAGATGCACTCCATTATGCTCGTTGCTAGATGACTCCTTAGATTGATCTTGGTGAAGTGTATGATTTTTTTGAATTATGCTACGTTCCCCAACAGTGGCATCTGAGCTAGGTCTTTGCGTAGCATCTTGCACGAGTAGAACACAAACAAGTTGTGGGCGTTGAGTTTGCTCAATTTTCTTGCCGTTACTAGTCCAATCTTGATTCAGCGGCATTGTGGGATGAAGCGGCCCGGACCGACCTTACACGTACGCTTACGTGAGACTGGTTCCACCGACAGACATGCACTAGATGCATAAGGTGGCTGACGGGTGTCTGTCTCTCCCACTTTAGTCAGATCGGATTCGATGAACAGGGTCCTTATGAAGGGTAAATAGAAATTGGCAAATCACGTTGTGGTTTTGGCGTAGGTAAGAAACATTCTTGCTAGAAAACCTATAGAAGCCACGTAAAAACTTGCAACAACAATTAGAGGTCGTCTAACTTGTTCTTGCAGCATGTGCTATGTGATGTGGTATGGCCAAGAAGATGTGATGAATGATATATGTGATGTATGAGATTGATCATGTTCTTGTAATAGGGAATCACGACTTGCATGTCGATGAAATTGACAACCGGCAGGAGCCATCGGAGTTGTCTTAATTATTGTATGACCTGCGTGTCACTGAATAACGCCATGTAATTACTCTACTTTATTGCTAAACATTAGCCATAGTAGTAGAAGTAATAGTTGGCGTGACGACTTCATGAAGACACGATGATGGAGATCATGGTGTCGAGCCGGTGACAAAGATGATCATGGTGCCCCGAAGATGGAGATCGAAGGAGCAAGATGATATTGGCCATATCATGTCACTTTAATTTATTGCATGTGATGTTTATCATGTTTATGCATCTTGTTTACTTAGAACGACGGTAGTAAATAAGATGATCTCTCACTAAAATTTCAAGAATTTTGTTCCCCCTAACTGTGCACCGTTGCTAAGGATCGTTGTTCCGAAGCACCACGTGATGATCGGGTGTGATAGGTTCTAACGTTCGCATACAACGGGTGTAAGCCAGATTTACACAAGCAATACACTTAGGGTTCACTTGACGAGCCTAGCATGTACAGACATGGCCTCGGAACACGGAAGACCGAAAGGTCGAACATGAGTCGTATAGAAGATGCGATCAACATGAAGATGTTCATCGTTGATGACTAGTCCGTCTCACGTGATGATCGGACACGGGCTAGTCGATTCGGATCATGTATCACTTAGATGACTAGAGAGATGTCAATCTGAGTGGGAGTTCATTAAAATTTGATTAAGATGAACTTAATTATCATGAACTTAGTCTAAATTCTTTACAATATGTCTTGTAGATCAAATGGCCCACGCTCATGTCACCCTCAACTTCAACGCGTTCCTAGAGAAATCCAAGCTGAAAGATGATGGTAGCAACTATACGGACTGGGTCCGTAACCTGAGGATCATCCTCATAGCTGCCAAGAAAACTTATGTCCTAGAAGCACCGCTAGGTGACGCTCGCGCCCCGGCAAACCAAGATGTTATGAACGCTTGGCAGTCGCGTTGTGATGATTACTCCCTGGTTCAGTGCGGCATGCTCTACAGCTTAGAATCGGGGCTCCAAAAGCGTTTTGAGCACCACGGGGCATATGAGATGTTCCAAGAGCTGAAAATGGTTTTCCAGGCTCATGCCCGAGTTGAGAGATATGATGTCTCCAACGCATTCTACAGCTGTAAGATGGAGGAAAACAGTTCTATCAGTGAGCACATCCTCAAGATTTCTGGATTGCACAACCGCTTGTCTCAGTTGGGAATGAATCTCCCGGACGAAGCGGTCGTTGACAAAATCCTCCAGTCGCTCCCACCTAGCTACAAGAGCTTCGCGTTGAACTTCAATATGTAGGGGATGGAGAAGTCCATTCCCGAGGTGTATTCAATGCTGAAATCAGCGGAGGTGGAGATCAAGAAAGAGCATCAAGTGTTGATGGTCAATAAAACCACTAAGTTCAAGAAGGGAAAGGGTAAGAAGAACTTCAAGAAGGACGGCAAGGGAGTTTCCGCGCCCGGTAAGCCAGTTGCCGGGAAGAAGCCAAAGTATGGACCCAACCCTAAGACTGAGTGCTTTTATTGCAAGGGACCGGGTCACTGGAAGCGGAACTGCCCCAAATACTTAGCAGACAAGAAGGCTGGCAACGTCAAAGGTATATGTGATATACATGTTATTGATGTGTACCTTACCAGCGCTCGTAGTAGCTCCTGGGTATTTGATACCGGTGCAGTTGCTCATATTTGTAACTCTAAGCAGGAGTTGTGGAATAAGCGGAGACTGGCGAAGGACGAGGTGACGATGCGCGTCGGGAATGGTTCCACGGTCGATGTGATTGCCGTCGGCACGCTGCCTCTACATCTACCCTCGGCATTAGTGTTAAACCTTAATAATTGTTATTTAGTACCAGCTTTGAGCATGAATATTGTATCTGGATCTCGTTTGATGCGAGATGGCTACTCATTTAAATCCGAGAATAATAGTTGTTCTATTTATTTGAGAGATATGTTTTATGGTCATGCCCCGCTGGTCAATGGTTTATTTTTGATGAATCTCGATCGTGATGATACACATATTGATACGTCCAAAATGCATCACTATTTTATATCATAATTTATCCTTATTCATTGATATATTTCACGTTGCGGTGATGTTCTTATGTTGTTTTGGTCTATTTTACACAGTTTGCAAACTCTCCGATGCCGGAACAGCAGACGCAGGATTCAGCAGTAAAAATTGGACGCTGAGTTGCTGAAGAAGAATACCTCCAAATTACCTGAAAATTGACGGGAGATATTTTTCAGAAGAATCACGAAGGCACGCAAAAGGGGAGCCAGAGGGGGGCCACAGGGTGCCCAGGCGGCCTGGGGGCGCGCCCCCCTGGCCGCGCCGGGGGGGGGGGGGGGCGCCTGGAGCCCCTGGCCCACCTCCGGATGCCCCCTTTTGCATATATATTCTCCGTTCTCCGAAAACCCTAAAAAGAAGACTTTTTACGGAGTTCCGCCGCCGCTTCGAGGCGGAACCCTACAGAGAAGAAAAGGGCATCTCCGGCGGGCAGATTCCGCCGGGGAGATCACATCCCGGAAGGGGAGATCGTCGCCATCGTCATCACCATCGTCACGGGCATCATCGAGATCATCATCAACATCATCCCCAACATCAGCACCATCTCCATCTTCATCCAAATCTCATCTTACAATCACAACTCGTGTTGTAACTTGTACTACCTATCCTCTCTACTCCATCGGTGTTGATTACTACTTTGTGGTGAATGCTATTGAGTTTTGTTGGAGAAATATTATTATGTCCAGATTGTTTATCACATATTTATCCCCGCTGATCATGGTCTCTTTTATGTCTCGTGAGTAGTTACCTTAGTTCTTGAGGACATGGGGAAAGTCTTGTTGTTAGTAGTCATATGCTTTTGAAGTAATATGTGTTGTTTGATACTTAAGTTGCGTTGTCATTCTACTAGTGGCGTTGTGTGAGTCGAACACCCAACACTTCGCCTTATTAAGGACCTAGGAGAATACATTGTGTATAAAGAATGCTTATGGTGGGTTGCCGGAGTGACAGAAACCTGAACCCCAGTTCGCACGCTTTTGCATAAGGGAATAATGGATCCTCGATCGTATTGCTATGGTTAGGCTTTTGCCTTAAATTCTATCTTGTATTTGCGGATGCTTGCAAGGTGTTTAATCATAAGAGTGCATTCATCTTAGTCTAGAGAGTGCACTAGCATAGATCCACCCACTCAACACTTATCAACACATAACATAGTATCGATACGGAATATGGTGAAAGCACATGACTACCTCTCCCGTGTGTCCTCGGGAACGCTTTAGTCTTTATAAGTTCAGTTGCTAGGCCTCTCCTTTGCTAAGAAAGGATTGGGCCACTTGTTACTCTCAGTACCTTTTATACTACTTGCTTTTACTATCCTGTTGCTTATACCGAGAAAACCCCTAAAAGTTATCTTTCAGTGCTTGCAGTAATTTCTTGCCTAGAATCGCTTATCAATACCTTCTGCTCCTCGTTGGGTTCGACACTCTTACTTATCGAAAACGCTGCAATAGATCCCTTACGGTTGTGGGTCATCAAGTACCGTTTTCTGGCGCCGTTGCCGGGGAGCGTAGCGCTATTGGTAAAGTGAAACTGGTAAGAAAGTTTTTTATAATTCTGTTTTTATTTTTGCTATTGCTGCTCTTTGTCCTTATGGACAACCCTATTATTGGAGCGTTACTTGCGGGAAGACGCCCCACACCTGTGGTGGTTGATCCTCCCCCTACTGAAATTGTGCCTTATAAAATACCAGCTGGCATCATCGATTATGTTTTGGCTAATCGTTATGCAGGAGACAGACATCCCGGTGAACACTTGCTATATTTGTCACGACTATGTTCATTATTTAAGCTTGCAGGTGTATCGAGGGAGTTTGTCATGAGGAAATTGTTTGTCGTATCACTTATAGATAAAGCTTCAGATTGGTATGGGCTTCTCGATAACTCACACTTGCTGGACTGGCAGGAGCTTATGTCTCTCTTTTATACTAAGTTTTATCCTCTTCATGAAATTCATCGAGACAGGAATTATATCTATAACTTTAGGTCTCGTGACGGAGAAAGCATTGCTCAAGCTTGGGGGAGATTGAAGTCCCTAATGCTCAAATGCCCTATTCATAAGCTTCCCAAGGAAATTATACTTACAAATTTTTATGCCAGGCTTTCTCGTCAGGATAAGGAGATGATGGATGCCTCCTCTAGTGGGGTATTTCAGAAGAAGAGTGTTGAAGAAAGGTGGGATCTCCTTGAAAGGATCCAGAGGAATACCGAAGATTGGGAAATTGATAAAGGTATTGAACCCGCTATAAATTATGAACATGATTATATTGAGAGCTATGTGGAAACTGATTACTTCAATACTTTTTGCTCTAAGATTGGTCTTGACTCCCATCTAGTGATTGATTTGTGTAAGAATTTTGCCTCTCACGTTGATTCTTTTAAAAAGAAGAGAGACCAGCACCATGAACCTTTTAAAGAACCACCTATTGATATTTATGTTGCTGACCCTATTTTGCCTGCAGTTATATATGAAAAGCCTCCTTTTCCCACGAGGATAAGGGAGCACTCTCTTGTGACAGGCATAATAAATAAAAGTGAGAGAAGAGTTGATGAGCCTGAGGACCAGATCAGGGTCGATCCTCAAGTTGCATTGATTAAAGACCTTGCTACTAATGATGTTTTGGATTCCAATATAACTTTTTGTGCTATTTCCACTAACCTTGTCACAGCCAAGAACAAAGGCCCAATTTCAGGTACTCCAGTGGTATCTGTTAAAATAGGAGATCACAATTATTATGGGCTATGCGATTTGGGATCGAGTGCAAGTGCTATCCCCTATTCACTTTATGAAGAGATCATCGGTGAGATTTCCCCTTGTGAACTTGAAGAAGTTGATGTTACCATTCATCTTGCAAATAGAACAACTATCTCTTTATCGGAATTGTGAGGGACGTTGAAGTCCTATGTGGAAAGGTAAAATACCCTACCGACTTTCTAGTACTTGTTTCAGAGAGGGACAATTTTTGTCCAATTATTTTTGGTAGACCTTTTCTTAGAACTTGTGGAGCTATAATAGATTGCAAGAAAGGTAAAGTTTCTGTTGAATTCGATGGCGAGCCATATGAATTTAATTTTTCTAAGTTCTCTATGAAGCCTCGTGGTACTGATTTACCTAGTGATGATAAAATTATTGAAAGTATTGCCTCTATTGCTATTCCCCCTAATGATCCTTTGCAGCAATACATGGAGGACCACGAGAATGATTTGCATATGCAGGAAAGAAATGAACTAGATGAAATATTCTTGAGGTGGCCTGTTATCCTGAATCACAACCTTCCGGTTGAACCTTTGGGAATTTTATCAAAACCGAAAGAAGACCCGGTGTTCGATCTTAAACCCCTTCCCGATACGCTCAAGTATGCTTATTTAGATGAAAAGAAAGTATATCCTGTTATTATCAATTCTAACCTTTCAGGATATGAAGAGGAGCGATTATTGGGAGTACTTCGTAAACACCGAGGCGCAATTGGCTATACCCTTGATGACCTTAAGGGGATTAGTCCATCTATCTGTCAACATACTATCAACCTTGAGCCTGATGCTAAACCAGTTGTTGATCATCAACGACGGTTGAACCCGAAGATGATGGATGTTGTGAGAACTGAGATTCTCAAGATTCTAGCCGCATGTATTATCTACCCTATAGCTGATAGTAAGTGGGTAAGTCTGGTACATTGTGTTCCTAAGAAAGGAGGTACAACTGTGGTTCCTAATGATAAAAATGAATTAATACCTCAGAGAATTATTATTGGATATAGAATGTGTTTTGATTACAGGAAGTTGAACAAGGCAACCAGGAAGGATCACTATCCGTTGCCGTTCATCGACCAAATGCTTGAAAGGTTATCCAAAAATACCCACTTTTGTTATCTCGATGGTTATTCTGGCTTCTCTCAAATTCATGTTAACACTGTTGATCAAGAGAAGACCACTTTTACTTGTCCCTTTGGTACTTATGCTTACAGACGTATGCCTTTTGGTTTATGTAATGCCCCTGCTACTTTTCAAAGGTGTATGTCTGCTATCTTTCATGGTTTCTGCGGGGATATTATGGAAGTCTTCATGGATGATTTCTCCGTCTATGGAACTTCTTTTGACCATTGTCTTCACAACCTTAATAAAGTTTTGTAGAGATGCGAGGAGACAAATTTGGTACTCAACTGGGAAAAGTGCCACTTTATGGTTAATGAAGGAATTGTTCTTGGTCATAAGATTTCCGAAAGGGGAATTGAAGTGGACAAGGCCAAGATCGAAGCTATTGAGAGGATGCCCTATCCAAGGGACATCAAAGGTATTCACAGTTTTCTCGGTCATGCAGGTTTTTATAGAAGATTTATTAAAGACTTTTCTAAAACCTCGAGACCCCTAACTAACCTTCTCCAGAAGGATGTTCCTTTTGTATTTGATGAAAGTTGTAAGGAAGCTTTTGAAGTCCTTAAGAAAGCTTTAATAACTGCTCCCATAGTACAACCACCTGACTGGAATTTACCTTTTGAGATTATGTGTGATGCAAGTGATTTTGCTGTTGGAGCTGTTTTAGGACAAAGAGTTGATAAGAAATTGAATGTTATACATTATTCTAGTAAAACCCTTGATAGTGCTCAAAGAAACTATGCTACTACTGAGAAAGAATTCTTAGCTGTAGTTTTTGCTTGTGATAAGTTTAGGCAGTATATTGTTGATTCCAAAGTTATTATTCATACTGATCCTGCTGCCATTAAGTATCTTATGACGAAGAAGGATGCCAAGCCAAGGCTTATCAGATGGGTACTCCTTCTTCAAGAATTTGATTTGCAGATTGTTGATAGGAAAGGGGAAGACAATCCGGTGGCGGACAATCTTTCAAGGATGGAAGATATACCGCATGACCCCATCCCAGTTAACGATAGTTTTCCAGACGAGCAACTTGCCATTGTAAAAGTACAATCTCTTTCCGATCCTTGGTATGCAGATTATGCTAATTTTATTGTTGCAAATTATTTGCCTCCAGGTCTAACATTTCAGCAGAGGAAGAAGTTCTTTCATGATTTGAGGCATTACTTTTGGGATGACCCACATCTTTTCAAAGAAGGTCCCACGGGATCGTGAGAAGATGCATTCTGGAACTTGAGCAGAAGGACATTCTCAGACGGTGTCATGATAGTCCCTATGGAGGACATCACGCCGGTGAGAGGACTGCACATAAGGTTCTTCAATCAGGTTTTTATTGGCCTACTCTCTTTAAAGATGCTAGAAATTATGTTTTAGCCTGTGATAAATGTCAGAGAGTTGGTAACATTAGTAGAAGGAATGAGATGCCTATGAATTACTCACTAGTGATTGAACCTTTCGATTGTTGGGGTTTTGATTTTATGGGTCCTTTTCCTTCTTCGCACAAGTACACTCACATTTTAGTAGCTGTTGATTATGTGACCAAGTGGGTTGAAGCAATCCTCACTGAAAGTGCTGATCACAAGACATCTTTGAAAATGCTTAAAGATGTAATTTTTCCTAGGTTTGGTGTACCAAGGTATCTCATGACTGATGGAGGATCACACTTCACGCACAGAGCTTTTAGAAAAGCTTTGGCTAAATACGATGTTAATCATAGAATTGCTTCACCTTATCATCCTCAAACTAGTGGGCAAGTTGAGCTCACCAATAGAGAGATTAAGTTGATCTTGCAGAAAACAGTAAACAGAAATAGGAAAGATTGGTCAAACAAGTTAGGAGATGCTTTGTGGGCATACAGAACTGCTTATAAAAACCCCATGGGCATGTCTCCCTATAAGATGGTGTATGGCAAGGCTTGCCATTTGCCATTAGAGTTAGAGCACAAAGCTTTCTGGGCTGTTAGAGAGCTTAACGCTGACCCAAAACTAGCTGGTGAGAAGCGTCTCATGAACTTGACTTCTCTAGATGAATGGAGAAGTGAAGCTTACGAGAGCGCTAAAATGTTTAAGGAAAAGGTAAAAAAGTGGCATGATAGGAAGTTTCTGAAACATGAATTTAATGTTGGTGATAAAGTTTTGTTGTTTAGATCCCGTTTCAGGTTTTCTCCAGGTAAACTACTTTCCAGGTGGGAAGGACCATTTCATATTGAAGAAGTTTATCGGTCTGGTGCAATTAAGATTAATAATTTTGAAGGCACCAAACCTCAAGTTGTGAATGGGCAAAGACTTAAACATTACATAGCAGGAGACCCTGTCGATGTTGATGTGAAAATAATATACACAACAACTCACGAAGAACATGTTGCAGCCCTGTTTCGGACGCCAGCAGAAGCAGAATAAAGAAAAGGTATGTAGTACGGTAAGAAAACACCGCAAACCATCATAAAAGTTCCGTATTACGAGTTTTTGCAAAATTAGTAAAATTCCGAGTCGAAGTGGAGCCGGAGACGACCTCCAGGGAGTCCAGGCGCCCCCCTGGCGCCCCCCCTGGGCCACGCTGGCAGGCCACCTGGACACCCGGGAGCCCGTCTCCGACCCCGCTTTGGTCCGTTACCTTCCTTTCCGTGCATAAATTTTTCCTATATATTTGCCCGGATTGTTCCGGCAACGTATCTTGCGATTTCGCGTGTTTTCTCTTCGATCTGTTTCTGCCAGGGAATCTTTCAGCTGAATTTAGGTGCCATGGCTTCTCCAAGTTCCCCCAAGGACAAGTTCGTCGTCAACGTCATCAACCCTTACCTCGCTGAGGTGAAGAAGCACCCTCAGGTTGTTCCGATGGAGGACGGTGTCCTTCATCAATAAGATCTGAAGGGACCTATCAAGGAGGGGAGCATCCAGGCCAGGCTGGAAGAAGTGGAGCAGGAAGTCTTCGAGTACAAGAAGATGACCGAGCGTGGTGTCGAAGCTAACTTTGACATCACCAACGAGCTGAAGAACTACTTCCTGAAGGAGATGAAGGAGATGTGGGAAAGAATTGCCGCGTCTGAAGACAGAATTATAGAACTCCAAGGGCAAATTAATGATCTACATAACCAGAACTGTGAGTATGAACTAAGGTTTCTGCGCATGGGTTTGGGTGCTGAATGCAGGATTCAGGAGACGAGCTTCTCATATGAGACTGGAGAACCCCTTCCATGGAAGCGTTTCGCCAAGGACTACGTGATCAACGCCAACAAATATGGGTGAAATCTCCTGGGGTAATGACATTCCCTTGGCTTGTTCCAAGCTTGGGGGAGTGCCCGGTGTCTTTATCTTTACCTTTTGTCTTTTAGAGTCAAGTAGAGTTGTATCATGTCTAGGGAGGTTATTATATGAGATAGGTGTGTGCATTGAGGTCTATCGCTCCTTCGGTGAAGAATTGTATCCGTGAGTGTGGAGTCGTTTATGATGGAATATTAATGAGAAGTTTATCGGTTCCTTTTGCTGCACTCGGTATTCTCTTCACGCAATCGACCTTATATGATGATTCTTATGGGGAGTATTGACCTTATGTCAGGTATGGCTATGAAACTTTATTTACTCTTGGCAAATATAGCTTTGGTCATAACAACAAGCATGATTTTCTTAAATTATCAACATAGCCAAAACTTTATGTTATTATGCTTGAAGTGTTATGCTGACAAGGAAGACAACTTGATGTGTTATGCTTATTTCAATGTTCATCCTTTATATTGCTTTGCATCTTAGTCATCATCAATTGTCTGTTCTCTCAAGACCTTTGCTAGCCTAACTCTGTACTAAGCGGGATTCTGCTTGTGCATCCATACCCTTAAGCCAATACCTTCCATATGAGTCCACCATACCTACCTACTCGTGGTATTCCGCTACCACCTCCTAAAAGTATATAATTTATGTGTTATCCTCAAATGTTCAAAATCTTTTATTTTGTGCCTCTGTTCTAGCTCATGAGGAAGTAATAGCTAATTCATAGTCTTTTTGAGTTGGACAAGCTTCACCCCGGGATTGCATGTATAATGTGCAAACCCATAATACGAGAAGGAGCTGGCATAGAGTGCGCCCGGCTTAAAAATAATATAACAAACAAACCCTCCTTCACGCTTTGTTCATGAGAAATCAGAAAACTTTGGCAGTGATAAACAAAGGAGAATAAGAGGATGTTATCGTCCTCGTGCGGGAGCCGTTCCTCGAAACTTGTGCAGTTCAAAAAGCAATTGAGTTATCTATTAGCATTCGTTGACAAATCATGCACCCCTAAAAAACTTGTTTTCATTCTGTTTGATTTGAGGATAGCACATGAGTTTTCCCTACTACCCTAGACCAGGGCCTATCTTTTAATTTTAAGTTGAGTCAGTTACTTCTACTTCCTTCTATTTCTCAAAGAGAGCAGACGTTTGATGTTGATAAGGATTCATTCATATAAAGCTGCATTAAGATTTGTCATATCATATCCTTGTTGACATTATCATTCGATAAGTAAGTTGTTTGTCATGCCCAGCTGAGGAAAACATCTTCCTTTGTGTTAACATTTTCACTTCTTGCCTATTAACATGTTATTTTCAAAAAGCTTCAATTGATCTCATCAAATATAAGAGCAAAAGTTAAATCTATTATTGTTCTTTGACCAAAGGACATGTTTGCCATGATATAATGAGTTTCCTTAGCCCTACTTTCGAATATAAGTGTTATCACTCTTTCATAAGGGCCTTATGAGTTGAAGATAGCTGTTGAGGATATTTGAGTTGGTAAAGAAACTATGATGCTTCTTGTCCGTATTCTATTTATCGACACTTCACTCTCTAAACTTGTGGACAGGTTTACCGAGTTCATATTCGCTTGGGGACAAGCGAGGTCTAAGCTTGGGGGTGTTGATACGTCCAAAATGCATCACTATTTTATATCATAATTTATCCTTATTCATTGATATATTTCACGTTACGGTGATGTTCTTATGTTGTTTTGGTCTATTTTACACAGTTTGCAAACTCTCCGATGCCGGAACAGCATACGCAGGATTCAACAGTAAAAAGTGGACGCTGAGTTGCTGAAGAAGAATACCTCCAAATTACCTGAAAATTGACGGGAGATATTTTTCAAAAGAATCACGAAGGCACGCAAAAGGGGAGCCAGAGGGGGGCCACAGGGTGCCCAGGCGGCCTGGGGCGCGCCCCCCCTGGCCGCGCCAGGGGGCGCCTGGAGCCCCTGGCCCACCTCCGGATGCCCCCTTTTGCATATATATTCTCCGTTCTCCGAAAAACCTAAAAAGAAGACTTTTTACGGAGTTCCGCCGCCGCTTCGAGGCGGAACCCTACGGAGAAGAAAAGGGCATCTCCGGCGGGCAGATTCCGTCGGGGAGATCACCTCCCGGAAGGGGAGATCGTCGCCATCGTCATCACCATCGTCACGGGCATCATCGAGATCATCATCAACATCATCCCCAACATCAGCACCATCTCCATCTTCATCCAAATCTCATCTTACAATCACAACTCGTGTTGTAACTTGTACTACCTATCCTCTCTACTCCATCGGTGTTGATTACTACTTTGTGGTGAATGCTATTGAGTTTTGTTGGAGAAATATTATTATGTCCAGATTGTTTATCACATATTTATCCCCGCTGATCATGGTCTCTTTTATGTCTCGTGAGTAGTTACCTTAGTTCTTGAGGACATGGGGAAAGTCTTGTTGTTAGTAGTCATATGCTGTTGAAGTAATATGTGTTGTCTGATACTTAAGTTGCGTTGTCATTCTACTAGTGGTGTTGTGTGAGTCGAACACCCAACACTTCGCCTTATTAAGGACCTAGGAGAATACATTGTGTATAAAGAATGCTTATGGTGGGTTGCCGGAGTGACAGAAACCTGAACCCCAGTTCGCACGCTTTTGCATAAGGGAATAATGGATCCTCGATCGTATTGCTATGGTTAGGCTTTTGCCTTAAATTCTATCTTGTATTTGCGGATGCTTGCAAGGTGTTTAATCATAAGAGTGCATTCATCTTAGTCTAGAGAGTGCACTAGCATAGATCCACCCACTCAACACTTATCAACACATAACATAGTATCGATACGGAATATGGTGAAAGCACATGACTACCTCTCCCGTGTGTCCTCAGGAACGCTTTAGTCTTTATAAGTTCAGTTGCTAGGCCTCTCCTTTGCTAAGAAAGGATTGGGCCACTTGTTACTCTCAGTACCTTTTATACTACTTGCTTTTACTATCCTGTTGCTTATACCGAGAAAACCCCTAAAAGTTATCTTTCAGTGCTTGCAGTAATTTCTTGCTCAGAATCACTTATTAATACCTTCTACTCCTCGTTGGGTTCGACACTCTTACTTATCGAAAACGCTGCAATAGATCCCTTACGGTTGTGGGTCATCACATATTCATAGTGTGAATGCCAAAAGATGTAAAGTTGATAATGATAGTCCCACATACTTGTGGCATTGCCGCCTTGGTCATATTGGTGTCAAACATATGAAGAAGCTTCATGCAGATGGACTTCTGGAGTCTCTTGATTATGAATCATTTGACATGTGCGAACCATGCCTCTTGGGCAAGATGACCAAGACTCTGTTCTCCGGAACAATGGAGCGAGCAACCAACTTATTGGAAATCATACATACCGATGTGTGCGGTCCAATGAGTGTTGAGGCTCGCGGAGGCTATCGTTATGTTCTCACCCTCACAGATGACTTGAGTAGATATGGGTATATCTACTTGATGAAACACAAGTCTGAGACCTTTGAAAAGTTCAAGGAATTTCAGAATGAGGTTGAGAATCAACGTGACAGAAAAATAAAGTTCTTGCGATCGGATCGTGGGGGTGAATATTTAAGTCATGAATTTGGCGCGCACCTTAGGAACTGTGGAATTGTTTCACAATTGACACCGCCCGGAACACCTCAGCGTAACGGTGTGTCCGAACGTCAAAATCGTACCTTGTTGGACATGGTGCGATCTATGATGTCTCTCACCGACTTACCGCTATCTTTTTGTGGTTATGCTTTAGAGATTGCCGCATTCACTTTAAATAGGGCTCCGTCGAAATCCATTGAGACGACACCGTATGAACTTTGGTTTGGCAAGAAACCTAAGTTGTCGTTTCTAAAAGTTTGGGGTTGCGATACTTATCTCAAGAAACTTCAAAAGCTCGAACCCAAATCGGAAAAATGCGTCTTCATAGGATACCCAAAGGAAACGATTGGGTACACCTTCTACCACAGATCCGAAGGCAAAGTCTTTGTTGCCAAGAATGGATCCTTTCTGGAGAAAGAGTTTCTCTCGAAAGAAGTGAGTGGGAGGAAAGTAGAACTTGATGAGGTGACAGTCACCCCTCCCGAACCGGAAAGTAGTGCAGCGCAGGAAATTGTTCCTCAGGTGCCTGCACCGACAAGGGAGGAAGTTAATGATGATGATCATGAAGATACAGATCAAGTTACTACTAAACTTCGAAGGTCCACGAGGACACGTTCCGCACCAGATTGATACGGCAACCCTGTCATGGAAATCATGTTGTTAGACAATGGTGAACCTTCAAACTATGAAGAAGCGATGGCGGGCCCGGATTCCAATAAATGGCTTGGAGCCATGAAATCCGAGATAGAATCCATGTATGAAAACAAAGTATGGACTTTGGTGGACTTGCCTGATGATAGGCACGCCATAGAAAATAAATGGATATTTAAGAAGAAGACAGACGCGGATGGTAATGTGACCATCTATAAGGCTCGACTTGTCGCTAAGGGTTATCGACAAGTTGAAGGGATTGACTACGACGAGACTTTCTCTCCCGTAGCGATGCTAAAGTCAGTCATAATCATGTTAGCAATTGCCGCATTCTATGATTATGAGATATGGCAAATGGACGTCAAAACGGCATTCCTTAATGGCTTCCTCAAGGAAGAGTTGTATATGATGCAGCCGGAAGGTTTTGTCGATCCAGAGAATGCTAACAAGGTATGCAAGCTCCAGCGCTCGATTTACGGGCTGGTGCAAGCATCTCGGAGTTGGAATATTTGCTTTAATGATGTGATCAAAGTGTCTGGCTTTATACAGACTTGGGGTGAAGCCTGTATCTACAAGAAAGTGAGTGGGAGCTCTGTAGCATTTCTCATATTATATGTGGATGACATATTGCTGATGGGAAATGATATAGAATTCTTGGAAAGTGTAAAGGCCTACTTGAATAAGAGTTTTTCAATGAAGGACCTTGGAGAAGCTGCTTACATATTAGGCATCAAAATCTATAGAGATAGATCAAGGCGCCTCAGTGGTCTTTCACAAAGCACATACCTTGACAAGATATTGAAGAAGTTCAATATGGATCAGTCCAAGAAGGGGTTCTTGCCTGTTTTGGAAGGTATGAGATTGAGCAAGGCTCAGTCGCCGACCACGGTAGAAGATAGAGAAAATATGAGTGTCATTCCCTATGCCTCGGACATAGGTTCTATCATGTATGCCATGCTGTGTACCAGACCTGATGTGAACCTTCCCATAAGTTTGGTAGGGAGGTACCAAAGTGATCCTGGTATGGAACACTGGACAGCGGTCAAGAACATCCTAAAGTACCTGAAGAAGACTAAGGATATGTTTCTCGTCTATGGAGGTGAGGAAGAGCTCGTCGTAAAGGGTTACGTCGATGCTAGCTTCGACACAGATCTGGATGACTCAAAGTCACAAACCGGATACGTGTATATTTTGAATGGTGGAGCAGTCAGCTGGTGCAGTTGCAAGCAGAGCGTCGTGGCGCATTCTACATGTGAAGTGGAGTACATAGCTGCTTGCGAAGCAGCGCAAGAAGGAGTCTGGATGAAGGAGTTCATCACCGACCTAGGAGTCATTCCAAGCGCGTCAAGCCCGATGACTCTCTTCTGTGACAACACAGGAGCTATTGCCATTACCAAGGAGCCCAGGTTTCACAAGAAGACCAAGCACATCAAGCGTCGTTTCAACTCCATCCGGAATTATGTTCTAGATGGAGACATAGATATTTGTAAACTGCATACGGATCTGAATGTTGCAGACCCATTGACTAAACCTCTTCCACGGGCAAAGCATGATCAACACCAGAACTCTATGGGTGTTCGATTCATCACAATGTAACTAGATTATTGACTCTAGTGCAAGTGGGAGACTGTTGGAAATATGCCCTAGAGGCAATAATAAAAGTATTATTATTATATTTCCTTGTTCATGATAATTATCTGTTATTCATGCTTGAATTGTATTGTATGGAAACAACGATACATGTGTGAATACATAGACCATAGCGTGTCCCTGGTAAGCCTCTAGTTACTAGCTCGTTGATCAACAGATGGTCACGGTTTCCTGACCATGGACATTGGATGTCGTTGATAACGGGATCACATCATTAGGACAATGATGTGATGGACAAGACCCAATCCCGAGCCTAGCACGAGATCGTATAGTTCGTAATGCATAAGCTTTTCTAGTGTCAAGTATTTATTCCTTAGACCATGAGGTTGTGCAACTCCCGGATACCGTAGGAATACTTTGGGTGTGCCAAACGTCACAACGTAACTAGGTGGCTATAAAGGTACACAACGGGTATCTCCGAAAGTGTCTGTTGAGTTGGTATGAACCGAGACTGGGATATTGTCACTCCGTATGACGGAGAGGTACCTCTAGGCCCTCTCAGTAAGACATCATCATAATGAGCTCAAGGTGACTAAGGAGTTAGTCACGGGATGATGGATTACGGAACGAGTAAAGAGACTTGCCATGACGAGATTGAACAAGGTATCGGGCATACCGACGATCGAATCTCGGGCAAGTACCGTACCGATGGACAAAGGGAATAACATACGGGATTGAGTGAATCCTTGACACAGTGGTTCATTCGATGAGATCATCGAGGAACACGTGGGAACCAACATGGGTATCCAGATCCCGCTGTTGGTTATTGACCGGAGAGTCGTCTCGGTCATGTATGCGTGTCTCCCGAACCCGTAGGGTTTACACACTTAAGGTTCGGTGACGCTATGGTTGTAGGGATACATGCACATGGAAACCCGAATGTTGTTCGGAGTCCCGGATGAGATCCCGGACGTCACGAGGAGTTCCAGAATGGTCCGGAGGTAAAGAATGATATATAGGAAGTCCAGTTTCGGCCATCGGGTGAACTTCGGGGGTCACCGGGAGTGTCCCGGGACCACCAGAGGGGTCCCGGGGGTCCATCGGGTGGGACCACCCATCCCGGTGGGTCCCCTAGGCCGCAAGGGGGAAGGGGCCAGCCCCTGGTGGGCTGCCGCACCACATGGGCCCCCTCCATGTGCCTAGGGTTAAAACGCTAGGGGGAGGGGGCGCCCCCTATGCCTTGGGGGGCAAGTTTCCCACCTCTGGCCGACGCCTCCTAGGAGATCTGATCTCCCTAGGGTCGGCGCCCCCCTGGCCCCTGTATATAGTGGCGGGGAGAGGGCAGCCGCACCCCAAGCCTTTGGCGCCTCTCCCCCCTCCCATCACACTTCCTACTCCTCATGCAGGGCGCCGGCGAAGCCCTGCAGGTTTTCCTGTTGCATCCACCATCACGCCGTCGTGCTGCTGGATCTTCGACAACCTCTCCTCCGCCTTTGCTGGATCAAGAAGGAGGAGATGTCGCTGTACCGTATGTGTGTTGAACGCGGAGGTGCCGTCCGTTCGGCGCTGGGATCATCGGTGACGAGGAACGCGAAGAGTACGACTACTTCATCCACGTTCCTTCGAACGCTTCTGCACGCGATCTACAAAAGGGTATGTAGATGCACTCCATTATGCTTGTTGCTAGATGACTCCTTAGATTGATCTTGGTGAAGCGTAGGAATTTTTTGAATTATGCTACGTTCCCCTACACGCCCATGGCCCTCGTAGCCACACCGTAGGGCGTTGATGCCCTTCTTTCGCCAGAAGAAAGCTAATATCTGGAGAAAAATCGTGTCAAAAAATCAGCCCAATCGGAGTTACGGATCTCCGGGAATTTAGGAAACGGTGGAAGGCCAGAATCTGGGAAGGCTGAAACAGAGAGAGACAGAGAGACATATCCAATCTCAGAGGGGCTCTCGCCCCTCCCACGCCATGGAGACCATGGACCAGAGGGGAAACCCTTCTCCCACCCAGGGAGAAGGTCAAGGAAGAAGAAGAAGAAGGAGGGGGGCTCTCTCCCCCTCGCTTCCGGTGGCATCAGAGTGCCACCGGGGCCATCATCGTGTGACGGCGATCTAAACCAACACCTCCGTCATCTTCACCAACATCTCCATTACCTTCCCCCATCTATCTATAGCGGTCCACTCTCCCGCAACCCGCTGTACCCTCTACTTGAACATGGTGATTTATGCTTCATATTATTATCCAATGATGTGTTGCCATCCTATGATGTCTGAGTAGATTATCGTTGTCCTATCAGTGATTGGTGAATTGCTATGATTGATTTAATTTGCTTGTGGTTATGTTGCTGTCCTTTGGTGCCCATCATATGAGCGTGCGCGTGGATCACACCATAGGGTTAGTTGTATGTTGACAGGACTACGTATTGGAGGGCAAGAGTGACAGAAAATTCAACCTAGCGTAGAAATTGATGCATACAGGATTGTAGGGGGGCCAATATATCATAATGCTATGGTTGGGTTTTACCTTAATGAACGTTAGTAGTTGCGGATGCTTGCTAATAGTTCCAATCATAAGTGCATAGAATTCCAAGTAAGGGATGACAT
This sequence comes from Secale cereale, assembly GCA_902687465.1. Lineage (NCBI taxonomy): Eukaryota > Viridiplantae > Streptophyta > Magnoliopsida > Poales > Poaceae > Secale > Secale cereale. The sequence continues at coordinate 696,424,152 of LR738710.1, read as the reverse complement.
GGTAGCAGTGGCCTCTCCCACATAAAACTTGTTATCGGTCTAGTAACGTAGTCAATTGCTTAGGGGCAATTTCGCAACTCCTACCACCACTTTTCCACACTCGCTATCACTAACTTTATTGTGTCCTTATCTTAGCAGCTCCTAGTTTATATTTACGTGCTCTTTTTATTCTTGCAAACCTATCCCACAAAAACTACAAAGTACTACTAGTTTTGTACTTGTTCTAGGTGAAGTAAACGTCAAGCGTGCGTAGAGTTGTATCGGTGGTCGATAGAACTTGAGGGAATATTTATTCTGCCTTTAGCTCCTCGTTGGGTTCGACACTCTTACTTATCGAAAGAGGCTACAACTGATCCCCTACACTTGTGGGTTATCAAGACCTTTTTCTGGCGCCGTTGCCGGGGAGCAATACCGTGGGGTGAATATTCTCGTGTGTGCTTGTTTGCTTTATCACTAAGTAGATTTTATTTGATGTTCTAAGTTGTTCTCTATCTTCAGTTATGGATATGGAACACGAAATACCAAAAAACTTAGGTGTACTTGCTACTCAGGGAGATGGGGAACCTCCTAAAACCCTCGATGCTCATTATGTGAAAGATATTATCTACTACTTTGATAATCCTGAGAAAACCCCATTCAACTATGTAATGGGAGTAACGTTGGATCAATGTGAATACTTAAGGGATTATCGCTTGACACAAAAAGGGAAACTGTTATGGGATCAAATTCATTTGTTGCATTGGTATGCTCAGCAACTATGCTTGAGATATGATTATACTTGTTGCTCTAGGATGAAGGCTCCACACCTTCCCTTTTCATGCAAATTTAATGATAATGAAACCTTAGCTTCTTATGCTAATGGTATATATGATCATTATGATGTGGAACAAATAGAAGAATTCGTTGCTTGTAAGGGTGCTTATGAAATTGAATCTCGGTTTAAAAAGAATGATGCTTTTGATGATGATGTTTACAGGCCTGAAAATCTTGCTATATTGAAATATTTCTATTTGAATTATGAATACAACTCCAATATTGAAGCGTTTATTGAGAAGGTCTCCGCTGTCCAAGAAGAGACTAATATTTTGCTGGAGTCTATGGAAGAAGAAATTAATGACATTGTGAGCTCATTGGATGAAAAAGATGAGGAGGAGAGCGAAGAACAAAAGGAGGAAGAGCGGATTAGCTACCCGTGCCCACCTACTAATGAGAGTAACTCTTCAACTCATACATTGTTTAATTTCCCTTCGTGCTTACCGAAGGATGAATGCTATGATGAATGCTATGATCCCGTTGATTCTTTTGAAATATCCCTTTTTGATGATGCTTGCTATGCTTGTGGACAAGATGCCAATATGAATTATGCTTATGGAGATGAACTTGCTATAGTTCCTTATGTTAAACATGAAATTGTTGCTATTGCACCCACGCATAATAGTCCTATTATCTTTTTGAGTTCTCCAAACTACACTATATCGGAGAAGTTTGCACTTATTAAGGATTATATTGATGGGTTGCCTTTTTCTATTTCACATGATGTTTTTGATGAATATAATATGCATGTGCTTGCTGCTCCTACTTGCAATTATTATGAGAGAGGAACTACATCTCCGCCTCTCTATGTTTCCAACATGATAAAATTGCAAGAAACTGCTTATACTATGCATTGGCCTTTACTTGATGTGCATGAATTGTTCTTGTATGACATGCCTATGCATAGGAAGAGATTAGACTTCGTTGTTTCATGGCACATATCACTTTGTGCTCACTACTAAATGCCAAATCATTGCTAATCAAAATTGGCTTTGATATACCTTGGGATCCGGGTGGATCCATTACTTGAGCACCATATGCCTAGCTTAATGGCTTTAAATAAAGCGCTGCCAGGGAGACAACCCGGAAGTTGTAGAGAGTCATTTATTTCTGTTGTGTGCTTTTATAAAGTTTAAAAACAAAATAAAATAAAGAGGGGAACCCAAAACTTTTCAAAAAAGAAAAGTGAAAGTGATATAGACGAGCAATGTGAAAGTGGGGGACGTCCTTGAACTTTGTTCATGCCCATGGAAACTTTGTGAATCTTAATTACAGAAACTTTTCAACAAAAAAAATTATCCCCTTGTAAAATCCATTGTATTATAAAAATAATGTGCCAAGGTTTGCCTTTAGGATGTTTACAATGCTTGTTGGTTTGTGCGGTGCAGGACAGAAACTTTGGCTGTAGTGCGCGATTTTACATTTTTTGCTGGAACGTCAAATGGTTCTGACACTTTTTGCACTGTCTTTATATACAAATTGTTTATTTTTCCTAATTTTGGCAGAATTTTTCAAGTATCAGAAGTATGGTGAATGTTCAGATTATTACAGACTGTTCTGTTTTAGATAGATTCTATTTCTGATGCATATGTTGCTTGTTTTGATGAAACTACAAATTTCTATCAGTGGATTAAGCCATGTAAAAGTTATATTACAGTAGCTACAATGCAAAAACAAAATATGAATTGGTTTGCAATAGTACTTGGAGTAGTGATTTGCTTTATTATACTAACGGATCTTACTGAGTTTTCTGTTGAAGTTTTGTGTGGATGAAGTGTTCGAAGATCGAGGAGGTCTCGATGTGAGGAGAAGAAGGAGAGGCAAGAGCTCAAGCTTGGGGATGCCCAAGGCACCCCAAGTAAATATTCAAGGAGACTCAAGGGTCTAAGCTTAAATATGCCCCAGAAGGCATCCCCTCTTTCTTCAACAAGTATCGGTATGTTTTCGGATTCGTTTCATTCATGTGATATGTGGAGATCTTGGAGCGTCTTTTGCATTTAGTTTCACATTTTCTTTTATGCACCATGCTGCTATGAGATAGTCCTTGGTCTATTTATAGAATGCTCTTTGCACTTCACTTATATCTTTTGAGTATGGCCTTATAGAATGCTTCATGTGCTTCACTTATACCATTTGAAGTTTGGATTGCCTGTTTCTCTTCACATGGAAAACCGCCATTTGTAGAATGCTCTTTTGCTTAACTTATAATTGTTAGAGCGTGGGCATAACTTTTGTAGAAAGAATTAAAACTCTCTTGCTTCACTTATATCTATTTAGAGAGTTGACAGGAATTGGTCATTCACATGGTTAGTCATAAAATCCTACATAAACTTGTAGATCGCTGAATATGATATGTTTGATTCCTTGCAATAGTTTTGCGATATAAAGATGGTGATATTAGAGTCATGCTAGTGGGTAGTTGTGGATTGTAGAAATACTTGTGTTGAGGTTTGTGATTGCTGAAGCATGCACGTATGGTGAACCATTATGTGACGAAGTTGGAGCATGATTTATTTATTGAGTGTCATCCTTTGTGTGGAGGTCGGGGGTGCGCGATGGTTAACTCCTACCAACATCCCCCCTAGGAGCATGCGTGTAGTACTTGGTTTCGATGGCTAATAAATTTTTTTAATGAGTATGTGAGTTCTTTATGACTAATGTTGAGTCCATGGATTATACGCACTCTCACCCTTCCACCATTGCTAGCCTCTCTTGCACCGCGCAACTTTTACCGGTACCATACACCCACCATATACCTTCCTCAAAACAGCCACCATACCTACCTATTATGGCATTTCCATAGCCATTCCGAGATATATTGCCATGTAACTCCACCGTTCCGTTTATTATGACATGCACCATCATTGTCATATTGCCTTGCATGATCGTAAGATAGCTAGCATGATGTTTCCATGGCTTGTCCCTTTTTTGATGCCATTGCTACGCTAGATCATTGCACATCCCGGTACACCGCCGGAGGCATTCACATAGAGTCATATTTTGTTCTAGCTTCGAGTTGTAAGTAAATAAAAGTGCGATGATCTTCATTATTAGAGCATTGTCCCATGTGAGGAAAGGCCAAATAAAAAATGAGATGGCCTAAAAAATAGAGAGGGGCAAAAAAAAGAGAAAGCCCCTAAAAAACAAAAAAAATGAGAGAAAAGAGAGAAGGGACAATGCTACTATCCTTTTCCACACTTGTGCTTCAAAGTAGCACCATGATCTTCATAATAGAGAGTCTCTTGTTTTGTCACTTCCATATACTAGTGGGAATTTTCATTATAGAACTTGGCTTGTATATTCCAACAACGGGCTTCCTCAAATGCCCTAGGTATTCATGAGCAAGCAAGTTGATGCCCACCCACTAGTTTTCTTTTTGAGCTTTCATACACTTATAGCTCTAGTGCATCCGTTACATGGCAATCCCTACTCACTCACATTGATATCGATCGATGGGCATCTCCATAGTCCATTGATTTTCCTAGTCGATGTGAGACTTTCTCCTTCCTTTTGTCTATCACCACCTTCTATTCCGCTCATATTGTTATGTCCATGGCTCACGCTCATGTATTGCGTGAAAGTTGAAAAGGTTCGAGAATACTAAAGTATGAAACAATTGCTTGGCTAAAACCAGGGTTGTGCATGATTTAAATACTTTGTGTGGTGAAGATGGAGGATAGCCAGACCATATGATTTTGTAGGGATAACTTTCTTTGGCCATGTTATTTTGAAGAGACATGATTGCTTTATTAGTATGCTTGAAGGACTATTGTCTTAATGTCAAATGATAGACTATTGCTTTGAATCACTCGTGTCTTAATATTCATGCGATGATTAACTTACATGATCAAGATTATGCTAGGTAGCATTCCACATCAAAAATTATCTTTTTTATCAATTACCTACTCGAGGACGAGCAGGAATTAAGCTTGGGGATGCTGATACGTCTCCGTCATATCTATAATTTTTGATTGTTCCATGCCAATATTCTACAACTTGCATATACTTTTGACAACTTTTTATACTATTTTTCCGGACTAACATATTGATCCAGTGCCCAGTGCCAGTTCCTGTTTGTTACATGTTTTTTGTTTTGCAGAATATCCATATCAGACGGAGTCCAAACCGAATAAAAACATACGGATATTTTTTTGGAATATATGTGAATTGTGGGAAGCGGAACCAATATCAGACGATGCCCGAGTGGGGCACGAGGCACGGGGGCGTGCCCACCAGGGGCAGGCGCGCCCAGGGCCCTCGTGGCCACACTGTAGGGCGGTTGATGCCCTTCTTTCGCCGCAAGAAATCTAATATCCAGATAAAAATCATGTCAAAAAAATCAGCCCAATCGGAGTTACGGATCTCCTGGAATTTAAGAAACGGTGGAAGGTCAGAATCTGGGAACGCAGAAACAGAGAGAGACAGAGAGACATATCGAATCTCGAAGGGGCTCTCGCCCCTCCCACGCGATGGAGACCATGGACCAGAGGGGAAACCCTTCTCCCACCTAGGGAGAAGGTCAAGGAAGAAGAAGAAGAAGAAGGAGGGGCTCTCTCCCCCTCGTTTCCGGTGGCATCGGAGTGCCACCGGGGCCATCATCGTGTGACGACGATCTACACCAACACCTCCATCATCTTCACCAACATCTCCATCACCTTCCCCCATCTATCTACTTTGGTCCACTCTCCCGCAACCCGCTGTACCCTCTACTTGAACATGGTGCTTTATGCTTCATATTATTATCCAATGATGTGTTGCCATCCTATGATGTCTGAGTAGATTATCGTTGTCCTATCGGTGATTGGTGAATTGCTATGATTGATTTAATTTTCTTGTGGTTATATTGTTATCCTTTGGTGCCCATCATATGAGCGTGCGCGTGGATCACACCATAGGGTTAGTTGTATGTTGATAGGACTACGTATTGGAGGGCAAGAGTGACAGAAAATTCAACCTAGCGTAGAAATTGATGCATACGGGATTGAAGGGGGGGCAATATATCATAATGCTATGGTTGGGTTTTACCTTAATGAACGTTAGTAGTTGCGGATGCTTGCTAATAGTTCCAATCATAAGTGCATAGAATTCCAAGTAAGGGATGACATGGTAGCAGTGGCCTCTCCCACATAAAACTTGTTATCGGTCTAGTAACGTAGTCAACTGCTTAGGGGAAATTTTGCAACTCCTACCACCACTTTTCCACACTCGCTATCACTAACTTTATTGTGTCCTTATCTTAGCAGCTCCTAGTTTATATTTACGTGCTCTTTTTCTTCTTGCAAACCTATCCCACAAAAACTACAAAGTACTACTAGTTTCGTACTTGTTCTAGGTAAAGTAAACGTCAAGCGTGCGTAGAGTTGTATCGGTTGTCGATAGAACTTGAGGGAATATTTGTTCTGCCTTTAGCTCCTCGTTGGGTTCGACACTTTTATTGAAAGAGGCTACAGCTGATCCCCTACACTTGTGGGTTATCAATAAGCACATGCAAGACATACATCAAGTGTTCTCAAATCCTTAAAGACTCAATCCGATAAGATAATTTAAAAGGGAAAACTCAATTCATCACAAGAGAGTAGAGGGGGAGAAACACCAGAAGATCCAACTATAATAGCAAAGCTCGCGATACATCAAGATCATGCCATCTCAAGAATACAAGAGAGAGATCAAACACATAGCTATTGGTACATACCCTCAGCCCCGAGGGTGGACTACTCCCTCCTCGTCATGGAGAGCGCCGGGATGATGAAGATGGCCACCGGTGAGGGTTCCCCCCTCGGACAGGGTGCCAAAACGAGGTCTAATTTGGTTTTTGTTGGTAACAGAGGCTTTCGGCGGCGGAACTCCCGATCTAGGTTATTTTCCGGAGGTTTCAGTATATATAGGAGGTGTTGGAGTTGGGGCCAAGCAAAGGGGGTCTACAGGCTGTCCACGAGGCAGGGGCGCGCCCATTAGGGGGGGGGCACCCTCGTGGGCAGCCCGTGCATCTCCTGGTCCTCCTTCGGTACTCCGTGGGCTTCTTCTGGTCCAAAAACCACCTCCATTGAATTTCAGGTCAATTGAGCTCTGTTTGATATTCCTTTTCTGCGAAACCCTAAAACAGGAGAAAAACAGAAACTGGCACTCGGCACTGGGTTAATAGGTTAGTCCCAAAAATCATATAAAAGTGTATATAAAAGCCCATAAAACATCCTATAAGGATAATATAATAGCATGGAACAATAAAAAATTATAGATATGTTGGAGACGTATCAGGTACAACCGTGAGCCACTGCGGTACTACTGCTCCCTTGATCAGTACTACCGCACGCCACCGAAACTCTAGCACTTGGAAGCCTTCATTTTGCAAAGACACGGAAGGAAACGTTAAAACCAGAACTACCATAACTTCTGCAAATGAGCTCCGAATTGAGCAAACTCAAGCTTGTTGGTTATAGTAAGAAGAGGCAGGGGAGGTATTCTTAGGATATAGAGGAGTGAACCCTTCCTCAGAGAAGAACCGGCAAAACCTCCAACATCGAAAACATCATAGAAGATGCATGTGAACTCCGTTTTCGATGAACTCGAGCTTGTCATCAAGATGACCATAAGCTCTAAGACTCACAAAGATAACCGACAAAAACCCCCAACATCAAAAACATCATAGGAGATGCATGTGAACTCTGTTTTCGATGAACGAGCTTGTCATGAGAATGACCATAAGCTCCAAATCTCACAAGGAGAATAACCAAACAAGAACCGATAAAGATGATGCAAGGATGCAATGGTTTGAGATCCCTACGAGCGATACGATCAAGCTACTGATCAAGAGCCCCCCTTGATAGTATTGAAATCGATCCTATAACCCGGTCTCCCAACTACCACCATGAGACCGGTAAAATAGAAAACATATCAAGGGAAAACATTTGCCTTGCACAAAGCCCACTTGAGCTAGATGATGACGATCTTGACTTTCTCAAGTTGGACCATCTTTCTTGATTGTGTTGGCTTGGTGAAGACTAGTTGATTGCTCCCCCATACACCACTATGGATGAGCCACTCTTTGGCACATCTTCACAACTCCATTGCCACCACAATGGACGGCAAGCTTCAAGCACTTGATCTCTTCCTGATGCATCACTTGAACTTGCACACCGCAACCTAACCCCAGAAAGAACTCTCGCGAAGACCATGGGTTAGTACACAAAGCGTAATGGACAATGCTTACCATACCATGGGATCACTTGATCCCTCTCGGTACATCTTCTACGCTTTGTGTGTTGATCAACTTGATTCACTATTTGCCTTAGTCTTGATCAACCTCTCACATGAACAATATTTAGGTAATTCCTTGAATAGCACCTTGGTCATCACAAACTCTCCTTGAAACCAACAAATGGACTCCAAGAAAAGCCTATGGACAAATCCTTCAAATATAACTCAAGGCAACCATTATTCCATAGAGATTGTCATCAATTACCAAAACCAAACATGGGGGCACCGCATGTTCTTTCATGGTTAATCCCACGGCATCAGAGTCGGAGGCCAATTCCGCCAAGGAAGCGACTAAAGGTACTCATGTTTCTTCCCCTCATGACAAGAATGGGACGGGAACCTTTGCCACGGTTCCCCCTCCCCCGGTCTATGGAGGACCGGTCCCTACACCTCGCATTAATAATCATGGTCCTCGTCCCAAGCTTGTTAAGGGTTTATTTTGCTGGTTGGGTCTTTCGCATTAAGTCTCATTTGAATCATTTATCTACTAACCTTTGGAGAATCGTTGAGCAAGGCTTCTACCCGCATGATCCAAACAACTTCACCCCAAGAGAAGAAGTGGACAATCAATACAACCACTCCGCTTTGTTCATCCTTCAAGTTGTAGTCCCACCCAAAGATCTATCTCACTTACGACCGTTCACTCGTGCAAAGGATTGTTGGGAGCACATTGTGTCTATGTACAAGGGAAGCTCTAGCATCCAACGGTCCAACTTTGAAGTGGTCCTTGAAACGTATCCAATGTTTCTACTTTTCCAAACACTTTTGCCCTTGTTTTGGACTCTAACTTGCATGATTTGAATGGAACTAACCCGGACTGACGCTGTTTTCAGCAGAATTGCCATGGTGTTATTTTGTGCAGAAATAAAAGTTCTCAGAATGACCTGAAAATCCACGGAGAATATTTTTGGAATATGTAAAAAATACTAGCGAAAGAATCAAGACCAAGGGGCCCACACCCTGTCCAAGAGGGCAGGGGGCGCACGTGCCCCCCTAGGCGCGCCCCCCTATCTCGTGGCCCTGAGGCTCCAACGACCTGGACTCCAACTCCATATACTCAGTTTCGGGGAGAAAAAAATCAGAGAGAAGGATTCATCGTGTTTTACAATATGGAGCCGCCGCCAAGCCCTAATCTCTCTCGGGAGGGCTGATCTGGAGTCTGTTCGGGGCTCCGAAGAGTGGAGATCGTCGCCGTCATCATCATCAACCTTCCTCCATCACCAATTTCATGATGCTCACCGCCGTGCGTGAGTAATTCCATCGTAGGCTTGCTGGACGGTGATGGGTTGGATGAGATTTACCATGTAATCGAGTTAGTTTTGTTAGGGTTTGTTCCCTAGTATTCATTATGTTCTAATATTGATGTTGCAATAACTTTGCTATGCTTAATGCTTGTCACTAGGGCCCGAGTGCCATGATTTCAGATATGAACCTATTATGTTTTCATTAATATATGTGAGTTCTTGATCCTATCTTGCAAGTCAATAGTCACCTACTTTGTGTTAGGTTCCGGCAACCCAGAAGTGACAATAATCGGGACCACTCCCGGTGATGACCGTAGTTTGAGGAGTTCATGTATTCACTAAGTGTTAATGCTTTGGTCCGGTACTCTATTAAAAGGAGACCTTAATATCCCTTAGTTTACAATAGGACCCCGCTGCCACGGGAGGGTAGGACAAAAGATGTCATGCAGGTTCTTTCCCATAAGCATGTATGACTATATTCAGAATACATGCCTACATTACATACATGAACTAGAGCTAGTTCTGTGTCACCCTATGTTATAACTATTGCATGAGGAATCACATCCAACATAATTATACATCACTGATCCAATGCCTATGAGCTTTTCACATATTGATCCTTGCTTAGTTACTTTTCCGCTACCACTGTTACAATTAGTACGAAACTGCTATTGTTACTTTTGCCACCGTTACCGTTACTTCCATACTACTTTTCTACCAAATACTTTGCTGCAGATATTAAGTCTTCCAAGTGTGGTTGAATTGAAAACTCAACTGCTAATACTTGAAATATTCTTTGGCTCCCCTTGTGTCGAAGCATTAAATTTGGGTTGAATACTCTACCCTCGAAAACTATTGCGACCCCCTATACTTGTGGGTTATCAAGACTATTTTCTTGCGCCGTTGCCGGGGAGCATAGATGTATTCTTTGAGTCACTTGGGATTTATATCTATTGATGTAATGCCCCGGATGTAATACTTTCCCTTTTGGGCATATAATATATCTCCGGCTTCATCTATTTCCATTCCGGGTTCTTTGTCTTTCGGGTTTTGTCGTTTTGTTGTGTGAGTGTGTGGTATTCATTCATATCATGTAGACATGTGCATCGCATTGCATTTGTGTTGTCAGTTGCATCCGGTTCGTCGCGTTTCTTCCCGTTGTCCGTTTCGCGTTCCGGAGCTCCCTCCCGTGTTCGTGGCGTCCTGTAGGCCTACTTTGTTGTTCGGGCGTGTAACGTTACCGGTGTGCCGCGAGGTTGTTGTGTGTGTTGTTGTTTTGTTGTGTGCAACCCGCCTCTCAAATCTCGTCTCGTTTGGACTCCGTTGGCTATCCCATCCGTTGTTCGTGTGGGTCCAAAGTGCCTTCACTTTGTGTCCCAGAAACACCCCTACTGCAGTCTACTGCCTTCTCCTAGGCCCTTTTAATCTACCCCCGCGATCGGATCCGTCGGATCGCGATTGGAGGGCTCCTAAACACCCCCAAGTCTCCAAACCCTAGCTACCTGCTATATATTAGACCCTAGTCTAATATTTGGGCATCTAGTTTTTCTTCCCCCTTCCTCCCCTCAATTTTTGGATCCATCCTTCCTCTTCTCTCCACTTGGCAAGCCAGATCTCGCTGGACCGAGGGAGTCCCTCGATCGCCAGCCGCCGTCGCGAGTCAACGGCTCGCTTGGGATCCCGACCGATCACATCGCCTGGGCCAGCGCTCGAGGGTCCACATCGCCGTTTTCTTCCGTAGCTCCCTCGATCGATCGCTGGGTCCCCAGGACCACTTCGTCGCCAGGCCCGAAGGCCCAGGCCGAGCCGCCTCCCGCTTCGCTCCTTCTGTCCAGGCTCCCGCGCGCCAGCTCGCGCGTCGCCGGGCCATCGCCTCCCCTCGGCGCCCGGTGGGCCGCAGCTTGCCCTCCGGCCCGACGAGCCGCGCAGGCCGCCGCAGCCTCCCAGGCCGCCGGGTCCCTTGCGCGCAGCCGCGCCTCCGGCCCACACCCACCGCGCCAACGCGGGCCCCCCCAGGCCAGGGCCGCCGCCTTCCAGCCGCCGATCCGCCCGCACCAGGCCACTTCCCCGCCGTCGGGCCGCGTCAGGCCCGTCTTCGCCTCCCCGGCCCGTTTATCTCCAGATCTGGATCTGTGAGGTTGTCTCCCCAATCCCTAAGTCCCTTTTATAATTGTTCTGAGATGCAATGTTTGACCTGCTCTAACTTTTTGTCTGTTGCTCCAAATCGCGCATATAGCATGTCCAGACGTTCGTGGAGACTTGCTCTACGTTTCATCTGTTGTTGTCATGCATGTTGGAGATCATCTAGGTGCTTGTTTTGCTGTTGCAAGAGTGCATCATGATATAAACTGCTGTTATGTGATATTTTTGTGCCACCTTTGCCATGTGATATCTTTTAGCTCGTTTGTCCGAATGATGCAAATGACATGTCCACGTGTTCGTCTTGCCATGCTCTACATGTTGTATGTGATATGTTGCATGATAGATTTATTATTGCCTTGTTATCTTCGTTGCAAAGTGCCATGTGGCTGTGATGTTGTTTCACTTGTTTTGAAATGCCATCTTGTTGAGCTCGTTGCTATCGTTGTGTTTACCTCCATGATGCATGCTTGTGTGTTTCGGGATCACCTTCATGTGTACTTTGATGAGGTGCTTACCACTTGCCATGTTTAGTTTCGAGGTGACTTAAACATGCTCGTTTAGATGCTATGATGAAATTGCTGTTTCTGAAATCTGTAACGTTCCGATGCCATGTTCGTGTGATGTTCTAGGACAAAGCATGTTAGTTTTGGAGTGGATCTTGATTGTTCCTTGTAGTATATATTGTTGTCTTTCCATCCATGTTCTCACATGTCCATTTAAGTGGCTGTAGCATGTTTATCTTTTGCTCCAAAGTTTCAATAAAATTCTGCTGCCAGAATTTTATTGTCAAGTTCAATATGTCCAAGATCATTGCTATTGATCCGTGGCTCCGTTGGGGGTGCACCTTTGGACTTAGTTGCTGTAGTATATGTCTAGTTTGTGTTCATGTCCTTTGCCATGTTATTTCAATGCTGTAGCTTAATTATTTTGAGCTCCGAAGTTGCTATGTTGCTGTAATTTTCAGCTTTCGCTCAATTCTTGTTTCGGGCATAACTTTTAGTCCGTAACTCCGATTTCAGCGAATCTTATATCAAACTTGATTGTTTTTCTGTGTAGATTAATAATATCAGATTGTTATCATGTTTTGAGGTGATTTGCTTGAGTGTTATTTTCCGTGCTCCGTGTGCATCCTTAGTGCATCCATCATGCATTCATCTTTTTCGAGTGCGCATTGCATCTTGTTGATTGGTGCTTGGTGTGATTGTTTTGTTTAGAGCCGGAAGCCGAGACCGAGTTCGAGTACGAGCACGAGGTTTCCAACGAGGTTGAGCATGAGGACCCTTCTTACGATCCGAACGACTTCTCTTCAGGCAAGATGACCGAACCCCGATAACATTACTATCTTTTCCTATTGCTAGTAGTTCCGCTCTATAGTTTTGCCTCGATGCCCATGTTCTTCTTGTCAGCCTCCTACTTGTAAACCATTGCCATGTTTAACCAACCTACCTACGCAAACCGTTGCTTGGCTAAGTACGCTTCGCTCAGCCCTTCTTATAGCATTGCTAGTTGCAGGTGAAGATCGAAGATGTTTGCTTCATGTTGAAGTTTGGTTGGGTTATATCACACTATATAAATGCTTAAAATGAAATCATCTATATATTGGCAAGGGTGGAAGGCTAAGCCTTTTGCTTGGTGATTTGTTCCACTCATGCCGTTAGGAACCGTATAAACCGGTGTTATGTTCCTTGATTATGCGTTCCTAACACGGTTGGGGTGTATGGGACCCCCTCGATAAACCGCTAAGAGCTAAGTCTTTTCCAGCAAGTCCCAACATTGGTACTATTTGCCTAATAACAAACTAAACTTGCATAGGGAGTAATTAACCCTCTTTCTTAATCAACAACCCCGGGCCAGTGCTCCACATGAGTGTTGGTCCGAAACGGGGAGTCTGCGGGGCCACCTCAAGGAAACTCGAGGTTTGGTAAAAACCTGTAGAATCGCCCATTCGGTCGTGTCCTGAGACTTAGATACGCGCGGCTACTATCAGGGTGTCGACACGCCGGGAGGATTTGCTGGATTAGCCTTACCTTAGCTCGGTATATCTTGAGCACGGGATTCCGAGGATACTCGGGTCTTCCCACTTTGGAGTTGCGACTCCGCGGATCGTGGGCTTGTAATGGGTCAAGTTGGAACACCCCTGCAGGGTTTGAACTTTCGAAAGCCGTGCCCGCGGTTATGTGGTAGATGGGAGCTTGTTAATTCCGGTTGTAGATAACTTGACACAATGTTACTAATACACTACCAGCGTGTGTTCCGTGACCGTCAATTTCCGAATAGGGATTCGGGAGTTGAACACGGAGGGGTTATGCTTGTTGAGCTTGTAGCTAGGATCACTTCGTGATCACTTCTCGCCGAGGCCTTCTCTTCTCGCTCTCACTCACGTAAGCTAGTTGCTAGTAGCTGCTGCAGACACTTATTCTTTTCTTCAGCCTTATCCTCACCCAAAGGCTTAAATAGTCTTGTTACCCGGAGACGGGATTGCTGAGTCCTCTGTGGCTCACAGTTACTTCACCACACCAGATGCAGGTCCAGTTGTGAGCTATCCAGGTGATGGCACCGAGCTAGACTGGGAGTACGACGAGGAGCGTAGTCGGTACTATGTGCGATACCCGGATGATCAGTAGTGGAGACTCCTACTAGGATTCGGTCCGCCTGTGGTTTATTTATTTCAGTTTGGTACTTTGACATTTGGATTTTGCCCTTAGAGGGTTGTGATGTTCTTAATGTATGATGTTTGAGACTTGTACTGTAATTCTGTGACGTGGCGAGTGTAAGCCAACTATTTTCTGTTTACTATCCCCTCTTTTACATGAGTTGTGCAAAGATTACCAAACTTGAGATCATTCTAGGATGGATTTATGCCTTTAAGTCGTGCCTCGACACGTAGGAGGTATAACTCCATCCTGGGCATTACAATTGATCACTATGAAGAACTTGAAAGACGAAAAAACCCAAGATTTATCCCTCAACTACGAGGGGAGGTAAGGAACTGCCATCTAGCTCTGCATTTGATTCACCTTCTGTTATGAGTAAATTTGCGACACCTACACCTGCTATTGAAACTGATATGTCTCATGTTCTTGATGATGCCACTTCTGTTATGCATGATACTTATGATGAAACTACTTCTATGCTTGATAATACTATGCCACTAGGTGAATTTCTTGATGAACAACTTGCTAGGGCTAGAGAGAGTGAAATTATTGAAACTGATAATATTGATGAAAGTGATGATGAAGATTCTCCCCTTAGATATGAATTGCCTATTGTGCCTGAGGGTAATGTTATGGATGAAGAAACTGCTAGAGATATTTTGGCTTGCTTGAAAAGTCTTTGAATGCTAGAATGAAATATGACCCTGCTTTTTCTACTTCACCTATCTGTATTTCCGATAAGGATTATGATTTCTCTGTCGATCCTGAGTTAGTTACTTTGGTTGAATATGATCCTTTCCATGGCTATGAATCTGAAACTATTGGGGCACATCTTACTAAATTGAATGATATAGCCACCCTAATGAACAATGAGGAAAAAATTCGGTATTATTATATCTTTAAGCTATTTCCGTTCTCGTTAAAGGGTGATGCTAAAACATGGTTTAATTCTCTTGATACTGGTTGTGTGCGTAGTCCCCAGGATATGATTTATTACTTCTCTGCTAAATATTTCCCCGCTCATAAGAAACAAGCTGCTTTAATGGAAATATATAATTTTGTGCAAATTGAAGAAGAGAGTCTCCCACAAGCATGGGGGAGGCTTCTCCGATTACTTAATGCTTTGCTTGATCATCCTCTCAAGAAAAATGAAATACTTGATATCTTTTATAATGGACTAACCGATGCTTCCAAAGACCACCTGGATAGTTGTGCTGGTTATGTTTTCAGGGAAAGAACCGTTGAGCAACCTGAATTGCTATTGAATAATATGTCGAGTAATGAAAATAACTGGACATTTCCAGAACCAACTCCTAAGCCAACTCCGAAGAAAAGGGGTATTCTATTTCTCAGTCCTGAAGATATGCAAGAGGCAAAGAAATCTATGGAAGAAAAAGGTGTTAAAGCTGAAGATGTTAAGAATTTGGGACATTTGCATTTCTGTCCCTAACTCGAGCCACCTACTCAGATTTTCCCCTAGTTTCGAAGTCTGCTCAAATTTGCCCCTCCACCGTTAGGTGACCTTATAGAAATGCCCTTCCGTGCCGTTTCCGTTAGGTCAAAGGCCTTTGACCGTCTACCGGACATTTTTTGGACATTTTGCCCCTGCCACCAAGTGTCGCTTACATGTGGGACCCACTTAGAGAAAAAATAAAAAGAAAAATGCTTTCTCTCACCCCTCTATATCTCACTTACACGTGGGTCCCAACTAATAAAAATAAAAATAAAACTAGATATGGTCCGGTCAAACTCCATATAGGGCCCACATGTCATTGTTCAAATTTCTTCTGAAACGGTGGGTTAACTGTTGTGTTGCATATTCTCGTTTATATGCAGTTAAACTAATGTGCACCTAAACTAATTCCCTCGAGGGTTGCCGGTGGCGACCAAATCTCGCGGCGGAGGCACGCCGAGAGGCTGCGAGGAGGCCGGCTAACAGAACCACGCGATGGCCTTGGCTCGACCGCATCTACATATGGTGTCTTAAGACCATATGGTTGCCGGAGCTGGTGGCGAAGACCGTTCCGGCGGTGACTCTGGGTGGCACAAGCAGGGCGAGCTACTTTGCAAGAGGGGGAGGCTAACAGGATGTGCGAGACTAAGGAGATGACTAGGAGCACGATGGCGACACTGCTAGGGCTCGAGGAAGACTGAAGTGTGTACTTCAACGACCGTGGCCATGGCAGTGCTCAGAGCTTGCGGGGAAGATGACCGGAGGTCACGAGGCCTTTGGTAGAGGACACTCGCATCTTTCGAGGTACCTCAGGATGTTTAGGGAACATAAGGGGTCGGTCGGGGAGCTTCAACGACGTCGAATCAGCGGTGGCTATTCGAGATCAGAGGCGGGGAAGATGCATTGTGGCACTCGGTCCTGAGTTTCTTTGGTCGAATACGTATACTAGAAGGGCGAGGGAATCTCGTAAGAGCTTCCTGGCAAGGTGGTCACGCTTGGGGTTGCCGTTGGTCGCGCGGAGACGAAGGCAGCGGCGACGGTGGCGCTCTGCACAAGGAGGAAGGGAGAGTGAGGGAGGTATAGGGAGGGAGGGAGGGGGAGTGGGAGGGGTGGAGGAAGGGGTGCGGCGTGTGGGGAGCTAGCAGCAGCGGCGCACGGTCCCTGGGCAGTCAGCGCTCGCCGGAAGTGAGAGACAGAGGTCGTGAGGTAGGGGAGAGAGGTGGGAGGTGAGAGAGAGACCGCGAGGGGGGCACATGTATGTGTGTGAGAGAGAGGGGGTGAGATAAAGAGTTTTTTTTTGAGCGGGTCCCACATGTAAGTGATACCTGGAGGCAGGGGCAAAATGTCCGATAAACGCCCCATAGACGGTCAAAGCCCTTTGATCGGACGGTAACGGAATGGAAGGGCATTTTTATAAGGTGAACTAACGGCGGAGGGGTAAATTTGAGCATGCTTCGAAATTAGGGGCAAATATGAGTAGTGGGTTTGAGTTAGGGACACAGATGTAAAAGACCCTAAGAATTTACCACCTATTGAAGAAATACATGGTCTTGATAACCCGACATAGGTAGTAAAGGTAAATTATCTCTATATATTTGATGAAGGTGATATTCCTCGTAATAAGTCTGCTAGCCAATGCTTAGATGAGTTTGACAATTTTATTGTTAAACAAGAAAACTTCAATGTTTATGTTGGTAGACAATTGAAATGTAATGCATATATGATTGAACACCTGAGTGATTATATGTCTAGAGTTAAAGGTGAACTTAAACTCATTAGTAAACATGCTTCTATGGTTAATACTCAAGTAGAACAAGTGCTTGAAGCACAAAATGATTTGCTCAATGAATTAAATAGTAAGAAAAATGATAATGTTGTTAGAGTTATGACTAGAGGGGGTAGAATGACTCAGGAAACTCTGTATCATGAGGGCCACCCTAAGATAATTGAGCAAGATTCTCAGAGAACTAATGCCGATGCACCTAGTCCTTCTAAGAAGAAGAAAAAGAATAATGATAGGACTTTGCATGCTTATAGTGAACCTGTTGTTAACACGCCTGAGAATCCCTATGATATTTGTATTTCTGATGCTGAAACACAATCTGGTAACGAACATGAACCTATTGATGATGTTATTGATGATATTCATGATGATACTCAACCTAGCAATAACGATGATGTAGATATTGAACCTGCTGTTGATCTTGATAACCCATAGTCAAAGAATCAACGATATGATAAGAGAGACTTCATTGCTAGGAAGGACGGTAAACAAAGAGAACCATGGGTTCAGAAACCCGTGCCTTTTCCTCCTAAACCATCCCAAAAAAGGATGATGAGGATTTTGAGCGCTTTGCTGAAATGATTAGACCTATCTTTTTGCGTATGCGTTTGACTAATATACTTAAAACAAATCCTTATGCAAAGTATATGAAAGATATTATGACAAATAAAAGAAAGATATCGGAATTTGAAATTTCCAGCATGCTTGCCAATTATACTTTTATAGGTGGAATACCAAAGAAACTAGGAGATCCAGGAGTACCAACTATACCATGCTCCATTAAAAAAAACTATGTTAAAACTGCTTTATGTGATCTTGGAGCCGGTGTTAGTGTTATGCCTCTCTTTATATCATAGAATTGATTTAAATAAGTTGACACCTGCTGAAATATCTTTGCAAATGGCCGATAAATCAACTGCTATACTTGTCGGTATTTGTGAGGATGTGCCTGTTGTGGTTGCAAACGTTACTATTTTAACAAACTTTGTTATTCTTAATATTCCCGAGGACGATAGTATGTCGATTATCCTTGGTAGAACCTTTTTGAATACTGCAGGGGCTATTATTGATTGCAACAAAGGCAATGCCACTTTTCATGTTAATGGTAATGATCATACGGTACACTTTCCGAGGATACAACCTCAAGTCCACATTATCAATTCTATTGAAAAAAATTCAATGATTATTATTGGAGGTTTTGAATTTCTTCTTCCTACTGTCAAGAAGAAATATGATATTCTTATTGTTAGGACATACATATCCCCATTGAGGTAACCTAGTGTTATTCGAAAATTCTCCGGTTTCATGTTATTCGGAAAGAGTTTGTTAACAAGACTTGATCAACCATGTTAGTGGATTCCTTTTGATGAGCATGAGATGGATGAAGTTAGGAAGCACAACTCTCTATACCCTCCTTTTACTTTCTGTTATTTAGATTAAATAAAGCGAAAAATAGTATTTTTTTGTCTGTTTCCTGAATTATCCTTGCAATAAAAATACCCCGAAAATAAAAGTTCTCCAAACGTCTCGAAAATGGAATATGATATTTTGTAGAATATTTAAGAATATTTGGCACTGAGAGCACACCAGGGGGCACACCACCTGGCTACGAGGGTCCAGGGCGCGTCCACCCCCTAGGCGCGCCCCTGCCTCGTGGGCCCCACGTGGCCCACCTTCACTTATTCCAGCACCCACACATTTCATCTTCCTCCAGAAAAAAAATCCTCCCATAGCTGAAACCTGTGTTCTAGCTCATCTTGCTGCCATTTTCGATCTCCTTGCTCAAAGCTCCATTCACAAAACTATTTGGGGAGATTGTTCTTCGGTATGTGACTCCTCCAATGGTCCAATTAGTTTTTGTTCTAGTGCTTTATTTATTGCAAATTTTTGCTCCTAAGGTGACCCTGTTCTTGAGCTTGCATGTCAAATTTATGTGGTCTCGAGTAGTTATAATGCATGATATAGTCTCTAGGCACTTGTGGGAGTAGTTGCTATCAATTTTGTTGAGTTTGGTTCACTTTTATTTTGAGTCACTAAACATTCCAGATTTTTTTAGAGAAAAATGCATAGGAAAATCTATCAAGGTGGTTCCTCAAGGAAGAAAGTACCAAGGCTCGCGATACGTGAGCCGGACGATGAACCACCAAGGGAAGCTCAAGTGCGGCCTTGTGAATGGCCGTCGGAGGAGTTTATGGTCCAGGCAGGCATCAAGGAAGAATTTGACACATATGTGTGTAATGCTAATCTTGAGGACTTCGTGTCAGATAAGTGCCCCCAGTACCACTACCTATCCGATTCCTTTGTGAGAAGATTTAAATTTACATCCTAATGCAATTCTCACACTGTTTTATTTGATCTTTATGATAAATCTTATACCATAGACCTAGAAGATTTTAATGATGCTTGTAAACTCTCGCAGTGGGGTAGTGTTAGTGAACCTCGCAAATCTGAATATAAGGAATTTCTAGCTAGTGTCATTGTGGGGGAATCTAGAGAAATCACATAGGCTACCATAGGGAGCATTCATTTCCCTTTCATACATTATTTTGCTCTCTTCGTTGGTAGATGCATTAACAGTAAAGATGAGGCTTGCCACATGTGCGTTCCAGATCTTAGTGTCCTCAAGAGTGCAGTATTAGGTGATAGACAATATAACTTGGGGGCCATTGTTGCACGAAGGTCACATCTTAACGGTTTAAGTGGAGATTTGTTTGGTGGAATTTATGCAACTCGTGTAGCTAACTATCTTCGTGTATCCATACATGAAGATGATATGAAGTTGCCTCCTGCTTATCTAGATTATAATGCTATGGTTCGCCATCAGTTTGTTGAGAGGAATGAACAATTCCTCCAGTACCGACTAATCTTTGACAGACATCGCACTGACCATATTGCTCTTCCTGCTCCTACTTTCTTTGACTTTCAGGCAAAAAGGAGATATGTTATAACCAGGGAGGAGGCGACTGAGTATGAGGATACGACGAAGGCGGCTCGTCTCCAAGCTGCAGCTCATCAGGCAATAGCCGATGCATCGTAGTACAACCGCAACTACAACTTTGGATATCCGTCAGTCCAACAGTGGCCATAGACCAACTTAGGCCAAAACCTAAGCTTGGGGGAGTACGTATTTCTCATCGACATTACATTCATGTTCACACACTCATTCTAGTTGTCGGTGCTCATACTTTTTCATTGTACTATCCATGCTAGTTTATTTTCTTTTCTAAGTCTTTTCCTTGTGTGTTAGAAAAACCTTAAGAAAAACTAAAAAAAATCTCGTTCTTCTTTTGCTTGTTGGAAGCTTTCCCGTGTAAATAGTTTTACTTCTTTTCTTTTCTTTGGGGGTCAAGAGGAGAAGACCATGATGAAAATGTTCAGTGGCTCTCATATGCATTATTGTTGATTTAACCAAGAGCCCATTTTACATTGTCTTCTCCCTTGTACTAAATGTTTGCAGATTCTAGCTTAGTCCAATGCACGTGCACTATTATTATTATCCACACCATTCGGTCATGCGAGTAAAAGGCAATAATGACGATATATGATGGAATGATTGAGATGAGAGAAGCTGGTATGAAATCGACCTATCTTGTTTTTGTAAATATGATTAGTTCATCGCTCCTGATTCAGCTTATTATGAATGAAACATGCTTGCAATGACAATTAGAGATTATAGTTGCTCATGCCATGCTTAATCAGCTAGAAGTTTATAATGGTTTACCTTGCATGCCAACATGCTATTAAAATGGTTGTGATGTGGTATGATAGGGTGGTATCCTCCTTTGAACGATTCAAGTGGCTTGACTTGGCACATGTTCACGCATGTAGTTGAAACCAAATCAACATAGCATCCACGATATTTATATTCATGGTGATTTATATCCTACTCATGCTTGCACTCACTATTGATTAATCTTAATGCATGTTCATGACTGTTGTCGCTCTCTAGCTGGTCGCTTCCCAGTCTCTTTCTAGCCTTCACTTGTACTAAGCGGGAATACTGCTTGTGCATCCACTTCCATAAACCCCAAATTTATTCCATATGAGTCCACCATACCTTCCTATATGTGGTATTTACCTGCAGTTCCAAGTAAATTTGTATGTGCCAAACTCTAAACCTTCAAATGAAATTTTGTTTTGTATGCTCGAATAGCTCATGTATCAACTAGGGCTATCTATATCTTCCATGCTAGGTGGGTTATTCTCACGATGAGTGGACTCCGCTCATCATTCCTGAGAAAATGGCCGGTAACCAGGATGCCCAGTCCCTTGCTCAAATCAAACCAAAATAATTAAACAAAACTCCCCCAGGACTGTTGTTGGTATGGACGGCTCCCGTTGATTCGGGCCAGCCGTGGAGTGTGCTTGTTGGTGGTGGGGGTGTCGGTGTACTAAGGTAGGGGTACCTTAGTACCCCAACTTGTGCACGGGCAGTAGCAGCTTCCCGCGGCAGGGCTTACCACGCGCTTGCCGAGGCCCGCTCCAGACCCCTTCAAGCCATTCAAGAACAAAGTATTCAAGCTAGAAGACAAGACCCCGGCAAGAGGAGCTTGCCGGGAAGGCCGCTCCAGGCTCAAGGACATCTTTCCAGCACAAGACCCTGGCAAGAGGTACTTGCCAGGAAGGCTAAAGGATAACACTGCAAAAGATACATCACAGCGCATCGTGCGCCCCAGCAGGACCCGGGAAGCGGCAAGCTTCCGGGCCCGGCAAGATAGCGGCCCCGGCAAGGTGCTTGCCGGGGGAAGATTACACTGTGTGCCTGCACTCCAGCTCACTCGGCCACGCGTCGCCCTGGGGCCCTTCCAGGGGCGCGTGGCAGATGGCTGTGCAGCCTGAGGGACACGCTGGCGAGCCGCGGTGATGAGGCTACCGCCATGGCGAACGGAGACGCATGGACAGACGCTTTTGGGGTCGACGGCGACGGGCATTAAATGCCCTTGTCCCCCACCGTCAAGGTTAGGTGTAGACCACTGTTCATACACTATTCATGCACTATTACAACTACCACCAAATTTACGCTTTTACCCTCCTCTACGTTGGCACTTGTCGGTGACCCCTTGAGCTATAAAAGGAGGCCCATGCACAACGTAGAGGGGGTTCGACTCCAGAAACTTGCTCACTCCACGCTCGGTGTAGCCGGTACTGTAGATCTTCAAGCTCCCGAGCTCCGAAAACTGAATACAACCAAAGCAGGAGTAGGGTTTTACGCGTCATCGCGGCCCGAACCTGGGTAAACTGCCCGCGTGTGCCCCTCGATCTGCTCTCCGTGCTCCCTCTGCTCCCTTACCGCAACGTAGAAGGGGCTCCGGTCCCATAGGTGCTCGTGGGAGGACAGTTTCCCCCGACATCTTTGGCGCGCCAGGTAGGGGGCGTCGAGGTTGTGCGAACCTGATCCGGCGCTCACGCGGGCGCATTCTTCATCAACCTCTCCAACTTCATCGGCTACATCAACATGCCTCCGAAGAAGAAGGCTTCGGAGGTTGGAGACCCGTCTGCGTCGATCCCACCACCACCAGAGCCGACGATTGGTGGGGGAGGCGCGGGCGGAAGGGTGGACGCCGGTGGGGACACTCACGGCGCCACCAAGTCCAAGGACAAGACGGACGACCGGGCGAACTCCAAGGCCTCGGCGTCCGTGCACGCACCACGTCCCTCTCAGGAGGTGCCAGACCAGCAGCGACGTGGTACCGGAGGTACCATACGCTTGCTGGGAGGTGGCCAAGCCGGCGAGTCACGGGACGCTCAAGACCAACGCCCTGGCACGAGCAGGGCGCGGTTGCCGGGACGGGAACATGCTCCTTCTAACGTGGTTAGAAGTCCGAGCGTGTCCCGTTCCTCGCACCGTTCGCCGCCGTTTCCCTCCTCTCCAGCTGAAGCCCTGGCCAGGGCTCAGCTGCTCCTCGACTTCCCTCCAGCGGCGGACAAGGCCGAAGACTGGAGGGCGACGATCCAGAGCCTCATCGCTTTCGCCAACAACGATGCGCCGCAGCAGCCGGCAACTTCACGGTCGCGGCAAGTCGACCAAGCGAAGGCCGATGGCGACAAGACCGCCGGGGGTGCAACTACCGTGCACTCCCCGCCGCGGAAGCAGAAAACGCCGCCCCGCCGGATCAACATCGACGACGACTCCACGGCTTCGTCGGATCCGCGGGCTCGCCGCGATCAGCGCCAAGTCCTCGACGACAGGCGACAAGAGGACGCTCGAACCCGCATCGAGCATCGACGAGAAGCCAGAAGACAGTCCGATCAGCGAGCTGGGACCGCTGTTGACATGCACGCGCCCGGTGAACCAGGCGACTTGCCGTACGCGGCAGGCTGCCTTGCGTTCACCCGATAGCTGCGGCAAGTCCAGTGGCCCAGCATGAAGAATTTCAAGCCCGACGTACCCGAGAAGTACGACGGCAAGACACACCCCTCGGAGTTCCTCAGCATCTACACCATTGCGGTGCAGGCTGCCGGGGGACGCGACGAGAAGATCCTAGCCAACTACTTCCCGCTCGTGCTTAAGCCAAACGTCAGGTCATGGCTTATGCACTTGCCGGAGAACTCCATCTCTTCATCGGCGGATCTGTGCCACCAGTTTGTCGGCGCCTTCACAGGCGGCCACAAACCCCACGGTCAGGAGAGCGATCTCCACATCCTAGCCCAGAAGGAAGGAGAATCCCTGCGCAAATACATCCAAATGTTCAGCCGTGTACAACACAACATTCCCGATGTTCACCCTGCCGCGGTTATCAGCGCGTTCTGCCAGAACGTGCGTAACCGCCGGATGAGGGAGGAGATGGCCATGACCAAGATCCGGGACGTCAGCGAGCTTTACGCTCTAGCTGACAAATGTGCACGTGCTGAAGAGGGGAGGAGGCTCCCCGGAGAAGATACTGGCGCAGGAGGAAGCGACAGTGAGGATGCCACCCCGGCAAGGAAAGGCCGGCGACGGAACAACAAGAAAAAGAAGAACAAGGAAGGGCTGGTTGTCGAGCAGTCCGGCAAGGAGGCTCCCGCCAAGAAGACACAGGCTGGCGGCTCCGGCAAGGAGCCCGCCCCTGTAGCGGCAGCCGACAAGCAGGACGGCTCCGACAAGCAGTACTGCAAGATCCACCGCACCAAGGTCCACGACCTCCAAAACTGTAAAAGGGTAGAGTACCTCGTAGAGCAGCAGAAAGCTGAATACGAGCGTCGCGACAAGGAGAAGGCCCAAGGAGGCGGAAGATAGCCCAGCAAGAAGCGGTCGTTCAATGGCCGGGGAGGACGCCGCGGCAAGGCCAAGCAGCGGCAAGGAGACAGACCTGCCCGGGGCCGCGACAAGGATGAAGACGAGGACGATGATGAGGATATGGACGAAGGAGACAACAGCGAGCAGGAGTTCCAGAAGGCCACAGAAGTTCTATGCGTCGATGGAGGTGCCTTTCTGCACACTTCCCACCGCCAACTCAAGCAATGGGTGCGGGAAGTGAATGCAGCTGAGCCACCCGTCGAGTCGCGCAGGCTCCTGAAATGGTCCGGCACGCCCATCATCTTCGACCTTGAGGATCATCCTGACCGCACAACCGCGGTCGGGTGCTTGCCGATGTTGGTTTCACCAACAATCCGCAACCTCAAGGTCACCAAGATGTTGGTTGACGGCGGGGCCGGCCTCAACTTGATCTCCTCCGCTGTGATCAAGAAACTGCAGATCCCCGACAGCGAGCTCGAAGAAACCAGGACGTTCCAAGGAATCAACCCGGGAAGGAGCAAGCCGAAGGGGAAGGTTACACTGCCAGTGACCTTTGGTGGGGAGCTCAACTTCAGGACGGAGAGGATCACGTTCGACGTCGCTGATATCCCATTGCCGTACAATGGGATACTTGGCCGTCCTGCGCTCGCCAAGTTCATGGCAGCTTCCCACTACGCGTACAATATGCTCAAGATGCCAGGGCCGATAAGCGTCATCTCTGTCCCCGGCGACAAGAAAGATGCACTTATTTGCGCCGACAAGATCTACCGGGATGCAGCAGCCGCGGCAGACAGTAAAACACTTGCCGCTGAAGCTCCCGGGGGGAAGACCAAGACCGAGTCCGGCAAGAGCTCTGGAGCCCACTCCGGCAAACGCACCTCTTCGGAGTGCTGCGTTGCTGTCGAGGACGCACCATCGAGATCCACCGGCAAGTGTAAGAAAGGAAAGGCAGCTCCACCGGCAACCAAGAAGGTGTCCGCGAAGGAGGACAGCACTGGTGGTACCTTCACCATCAGCGCTACACTCGACCCCAAATAGGAAAGCGCGCTCGTTGCCTTCCTGCGGGCGAATGTCGACGTGTTCGCATGGCAACCGTCTGACATCCCCGGCATTCCCAGGAAGGTAATTGAGCACAAGCTTGTTGTTTGTCCTCATGCGCGGCCCGTCAAGCAGAAGGTCAGGAAGCAAGCCGTGGAGCGCCAAGAATTCATCGCCGAAGAGATAAAGAAGTTGGAAGCAGCAGGCCTGGTTAGAGGCGTAATCCATCCTACGTGGTTAGCCAATCCAGTTGTCGTGCGCAAGGCCAATGGGAAGTGGAGACTTTGTATAGACTTCACTGATGTGAATAAAGCGTGTCCCAAGGATCCATTTCCCTTGCCGCGTATTGACCAGATTGTTGACTCCACCGCCGGATGTGAGTTGCTTTCATTCCTTGATGCATACTCAGGTTACCACCAGATATTCATGGCCAAGGAAGATGAAGAAAAGACTGCATTCATTACTCCATGCGGCACATACTGCTTCATACACATGCCCTTTGGATTGAAGAATGCAGACTCGACATTTGCAAGGGTGGTGCACACTGCTTTTGAGCCACAGATCCACAGAAATGTAGAAGCCTACAAGGATGATATAGTGGTCAAGAGCAAGAGCAAGGATACCCTGATCCAAGATTTGGAAGAAACCTTTGAGAATCTGCGCAAGATACAACTCAAGTTGAACCCCGAGAAGTGCGTCTTCGGAGTCCCCTCCGGCAAGCTTCTCGGGTTCTTCGTGTCCCAGAGGGGGATTGAAGCCAATCCCGACAAGATTAAAGCCATCAAGCAGATTGAAGCCCCGAAGCGCGTCAAGGACGTAAGGAAACTTGCTGGTTGTGTGGCTGCCCTCAGTAGGTTCATTTCAAAGTCTGCAGAACGCGCCCTGCCTTTCTTCAAAATCTTGAAAAAGGCAGGTCCTATGAAATGGACTCCGGAAGCGGAGGCTGCGCTGCAGGACTTGAAAGGATAACTATCCTCCACTCCAATACTTGTCGCACCTAAACCACAAGAGAAGTTGCTGCTGTACTTAGCGGCGACCAATCAAGTGGTTAGTGTTGCGTTAGTAGCGGAGAGGGAGGCGGATGAGGAACCCACATCCCCGGCAAGCGCGCCCAGCAACAAGCAGGGGGCTTCCCCGACAAGCTCTGGCACCGACAAGGACAAGTCTGCGCAGGGGCAAGAAGAAGTGCGAAGGAAGATGGTACAGCGCCCAGTTTATTTTGTAAGTTCCCTCTTGCGGGGGGCTAGGTCAAGATACTCTCGGGTGCAGAAGTTGCTTTTCGGCCTCCTCATGGCCTCAAGAAAGCTGCGCCATTACTTCCAAGCACATGAGATAACAGTGGTCACTCGCTTTCCGTTGAAGAGGATATTGCAAAATCCAGAAGCAACAGGCAGGATCGTCGAGTGGGCGTTGGAGCTGTCAAGCTTTGGTCTCAAGTTTGAGAGTACTTCGACCATACAGAGCAGAGCTTTGGCAGAATTCATAGCGGAATGGACCCCAACACCAGATGAAGAAGCTCCAGAGAAAAGCATCCCCGTCCAAGAAGCAAGCAAGGAGTGGATAATGTACTTTGATGGTGCCTTCTCGCTGCAAGGCGCCGGTGCTGGCGTGTTGCTCATAGCGCCCACCGGAGAGCACCTCAAGTATGTTGTTCAAATGCACTTTCCCAAGGAGCAAGCGACAAACAATACTGCTGAGTATGAAGGACTGTTTGCCGGCCTCAGGATTGCGGCCGAACTTGGGATCAAGAAGTTGATTGTGCGGGGAGATTCACAATTGGTGGTCCGACAAGTGAACAAAAGTTATCAGAGTCCCTTGATGGAAGCTTATGTCGATGAAGTGAGGAAGCTTGAAGAACACTTTGAGGGTTTGCAGATGGAGCACGTCCCGAGAGCTCAGAATGATATTGCAGATAACCTCTCAAAGTGTGCTGCAATGAAGTTACCTGTGGAACCAGGGATCTTCGTGCTCAAGCTAACTCAGCCATCCGTCACACCATCAGTTGGGCTAAACAAGAAGAGGAAGTTGGTCTCCGGCGACTACTTACCGGCGGATCTTCCTGAAGCCGCCGCCAAGGTCTCCAAGATCAACAACCAAGATGCTGAGGAACAGTCTGCTCCTGCTGACCCAAGGGTCTGTACAGTTGAAGCAGGCATTCCCGACAAGCCTTGCCCCGACAGGCTTGTTAGGGAACCCTCAGCTCCGGCAGAACCGCAGGTTCTCGCCGTAGAAGCTGAGGTTCCCGCAGCGGCCCTAATGCCTTTAGTCCTTGTTGTCGAGCCTCAGGCTCCAGCATGGGCGCAGCAAATCGTCCGTTTTCTTCAAACTGGAGAACTTCCCGAAGAACCAGAAGAGATAGAGAAGATAACCAGGCAGTCAAGTATGTACCAGTTCGTCGACAACGAACTGTACAGAAGAAGACTCAATGGTGTCAGATTAAAGTGCGTTTCCCGGGAAGATGGACAGAAGCTGTTGGCAGAGATACACGAAGGCACATGTGGTCACCACATAGGCGCAAGAGCACTTGCCGGGAAGGCGTTCCGGCAAGGTTTCTTTTGGCCAGAAGCCCTCCAAGATGCAACTGCACAAGTAACCAAGTGTGAAGCGTGACAGTTCCATGCCAAGCAAATTCACCAGCCAGCTCAAGCTCTCCAGACGATTCCTTTATCCTGGCCCTTCTCGGTCTGGGGCTCGATATCCTCGGCCCCTTTCCCCGCGCCGTCGGGGGTTTTGAGTACTTGTACGTCGCGATCGACAAGTTCACAAAATGGCCAGAAGTGGAACCAGTGAGAAAGGTGACAGCACAGTCAGCAGTCAGGTTCTTCAGGTCAATAGTTTGCCGTTTCGGAATCCCTAACAGGATTATCACCGACAACGGCACACAGTTCACAAGCCGCACCTTCATGCAGTACGTCCAAGACCTTGGCGCCAAGGTCTGCTTTGCTTCTGTTGCTCACCCAAGGAGCAACGGTCAAGCGGAGAGGGCCAATGCTGAAGTGCTGCGCGGACTGAAGACAAGAACCTTTGACAGGCTGCACAAGTGTGGAAGAAACTGCATAGAGGAGTTGTCGGTGGCTCTTTGGTCAATCAGGACGACACCGAATCGAGCCACCGGACAGACACCCTTTGCTCTTGTCTATGGAGCAGAAGCAGTTCTCCCCACGGAACTCGTATACGGATCTCCTCGAGTGCTCGCTTACGACGAGCTCGAGCAAGAGCAACTACGGCAAGATGATGCATTGCTCCTCGAGGAGGAACGTCTCCAGGCTGCTGTACGAGCTGCTCGATACCAGCAAGCCTTGCGTCGCTATCATAGCCGCAAGGTCAAGGCCAGGAGTCTCGAGGAAGGCGACCTTGTTCTTTGGCGTGTTCAGTCCGCCAAGAATTCCAACAAGTTGACGCCAAAGTGGGAAGGCCCTTATCGGGTGAGACAAGTCACAAGGCCCGGCGCTGTCCGCCTTGAGACCGAAGAAGGCTTACCGGTGAGCAACTCCTGGAACCTAGAGCATCTTCGCAAGTTTCACCCATAAGGCGCGGTTACCACGATCCGCTCCGGCAACCACCTTTTGTACAAGTCTTGCCGCTGTCGCATGTAAACCTTTGTACAAAGCCGGGCGCAGACCCCGCACATCAGTAAAAACTTTTGTGCTTCGCACCATTTGTCATTTCATGTTTTTCCTTGTGCTTGCATGTATTATCTGACATTTCGTGCAGCACACACTCTCGGTGAGCAGTAACAAGCCGCAAGGCTCCATACTTGTATTTTCTCCTCCTTTGCCTTTTTCTTTGAAACAGAAGGAGTGTTTCCTCACGCACAAGTTTGCCGGGGGGAAGGAGATAGCAGTATGGATCAAGTGCTGTTCAAGAAAGAAAAGTCTTGCCGGGAAGTAAACAACCCAATGAAAGCTAAGTTATCAAAGTTTGAGCATTCAAATTTTTAAATTTTAGTTATCTTCCTTGAACAACCACACTTTGTATGGAAAACCTGTGCGCGAAGGAACCTACCCGTAGCTAGCCGCGCCCTTACTTTGTTTCGAGCACGCTCAACGGCTTAAGTGAGCTGCGACAAGTGTCGCGCCCTTACTTCGTTTTCGAGTTCGCTCAGCAATGTAAGTGCGCTGCGACTAGCTGCGGCAAGGTTACTTGCCGACAAGGTCTTTGCTAGCAGGCTGCTAAGAGTCCCGCACTCGGCGCTCGCGGCGAGGGCCCCTTGCCGGCAAGTTTCCCTAAAAGCGTAGGGTGAAAAGCATACAAAGTGAAGGACCAAAAGCAAGGGAGATAACACTGCATTGATTACCCAAAATAAAAGTATATATTACAAAGATAGCTTGTCGCTGTTCTAATCAACTACTGCCTATGACTTAATTGGCAGCGGCAAAGGAAGCAAGAAGCCTAAGTCCTACGGTCTCCCTCGACCCTCTGGATCTTGCCCACCTTGGCTACAATGTGGGCAACTTGAGCCTTCAACGCCTCATGATCAGCCTCGGGCGGCAAGGTGCGGAGGACGTTGACGAGGTTGATGCCGGGGTTGCGGTAGACAATCTTCGACAGCACCTGCTCCATGGTGCCCATGCAGAGCCGGCGTGCCTCGTCGGCCAGCTGCTCGGGGATCTTCTCCCGCAGCCGCGCAAGCGCCGGCGCCACTCCCCTGAAGAATAGACTCAGTTTGGCGCTGTGGGGGAGGTTCTCGTCGGGGGAGTACACGAGATGCTCCGCCCTCAGCGCCATCATTTCCATGTCTATGTTGGCGGCGGAGGTGACGAGGTCCTCGGTCCATCGCTCCACATTCTGCTGGAATTGGGTCTGCGAGACGGCGGTGCTTTCCAGCAGGGCCCTCTCAGCGCGGAGATCGTCCTTCAGCTTGGTCTCGCGGTCCCGGGCAGCGTCAAGTGAGTCAGTAAGGGTGGAGACCTTCAGCTCTAGATCAGCAATGGAGTCCTTGGCATCGGTGAGCTCTTTACCCTTATCGGAGAGGCGGATTTGCAACTCCGAGTTGGTGTGGGCATCCTTCTCCCGCTCCACGTTGAGCGCGGTGACCCTGTCTTCACTGGCCTTCAAGAACAGCTCCAACTGCGCTACCCTGGCCTCCAGCTCCTTCTTGGCGGTCTCTCCGGCAGCGGCAGCATCCCTCGCCTCCCGCAGAGCCCCGCCAATAGCCTGCTCCCGGGAGGTGAGGTCGTCCTCGTGGCTGTCGAGGTCGACCTTCCGCTGGTTGAGCGCCCCTTCCCGCCGAGACAGCTCTTCGGCGGCCAGACGCTGCTGCTCCTCGACCTCGGCCTTTTCGAGGACGAATGCTTGCTGCGCCCCGGCAAGCTCTTCGCGCTCCTCCGCCAAGTTCCGGAGGGCCGCCTGGTTGGCGGCACGGAGCTCCGCGGCGCGCTTCTCCAGGTCAGCATCAGCCTTGGCAGCCAGAGCCTCCCGAGACTCCAACTTCGCCTGCCTGGCCCGGTACAAGGCCAGGAGCCGGCGAAGGAGCCGCTCCTCTTTGGGCTCGTCGCTGCTGCCGGGCGCATCCACAACCTTCAGCCCGGCGGAGGCGAGAACCTCTCCGTCGAAGGTCTCTCCCTCCGCGGGTACCCTAGACGAGGACGCCCACGGGACTTGAATGAAGACCCCGTTGGCGGCCTCCAGGTAGACACCCGACCGCTTCGTGGAGGCGGAGGGGTCGGCGGCCGGTGCAGCGTCCGACGCTCCTGCAGCCTCCGGGCCAGCAGTGTGGTCGCGGTCCCTTCCCCAGCCGCGGCGTCGGCGGTCGGGGCAGTCTCTTCGATGGCTGGCTCGTCGGCTCCAGCCATTCCCTCAGCAGTAGTGGCGTTGCCGCCGTCGCCATGCACACCCTCCTCGGCGGTGGCCTCCGTCTCCATCGGCTCCGGGGCGGGAGGATCTAGTAGAAGAAAAAGAAAAGAAAGATCGTCAAGCAAATATCCAAAAAGAAGAATTCGAGAAGAAGAAGCTACAAGGTTTACCTTCGCGGACTTCCTCAACGACGGGGTCCCTCGCCGGGGAATTCTCCCTTGGCGGCGGAGTAGCAGACCTTGCTGGCGGAGGGCCGCTTGCACCCTCCCCTGTCGGAGTGCTCGCCCTTGGCGGGGTACTCGCCCTCGGCGGAGTACCCATCCTTGGCGGGGCACCGTCCCTTGCCGAGGAGCTCCTCCTTGGCGGGGAGGGTGGAGCAAGTGGCTCGTCGGGGGCAACCTCCTGGTGCTCCTGCGGCTGCGGCTCCACCTCTGCACGAAACAACAAAACGTCAGTTTAAGCGATAACCTCGAGCGCGCCCGTCAAACAGAAAAATGGATACCAGACTTACGCTGGGGGCTGCGCTGGGGGCTACTCCTCGGAGCAGCAGGCTGATCCGGCAAGTCTGCCGCTGGCGCGTCTCCTGTCGCTGCGGCGGGCTCGTCGTCTTCGATCTCGACCACAGGGACCTTGGCCCTCTTCGCCATCCGCTGGGTCAAGGTCCTGGAAGCCAAAACAAGATCAAGATCAGAACCAAACAAAAGAAATCAAGACAAAATCAAAGGAAATGAAACTAGCAAGTACTTACTCTTCCTCCTCCTCTTCGTCGGAGCTGAGAGCGGAGAAGTCAAATCCCGCCTCGGCTGCTCCAGCGCGAGGAGCCGGAGGAGAGGGCTCCCTCGGGCGCTTGGCGGGCTCTGGAGCTGCCGGCTGTGAAGACCCAGCACCGGTCATCGCCGAGGACCGAGGAGCAGAAGGTACCCCGGAGTCACTCCGGGAAGACACCCCTCCGCTTGTCGCTCGAGCACGGGGCGCCTCCTTGGCGACCTTGCTCGTCGTAGTGGCGCGCGTCGCCCGGCGCTGCGGTCGTTGATGAGGCGCCGGCGGCCTCGCCGTCTCGACGGCCTTGCGGAGGCGCTTCTTCGGTTGCGGCGGAGGGCTTGGGCTCGGTGGTGGCGGAGAGTTCTCCGAGGACGAGGAGGCGTCGTCGTCAAGGTTCAAGGATCCGCCGGAGTCTTCATCAGAATCACCAGACTCGGCCTCCTCCTCCTCCTCCTCCTCGGCAGGCCCGCTGGACTCGGTTCCCTGCCCGGCAGCCTCGCCAATCCCGGCAGGCTCCCCGGTAGGCTCCCCGGCAAACTCCTCGGGTGTGATCTGCAGTAGCTTGAGGATTTCCTCCTCCTCGGCCTGGCTCACCGCGTCCGCCGCCTCCGCTTCGTCAACGGTGTATCCAAACTTGCCTGCCGCTGCTGCCGCGGCGGCCTCCTCCATCCTAGAGGCAATGTACGCCACGTCCCGCGCGGTGGTCTCATGTGAGCCCCTTCCTCTCATCGGCGTTGCGTGGTCTTTCAACCAAGTTGTCGAAGAAGGCTTGCACGGTCTCCGCCGAGGGCTCCAGCCAAGTGGGGATGACCCCGTGGGAGTCGCACTCCGGCATTGCCGCGCGGATGTCACTCAGGGCCGTGTTGTTGCACAAAGGGACTACTCCGGTCGATGGCTTGAACCAATCCGGATGCTTGGGGTCGTGTTTAAACAGTTCCCGGACCATCCCCTTCAGCTCCAGGACAGTGAAGTTGTAGTTCAACCCGGGGCGCAGCCTCATGCGGTCTGCCGTGTTGCCGAACTCCCACGCAGGCCTCTTCCTTTCTTGCAGAGGGGCGATGCGGCGGCGGAGGAAATCGGCTCCAACTTCTCCCACGGTCAGATTTGCAGCCCGGAGACGAAGAATTCTAGTTAAGGCGATCTGCAGCTTGTCGTCCTCCGGAGCCAAGTCACTCCAATCCTTGCCGCACACTATGGCAGTCTAGCGCGGCAAGGTAAACTGTTCGGGATCCTTTTCCAGAATCCAACACCAATCTGCCCTCCACTCCTCCCACTTGCCGCGGAGCTCGCCCTTCAAGTACGCCTCCTTCTTGTTCAGCCTGAAGATCCAAGAGATGCCGCCGGAAAGGGGGGATCCGGACTCTACTCTAGGCGTGAAGAAGTGGCGGAAAAGGGCTACATTTGGGTGGACTCCAACGTAGTTTTCGCACAGGTGCGCGAAAACGGCAAGGGTGAGGACGGCGTTGGGGGTGAAGTCTAAGAGGCGGAAGCCGTATGTATTCATCACGTCGCAGAAGAACTCCGAGAACGGAGGACAAAGACCGCAATAGAAGAATGCAGTGAAGAAGTAATAACCTCCCGGGAACATGTCGACGGCCATGGCGGGGAGGACTTGGGTGCGGGGATGGTCCTTTGTCTCCCTCGCCCAGAACAAGTAGTACTTGTCCCGCAGCTCCCTCGGGCCGAGCCTTGGCGGGAAGATCACCCACTTCCTCCGCATGGCTGCTAGCCTCGCCGCTGCTCGGACTTCTCCTTCTTTGCCTTGTCGCTCTTCGCCTTGTCTCTCTTCGCCTGGTCGCTCTTCGGGGCCATGGCGGGGGCGGCGAGGGAAAACGGCGGCACGGCGAATGGGGAAGACGATGGAGGAGGGGCAGAAGCAGGGAGCGGCGGGGGTTTCTGAGAACTCAAGGCGCAATGAAGACGATGGGGGGAACTGCCCCTGCTTCCTCTGCTTTTAAGGGGGAAGTGGGGGACGTTCCGCATTTCCCATTAAAGAATAGGCCACGATCTCTCCCACGACGCCGCAATCGACGCGTGCCGTTAGGGAGGGATGCGGCGGATACGGAGAGGGATACGGCTTGCCGTGGGCCACGTGTGCCCGTGCACTGTCTTGGGCCTGGCCCAACAGCGCCCGGCATCGTGTGTGGCCCAGGCCCAGGGGCTCCTCTCGGTGTACTAAGGTAGGGGTACCTTAGTACCCCATCTTGTGCACGGGCAGTAGCAGCTTCCCGCGGCAGGGCTTACCACGCGCTTGCCGAGGCCCGCTCCAGACCCCTTCAAGCCATTCAAGAACAAAGTATTCAAGCTAGAAGACAAGACCCCGGCAAGAGGAGCTTGCCGGGAAGGCCGCTCCAGGCTCAAGGACATCTTTCCAGCACAAGACCCTGGCAAGAGGTGCTTGCCAGGAAGGCCAAAGGATAACACTGCAAAAGATACATCGCAGCGCATCGTGCGCCCCAGCAGGACCCGGGAAGCGGCAAGCTTCCGGGCCCGGCAAGATAGCGGCCCCGACAAGGTGCTTGCCGGGGGAAGATTACACTGTGTGCCTGCGCTCCAGCTCACTCGGCCACGCTTCGCCCTGGGGCCCTTCCAGGGGCGCGTGGCAGATGGCTGTGCAGCCTGAGGGACACGCTGGAGAGCCGCGGTGACGAGGCTACCGCCATGGCGAACGGAGACGCATGGACAGACGCTTTTGGGGTCGATGGCGACGGGCATTAAATGCCCTTGTCCCCCACCGTCAAGGTTAGGTGAAGACCACTGTTCATACACTGTTCATGCACTGTTACAACTACCACCAAATTTACGCTTTTACCCTCCTCTACGTTGGCACTTGTCGGTGACCCCTTGAGCTATAAAAGGAGGCACATGCACAACGTAGAGGGGGTTCGACTCCAGAAACTTGCTCACTCCACGCTCGGTGTAGCCGGTACTGTAGATCTTCAAGCTCCCGAGCTCCGAAAACTAAATACAACCAAAGCAGGAGTAGGGTTTTACGCGTCATCGCGGCCCGAACCTGGGTAAACTGCCCGCGTGTGCCCCTCGATCTGCTCTCCGTGCTCCCTCCGCTCCCTTACCGCAACGTAGAAGGGGCTCCGGCCCCATAGGTGCTCGTGGGAGGACTGTTTCCCCCGACAGGGGGAGTACAAACTTTACCATTCAGTTTGGGAACCGCCTATAATGTGTGTAGCATGGAAGATATCGAGAGCTCTTGGTTGTTACATTGACAATGAAAGTATGCCACTCAAAATATTATTTATCTCTATTTCAAAACTCGAGCTCTGGCACCTATGCAAATCCCTGCTTCCCTCAGCGAAGGGTCTATGTATTTACTTTTATGTTGAGTCATCATCCTCTTACTAAAAAAGCACCAGTTGGAGAGCACCGCTGTCATTTGCATCCATTGCTATTAATTTACATTGAGTATGACTGTGACTGGATCTCTTTTACCATGAATTACAATGTCTAGTCAGTCCTTGATCTTTAGAGGTGTTCTGCTTTTATGTTTTGCGGTCTCAGAAAGGGCTAGCGAGATACCATCTTGTTATATTACATTATGATTGCCTTGAGAAAATGTTGTCATCCGAGATTTATTATTATTGCTCGCTAGTTGATTATGCCATTGATATGAGTAAACATGAGACCTAAATGTTATTGTGAATGTGGTTAGTTCACAATCCTTGCTGAAAACTTGAATGCTCGCTTTACATATTTACAACAACAAGAGCAAATAGAGTTTGTAAAAGTTTTTCTCTATCACTTTCAGTTTGTCAACTGAATTGCTTGAGGACAAGCAAAGGTTTAAGCTTGGGGGAGTTGATACGTCTCCAACTTATCTACTTTTCCAAACACTTTTGCCCTTGTTTTGGACTCTAACTTGCCTGATTTGAATGGAACTAACCTGGACTGGCGCTGTTTTCAGCAGAATTGCCATGGTGTTATTTTTGTGCAGAAATAAAAGTTCTCGGAATGACCTAAAAATCCATGGAGAATGTTTTTGGAATATATAAAAAATACTGGCGAAAGAATCAAGACCAGGGGCCCACACCCTGTCCCCGAGGGTGGGGGCACGCCCCCTCTCTCGTGGGCCCCCTGAGGCTCCACCGACCTGGACTCCAGCTCCATATATTCACTTTCGGGGAGAAAAAATTTAGAGAGAGGGATTCACTTGTTTTACGATAAGGAGTCGCCGCCAAGCCCTAATCTCTCTCGGGAGGGCTGATCTGGAGTCCGTTCAGGGCTCCGGAGAGTGGAGATAGTTGCTGTCGTCATCATCAACCTTCCTCCATCACCAATTTCATGATGCTCACCGCCGTCCGTGAGTAATTCCATCATAGGCTTGCTGGACGGTGATGGGTTAGATGAGATTTACAATGTAATCGAGTTATTTTTGTTAGGGTTTGATCCCTAGTATTCATTATGTTCTAAGATTGATGTTGCTTTGACTTTGCCATGCTTAATGCTTGTCACTAGGGCCCGAGTGCCATGATTTCAGATATGAACCTACTATGTTTTCATGAATATATGTGAGTTCTTGATCCTATCTTGCAAGTCAATAGTCACCTACTATGTGTTATGATCCGGCAACCCCGAAGTGACAATAATCGGACCACTCCCGGTGATGACCGTAGTTTGAGGAGTTCATGTATTCACTAAGTGTTAATGCTTTGGTCTGGTACTCTATTAAAAGGAGGCCTTAATATCCCTTAGTTTCCAATAGGACCCCGCTGCCACGGGAGGGTAGGACAAAAGATTTCATGCAAGTTCTTTCCCATAAGCATGTATGACTATATTCGGAATACATGCCTACATTACATTGATGAACTGGGGCTAGTTCTTTGTCACCCTATGTTATGACTATTGCATGAGGAATCGCATCCGACATAATTATCCATCACTGATCCA
Organism: Secale cereale; assembly: GCA_902687465.1. Classification (NCBI taxonomy): domain Eukaryota; kingdom Viridiplantae; phylum Streptophyta; class Magnoliopsida; order Poales; family Poaceae; genus Secale; species Secale cereale. Next base: position 696,387,095 of record LR738710.1, on the reverse strand, counting down.
ATGCCTATAAGCTTTACACATATTGATCCTTGCTTAGTTACTTTTACATTGCCACTGTTACAATTACTACAAAACTGTTATTGTTACTTTTGCCACCGTTACCGTTACTTCCATACTACTTTGCTACCAAATACTTTGTTGCGGATATTAAGTCTTCCAGCTGTCGTTGAATTGAAAACTCAACTACTAATACTTGAGAATATTCTTTGGCTTCCCTTGTGTCAAATCAGTAAATTTGGGTTGAATGCTCTACCCTCGAAAACTGTTGCGATCCCCTATACTTGTGGGTTATCGGTCCTTAATGAGGCCGATGAATTTGTTATGCTTGAAGATGAGGATCGACGTGATCTCTACCAGAGGGTGACAACTCTTGGAGTGGCTCTTCAAGATCATGGGAGCAAGGATGTGGATGATATTTGGATCAAGCGCAAGTTTCTCAAGGCCATCATGCCGTTCAACAAGGCCATGTCTTTAGTGATTGCCACATCTTCATGGTCTCAAAAGGCGTTGGTGGCTCATGAAGAGTATCCCTTGGATGATGATGACGAAGACACAAGCGAAAAAGGAATGGCAACGACAACCATTGCAATTGCCACATCTTCTCCCTCCAAGGTCTCTCTCTTCGGTGCCCCCAATGAGAACACCATCGCCAAGTGCCTCATGGCTAAAGGTATCAATAAGGTAACTCCGATCATCCAAACCACCATCACTACTACTCCGCCTTTGTTAGATTGTGTAGATGATAGTGAGGTGGTGAATGGAGAAAAGAATGAGTTTAACTTGTTCTTGAGTAATCTTAAGGGAGAATCCAAGAAGCACTTTGTTGCTCTCTTGGAACAACTTGGTGAGGCCACTTATATCATTGAGTCACACGAGGATACTATCTCCAAGATGAAGGGGCATAGTCTTCACTATGTCGATGAGATTGCGGATCTTTCCATTGCTCCTGAGAAAGAGCAAGGCCTTCGTTTAGCTCTTGAGGAATCACACAATGTTGATCTTTCTAAACTTCAAAAAGATCTTGATCGTGCTATTGTTCTTACTCGTGTGCTTAAATACGAGAAGGTTGCACTTGGGTTGGCCATGGTAGACTCAAGGAAGAGTTTGCCATACTTTACAAGGCCCACAAGGTTTTGCAGGGTGCTCATGCCTCCCTCAAGGAGTATCATGATCAACTCCAAGGAAATTGCTACTTGTCCTCCTTTTCTTCTAATTGATAATGCACATGCTACTCACCCGTGTTGTGAGGATGCTCATCTCGTGGAGGAGAATGTCAAGCTAAAAGAGCAACTTGAAAAGGGCCTTGTGACGTGTATACAAGGCGAGAAGAACCTCAATGACCTCTTGAGTAATCGAAAGGACGTTGTAGCAAAAGAGGGAATTGGGTTTGCACCCAAGTCCAAGAACAAAAAGAAGAGCAAGACCAAGCAACCTCTCCCTCTCAAGGAGGTCTTTATCAAAGAATGAGAGGGTGCTCATGTATAGAAGAAAAACAAGGTGGAGGGTAACAATGGCAAGAAGGGAAAGGACATCCCTCCCAAGAACTCCGGCGACTTTAACCCATCTTATGTCTTATGTCGTGCTAGTGATGGGCACGTTTATGCCAAATTTGTTGGTTCTCCATATGGGTACATTGAATGGTCTATTTGGGTTCCTAAGACCCTTGTTGCTAACATCAAAGGACCCATTACTCAATGGGTACCTAAAACCAAGCATTAATCTCTTGTAGGTATTTGCTTCTGGTGGAGTGTCATGGCTACTTGATAGCGGAGCAACAAATCATATGATCGGAAGCAATGACTTGGTGGTGGACGTGCATCCAATTCCATCTATGCCCACCCATGTCCAATTTGGTGATGCTTCAACATCTAAGGTATTGGGACATGACAAGGTGGTCATCTCACACGATCTATCTATTGAGAAGGTCATGCTTGTTGAGTCCCTTCTGTACAATTTGCTTTCCGTTCGTCAACTTGCACTTATGGGCTTTTCAATTTTCTTTGACCTTGATACAGTGGCCCTTTTATGGAGAAAGACTCTTAAAGTAGCCATTGTTAGGCATGTCGAGAACGGTCTCTACGCGGTGAACTTCTCTAAGTGACCCACTAAGACCGCGACTTGCCTAATGGCTAAGGTTGATGTGGGATGGCTTTGGCATCACCGGCTAGCCCATGTCAATATGAGATCTTTGCAAAGTCTCCTCATAGGGGACCATGTTCGTGGACTAACAAATGTGAGTTTTGCAAAAGATCGTGCTAGCAGTGCTTGTATTGAAGGGAAGGTTCATGAAACGGCTCATCGTCCCACGACTGTGATTTACTCGAAGAGGCCATTGGAGATCCTCCACATGGATCTCTTTGGTCCTCCATCCTTTGATAGTCTAGGGGGAAGAAAGTATTGCTTGGTGATAGTGGATGACTATTCAAGATACAATTGGATATATCTTCAAGAGGAAGAGTGAGACCCAACAAACCGTCATCAACTTTGCTAATGAATCACAACGTCAACATGAAGCAAAGATTATGATGATTAGAAGTGACAACGATACAGAGTTCAAGAACTACACCTTACATGAGTTTCTTAGTGATGAGGGGATCAAGCATCAATATGCCGCACCCTATACCCCTCAACAAAATGGTGTGGCGTAGAGGAAGAACCGGACGTTGATGGACGCGGCAAGGACCATGATGGTGGAATTCAAATCTCCGTACAACTTTTGGGCCGAAGCCATCAACACCGCATGTTATGCCTCCAATAGACCTCCGCAAAGGCTTGAACAACACTCCACATGAGATACTTACCGGCAACAAGCCCAACCTCAAGTACTTCCAAGTGTTCGGGTGTAAGTATTTCATTCTCAAGAAAGGTGCTTGATACGTCTCTAATGTATCTATAATTTTTGATTGTTCCATGCTATTATTTATGATGTTTTGGATGTTTAATGGGCTTTGTTATACACTTTTATTTTATTTTTGGGACTAACCTACTAACCCAAAGGCCCAGTCCAAATTGCTGTTTTTTTGCCTATTTCAGGGTTTTACAGAAAAGGAATATCAAATGGAGTCCAAACAAAGTGAAACCTTCGGGAGAGATATTTTTGGAGAAAAATACGCATGGGAGACTTGAGAACCACGGAGTAGGACAAACGCGGCACCCATGAGGGTGGGGGCGCCCCCCTATAGGGCGCGCCCCCCTGCCTCGTGGGCCCCACGTCTCTTCCCCGGTGCCCTCCTTCCTCCTATATATACCTGCGTACCCCGAAACTATTAGAACAACAGAGAAAACCCTAGTTCCACCGCCGCGACCTTCTGTTCCCATGAGATCCCATCTTGGGGCCTGTTCCGGAGCTCCGCCTGAGGGGGGGATCTTCCACGGAGTCCTTCTACATCATCGTCACCTCACCATGAGTTGTGAGTAGTTTACCACAGACCTTCGGGTCCATAGCTAGTATCTAGATGGCTTCTTCTCTCTCTTTGGATCTCAATACAAAGTTCTCCTCGGTCTTCGAGGAGATCAATTCGATGTAATCTCTTTTTGCGGTGTGTTTGTTGAGATCCGATGAATTGTGGGTTTATGATCAAGATTATCTATGAGAAATATTTGGTCTTTTCTGAACTCTTTATGTATGATTATAATATCCTTGCAAGTCTCTTCGAATTATTGGTTTGGTTTGTCCTACTAGATTTATAGTTCTTGCAATGGGAGAAGTGCTTGGCTTTGGGTTCAATCTTGCGGTGTCCTTTCCCAGTGACAGTAGGGGCGGCAAGGCACGTATTGTATTGTTGCCATCGAGGATAAAAAGATGGGGTTTATATCAATAAGTTTGAGTTTATCCCTCTACATCATGTCATCTTGCTTAAGGTGTTACTCTGTTCTTATGAGCTTAATACACTATATGCATGTTGGATAGTGGTCGATGTGTGGAGTAATAGTAGTAGATGCAGAATCGATTCGGTCTACTTGTCTCGGACGTGATGCCTATATATAATGATCATGCCTAGATAGTCTCATAATTATTCGCTTTTCTATCAGTTGCTCGACAATAATTTGTTTACCCGTCGTAGAATGTCGCCATCATGAGAGAAGCCACTAGAGAACACTATGGCCCCCGTGTCTATTCTCAACATATCAATCTACAATCTACTTTACTTTTCCGCTTTTACTTTCTTTTCTTATAATCAAAAATACCAAAAATATCAAACTATCATCTCTATCAGATCTCACTTTCGTAAGTGACCATAAAAGGATTGACAACCCCTTATCGCGTTGGCTGCGAAGTTCTCATTTGTTTGTGTAGGTGCAAGGGACTCGCGCGTGGTCTCCTACTGGATTGATACCTTGGTTCTCAAAAACTGAGGGAAATACTTACGCTACTGTGCTGCATCTCCCTTTCCTCTTCGAGGGAATACAACGCAAGCTCAAGAAGTAGCAAGAAGAATTTCTGGCGCCGTTACCGGGGAGGCTTACGCAAAAGTCATATACCAAGTATGTGTCACAAACCTTTATCCTTCGCATTACATTTTTTGCCTCTCGTTTTCCTCTCCCCCACTTCACCCTTGCCGTTTTATTCGCCCTTTTTCTGTTTGTCTTTCTATTTGCTTTTGTTTCTATGTGCCCTCTATTAGCTTGCATCTTCGCTTGCTAAAGTATGGATCCTCGTCCACTTGCTAATCTCTTTAAGAGATCCAACTATGTTGAACCTATTGCTAGTGAGCTGCGTGCACTAGATTATCTTTATGAGGTTTTGTTTGAAATTCATGAATCTGAAAGTTGTGATGAAGTTCTTAAAGAGATTCATGATAGCCTCTTAAATAAAAAGCATGATTGCAATGATGTTATTATAAATTCTATTGATGTCAATTGTGTTAATGATATGCAAAACCCTAAGCTTGGGGATGCTAGTATTGCTATGTCCACTACTTGTTGCAATTATCATGATTGGGGTGATTCTTCTTACGATCTTGAAAATTTATTTAATCCCCATGATATATATGAGATTGATAATAATGTTTGCAATACTGTTGAAAGTGGGTTTGGAGAGGTCATGACTTTATTTAATGTTGATCCCACTATTTTGGAAGAGTGTCAACCTTGCATGCATGTGGATCGTGTTGAGAATATGTTATGTGATAGCTATTTTGTTGAATTTGATCATGATCCTACATGCAATTATTATGAGAGAGGGAAATATGGTAGTAGAAATTTTTCATGTTACTAAATTACCTCTCGTTATGTTGAGATTCTATTGCTTCTTTCTCCTTCCTTGCATATGCTAGATCTTGCTCGTCTTGGTAATTTGTTTTCCTATAAGATGCCTATGCATAGGAAGGATGTTAGACTTAGATGTGTTTGTCACATATCTTATGATGCTCTCTTTGTGCTTCAATCCTTGTCTTTCATGCGAGCATCACTGAATTCTCAAGCCTATCTTAATGGCTATAATGAAAGAGCTTGTTGGGAGGCAACCCAATTTTATATTTGTGTTTTTGCTTCTGTTTAGCAATAAATATTGCATATAGCTTCTGTTTAGATGTGGTTTTGCATTTTTAATTAGTGTTTGTGCCAAGTAGAATCTTTGGGAAGACTTGTGTGAAGTTTATATGATCTTGCTGTGAAAAACAGAATCGTTTGCGATCGCTAGAATGGTCACCAGATTTTACTGGAGCGTGCTATTTAGTTGATTCTTTTTGCAGATGATTAATAGACAAATTCCACACTTTAACAGTTTAGTTCAATGTTTTTGGAGTTACAGAAGTATGCGAAAAGTGCAGATTACTACAGACTGTTCTGTTTTTGACAGATTCTGTTTTTTGTGTGTTGTTTGCTTTTTTCAATGCATCTATGAGTAGTATTGGGAAGTATGAATCATAGAGAATTTGGAATATAGTAGGTTTAACACCAATATAAACAAAGAATGAATTCATTGCAGTACCTTTGAGTAGTGGTTTGCTTTCTTATACTAACGGAGCTCACGAGATTTTTGTCTAAGTTTTGTGTTGTGAAGTTTTCAAGTTTTGAGTATTGCTTTGATGAACCATGGAACAAAGAGTGGCAAGAGCCTAAGCTTGGGGATGCCCCTGGCACCCCAAGGTAAAATTCAAGGACAACCAAAAGCCTAAGCTTGGGGATGCCCCGGGAAGGCATCCCCTCTTTCGTCTTCATCCATCGGTAACTATACTCGGAGCTATATTTTTATTCACCACATGATATGTGTTTTACTTGGAGCATCTTGTATAATTTGAGTCTTTGCTTGTAAGTTTGCCAGAATTATCCTTGATGTACAACCCTATTTGAGAGAGTTAAATATGGCCTAGGAATTGTTAGAACACTCTATGTGCTTCACTTATATCTTTTGAGTTGAATAGTTTTTGCTCTAGTGCTTCACTAATATCTTTTAGAGCACGGTGGTGATAATATTTTGAAGAAATTGTTAAACTCTCATGCTTCACTTATATCCCTTTGAGAGTCTATTAAAACAGCATGGTAATGTGCTTAGGCTATAAAAATAGTCTTCACATGATAGACATCCAATATCAATGTAGATAAAACTTTCACACTACGTGCAATGAATATGATGAGAAGTTGGATGCTTGATAATTGTTTTGAGATACGAGGATAGTGATATTAGAGTCATGCTAATGGATTATTTATGAAACTGAGAAATGCTTGTGTTAAGGTTAGTGATTCCCGTAGCATGCACGTATGGTGAACCGCTATGTGACAAAGTTAGAGCATGAGGTATTTGTAAAGTGTCAACCTTTGTGTGGAGGTCGGGGGCGCGCGATGGTTAACTCCTACCAACCTCCCCCCTAGGAGCATACGTTGATTGCTTTGTTTTGATAACTCATAGATTTTTGCAGTAAGTATATGAGTTCTTTATGATTAATGTTGACTCCATGGATTATACGCACTCTCACCCTTCCACCATTGCTAGCTTCTCTTGTATCGCGCAACTTTCCCCGGTACCATACACCCACTATATATCCTTCCTCAAAACAGCCACCATATATATTTCTCAAAACAGCCACCATACCTACCTATCATGGCATTTCCATAGCCATTCCGAGATATATTGCCATGCAACTTTCCACCGTTCCGTTTATATGACACGCTTCATATTGTCATATTGCCATGCATGATCATGTAGTTGACATCGTATTTGTGGCAAAGCCACCATGCATAATTTTTCATACATGTCACTCTTGATTCATTGCACATCCCGGTACACCGCCGGAGGCATTCATATAGAGTCATACTTTGTTCTAGTATCGAGTTGTAATATCGAGTTCTAATTCAATGAAAGTGTGATGATCATCATTATTAGAGAATTGTCCCATGTGAGGAAAGGCTAAATCAATAAATCCCCTCCAAAAAAAGGAAAAAAGGCCAAAGAAAAAAAGGCCCAAAAAAAGAAGAAAAAAAGAAAAGAAAAATGGACAATTGCTACTATCTTTTTGCACACTTGTGCTTCAAAGTAGCACCATGTTCTTCATGATAGAGAGTCTCATGTTTAGTCACTTTCATATACTAGTGGGAATTTTCATTGTGGAACTTGGCTTGTATATTCCAACGATGGGCTTCCTCAAATGCCCTAGCTCTTCATGAGCAAGCAAGTTGGATGCACACCCACTAGTTTCTTTTGTTGAGCTTTCATACAATTTTAGCTCTAGTGCATCCGTTGCATGGCAATCCCTACTCACTCACATTGATATCTATTGATGGGAATCTCCATAGCCCGTTGATACACCTAGTCAATGTGAGACTATCTCCCTCCTTTTTGTCTTCTCCACAACCACCTCTCTATTCCACCCATAGTGCTATGTCCATGGCTCACGCTCATGTATTGCGTGAAAGTTGAAAGGTTTGAAAGAATAGAGTATGAAAACAAGTGCTTGGATGAAATCGAGGTTGTGCATGATATGAATATTTTGTGTGATGAAGAGGGAGCATAGCCAGACTATACGATTTTGTAGGGATAACTTTCTTTAGCCATAGTATTTTGAGAAGACATGATTGCTTTGTTAGTATGCTTGAAGTATTATTATTTCTTATGTCAATATAGACTTTTGTCTTGAATCTTTCAGATCTGAACATTCATGCTACAATTAAGAGAATTACATTGAAAAACTATGTTGGTTATCATTCCACATCAAAAATTCTGTTTGTATCATTTACCTACTCGAGGACGAGCAGGAATTAAGCTTGGGGATGCTTGATACGTCTCCAATATATCTATAATTTTTTATTGTCTCATGCTATTATTTATGATGTTTTGGATGTTTAATGGGCTTTGTTATACACTTTTATTTTATTTTTGGGACTAACCTACTAACCCAAAGGCCCAGTCCAGATTGCTGTTTTTTTAACTATTTCAGGGTTTTACAGAAAAGGAATATCGAACGGAGTCCAAACGGAATGAAACCTTCGAGAAAGATATTTTTGGAGCAAAATACACACGGAAGACTTGAGAACCACGGAGTAGGGCAAACATGGCGCCCACGAGGGTGGGGGCGCCCCCCCCCCCCTATAGGGCGCGCCCCCTGCCTCGTGGGCCCCACGTCTGGCCCCCGGTGCCCTCCTTCCTCCTATATATACCTACGTACCCCGAAACTATCAGAACAATAGAGAAAACCCTAGTTCCACCACCGCAACCTTCTGTTCCCGTGAGATCCCATCTTGGGGCCTGTTCCGGAGCTTCGCCGAAGGGGGGGGTCTTCCACGGAGTCCTTCTACATCATCATCATCGCCTCACCATGAGTTGTGAGTAGTTTACCACAAACCTTCGGGTCCATAGCTAGTAACTAGATGGCTTCTTCTATCTCTTTGGATCTCAATACAAAGTTCTCATGGGTCTTCGAGGAGATCTATTCAATGTAATCTCTTTTTGCGGTGTGTTTGTCGAGATCCGATGAATTGTGGGTTTATGATCAAGATTATCTATGAGAAATATTTGATTCTTTTCTAAACTCTTTATGTATGATTATAATATCCATGCAAGTCTCTTCGAATTATTGGTTTGGTTTGGCCTACTAGATCTATAGTTCTTGCAATGGGAGAAGTGCTTGGCTTTGGGTTCAATCTTGCGTTGTCCTTTCCGAGTGACGGTAGGGGCAGCAAGGCACGTATTGTATTTTTGCCATCGAGGATGAAAAGATGGGGTTTATATCACTAAGTTTGAGTTTATCCCTCTACATCATGTCATCTTGCTTAAGGCTTTACTCTGTTCTTATGAGCTTAATACACTAGATACATGCTGGATAGCAGTCGATGTGTGGAGTAATAGTAGTAGATGCAGAATCGTTTCGGTCTACTTGTCTCGGACGTGATGTGTCAGACCCAAGATGTGATTCTATCTTGATCACGTGACTCATCCGTGATTGGGGCACAACCGCATCTCAGGCGCTTAGCAAGATGGATATTTACATCGTACCATTACATAAATACATGGGGATACAACAATACATACAAGTCACATGAATACAACAACATCAATACAAGACATCCGACTACGGATGCAAACATGAAAAGCACAACGACATCTATCTGCTATCCCAGGCTGCCTACCGAGAACCTAACCCAAGACTAACGAAGAAGAAGAAGAAAGAATTCCAACACAAAAGACGTCGCTCTCGCGTCAAGACATCGGAAACCTGCACCTGCAACTGTTGTTGTAGTACCTGTGAGCCACGAGGACTCAGCAATCCCATAACCATGGGTAACAAGACTAGCAAAGCTTAATGGGTAGGAAGAGGTTAAGTGGTCAGGTTGCAGCAGCGGCTAAGCAAAAGTATGGTGGCTAACTTACGAGTACAAGAATAAGATGAGCATCTACGCAAACGGTCGCAACTAGTAATGATCGCTAAAGATCCTGAACTATCTACTAGTCAAACATAAACCCACCGTGTTCTCTTCTCAAAGTGAAAAGAGACGGTCATGGTTACTCACACGGTTGTGTGTTTTATGTCGGATCCTCTGATAAGTTTTCTACAACCGGACATTAGCAAATTCCAATCTGCCACATAACCGCGGGCACAGCTTTCGAAAGATCATAACCCTGCAGGAGTGTCCCAACTTAGCCCATCACAAGCTCTCACGATCAACAGAGATAATAATAATATTACCCCTTATCTTAGGGAAGGCCCAATCAGACTCGGAATTCCCAGTGCACAAGACATTTCGACAATGGTAAAACAAGTCCAGCAAGACCTCCCGGCGTGCCGACACCCTGATAGTAGCCGCGCTTATCTCGTCTTAGGCCACGTCCGGATGGGAAAGGCTACGAGTAAAACCAACCTTCGGGTTTCCCCCAGGTGGCCCCGCAGGCTGCCCGTTTGGGACCAACACCATCAGCACTGGCCCCCCTGCTATGTAGAAAGAATCCTCAGGTAGCGCTAACTCCCTATGCAATTAATTAGCTAATTAAGTTTTTATTATGAGCAAATTAAAACCAATGTTGGGCCTTGCTGGAGGAGTTTTATTCAAAGACGAACTGTCAAGGGGTCCCCATATACCCAACCGCGTAAGGAACGCAAAATTCAAGGAACATAACGCAGGTTTATCGGCTCCTAAGGCGGCATGACTGGAACAAAACACCGAGCAAAAGGCCAAGCCTTCCACCCATTGCCAAGTATATAGGTGTGTCAACATATATAAGATATATTGTGATATTTACAAAGCATCAAGTTCCAACATGGAACAAACTTCATCTTCACACGCAACTAACAACGCTATAAGAGGGGCTGAGCAAGCGGATAACATAGCCAAACAACGGTTTTGCTGGGAAGGTGTCAACGGTTAGAGGTTTCATGGTAACAAGGAGAGGGGATGACAAATAGATAGGTAGCGCGACATATAACGATGGCATCGAGACAGCTAGCATGGCAATGATAGTAAAGGTATCCAAGGGGATGGTCATCTTGCCAGAGATCCCGCAAGGAAAAAGAACGATTCCATGAAGAAGACGAAGAAGAAGCCTTGAAGACGAACCAAGTGTAGACGAACGAATCCTCACGATCGCAACGAAAAAGAACTAGCGAGAAGAAAGCACACAACATGGTAAAGACACCACTCCAGAACATGACAAGAAGCTCATCCAAGTAAGATGCAAGACAAGTCTATATGATGCAATTCATGGCAAGGGATGAAGCATACAAGAACAACATCACCCAACAAGTTTAACTGAGGCCGGAATCAACATGTAACTATTCTGGTACGTCCTCATATGCATATTTGGAAAATGGTCCAGATCTGAACAAACCTTAAGTTAAAGTTGTTAAACAGCCAGTTAACATGCACCATGATGATCTACCCGAAATTCTAGTCAAGTTTCGTATAGAGTTTGTTTAATTCGGAGCTACGGCCTAGAAGATATGAGCAAAATAAGTCAAGCATGTCAAATATGCAAGATGCATCCAAACAACAAGCAAACACACTCCAAACATGAAAAACATGATATTATGCTTCTACATGCAAAATCACACAAGTTTCATATAGGATACGCTGAAAACGGAGCAACGGTTCAACACATACACACGAAACAAGATATGACAACAAGCTGTCCACAATCAGCAACATAGCAACTTTGGAGCAAGGTAAATATATGCTACGGCACCCAAACATGATAACAAGAAGCATGGATGTGAAATAGGCATAATACTTAACAAGCATGAACTTAGAACACTCCCAAAAACTTGCTGGAACACAATTAACTAAGCATGGCAAGTTGCAATAAATTTATCCAGACTTAGTCAAAATCTGGGAAGGCAAAAACATCATCACGATGATGCCTTCGGAGGCACAAAACAACAAGCATATCAACTCTACTAAGTACATAAAGATCATGGACATGTAATAGACATAGCATACATCAAACAACTCCATTGGAGCAACTCCATAGGAGGCATGGATCAATAACAACAAGCTTCACCAAATTGATCATGCTGATAAAAATCTGACAGGTAAATTAATTGCAACTTGAGAGCAAGAAATAAATAAGCTACAGCAGGCTATATGTGCAAACAAGGGCATGAATGAATAGAGCATAACATGGACAACAAGAAAAGATCATTGGATAAACTAAAACAGGCATGGATATGAGTGGGGCATCAAGCAAACATGGCATCAGGTTTAACAGATTCTAGACTTAGCAGTTTTTTCACTAAGTATAAAACAGCAACATTGGCATGGCAAGTTTACAAGCTTGTTTAAGTCACCTCAAGACATATCATGGAAAGTGGATTGCACCACAGCAAAGACCATATGATTGTGCTTCTAAAACATATAGACATGTGGCATGAAGACAAACACATCAATAGCAATGAGCAAGACAAATCAGCATCTCACAACAAGTTTCAGCACTTAACAGCCACATGCACTTTTGCAACAGTGATTAACATGGCAAGATGTCACCTAACATGAATGCTACAGCAACCAACATGTCGGGCACTTCACAATGAACATATTGACATATCACACACTCCATTTGGATAAACATGCACAAAGTTACAAGCATCACAAGTATGCAACAAATTTACAGTTAATAGCAGTTTTAAACATATAGCACTCTTGCAACGATGATTAGGTCAATAAGATGAACTCAAACAAGCATGTCACAGTGGAACCATATGAAGAGCATATCACAACGAACATTTTGACATATTATTCACTCAAATCGGACCATCACACAAAACGTTACAGCCATGCAAAGTATGCAACAAATTTACACTAAACAGTGACTTAGCCATTTTTAACAGAGGAAAAAGTGAGCGACAAATAACTATCTGATGCACAGGCGGGGGTTAGATGGGGGTCTCACCATGGGCCGAGCTCAGTAGCAGAGGGGGCCCGAGCTGGGCCTGAGGAAGTGGAGAGGGGCCGGCTTGGGCCCGAGGAACCTGGGCCGGCGCAGGGGTGCGGCCCATGACGCGGAGCGGGGCGCTACTAGCGTCGTCGTCCCAATCTGGACGGGGCCGGCGGCGAGCCCTTTGGTGTGGCGGCGGAGCTAGAAGTCCGGCGAGCTGGGGCCCGGGACGAGGCGGATCTGAATGGATCCGAGGCAGGAGGCTTCGTTCCCGGCGACGGCGAGCTAGGAGGCGACCGGCGATGAGTTTTGGCAAGGCGTGGCGGCGGTGGCCGATCGGCGACCGGCGGCGAGGAGCGAGATGGGCGGCGAGGTGGTGGCGATGGCCGGCGGTGGTGGCGATCCGGCAGGAGGCGGCGAGCGCGCGGGACGGCAGCGGGGCGCTCGGGCCTCGCGGCTGCGGCGGCTCGGGCCCGGGTGGGCTGCACGCGGGCCAGGCGGGTCGGCGTGGTGGGAGGAGGCGAGGGGTGACATGGCGTTCTGTGGTTGGGCGCGGGCGGCGGCGGATGTGTCCGGCAGCGAGATGGACATGTCCGGCGGGCGAGGGGGAGGATTTTTAGGGTTTGGACCCGTGATTTGGAAGGAGAGGCACATATTTATAGGCAGAGGGAGCTAGGAGAGTCCAAATGAGGAGCGGTTTTTGGCCACGTGATCACGATCCAACGACCGAGAGCATGGAGGAGGTTGGGATGGGCTTGGGGACTGTTGTGAAAGGGGTGCTGGGCCAAAATAGAAAGGCTTCTAAAGGACAATGCGGTTAACCGTTGGGCTTTCAAACGAACTCCGAATGCGACGAAACTTGACATGCAGTCTACCTATGCTATAATAAGACCACACGCCAATTTTCACCCCATTCCGAGAACGTTTTTGGGCCACTCGTAAAATTAATATTCTGAGGCGCCGCGGGCGCATGCGAGTGTGTATGGGCTCAGAACAGACAACGAAGAGGACGGGGCAACTACGGACGGATGCAAGTTTTGAAAACATGATGATGCAATGCACATGATGGCAAGGCAAAGATGCAACACGCAAGCAGATGACATGTCAACGACGACGAATAACTGGCTGACACCTGACGCATCGGTCTCGGGGTTTCACAACACTCCCCTACTAACAAGAGATCTCGTCCCGAGATCTTAGGAACGAGACGGAAGGGAAAAGGAAAAACAAAGTTCTTCGAGGACAAAAGAGTGAAGCCAAAGAACCTTGAGAGGTTGAGAGGTTGAACAATTGCCAGAAAGTTTACAACGGAGATGAACGAAGTTGCGAACACTTCGTTAGACAAAGAAGAACAAGGGATACGACGAGAACCAAAAGGTTGAAGGGTATGAAGCACGAGTTGAAGGAACAAGAATGAATTCGAAACCACTCCGGTTAATAAGAGATAGTAAGGAATTTGAACGAAGTAATTCGGGCAGCACTCCGGCTGAAACTAAAAGAAATAGCACACCGGTTGAACATGAATGGAATAGGACTTGAACTTGAGAAGATGGAACGATCCATGACAAGAGTAACAACACAATGCCTCCGTACGAATTGGAATAATGGAAAGAAAAGAACGGAGAAGAAGATGAAAACTTGAGCATGAGTGACATGAACGAGAATTTTATAAGAGAAAGACTTGAACGGAGTTATTGAAGAATCAACAACAAAATAATAAGCTTGTTGTGGACTTATGTAAACATCTCAAGACTTGAGGTGAAATTTCCACCACTACCAAAAGATCAAATAGCCGAGAATGAAGAAATGCAAAACTCCGTATGAAAAGAATGCGGAGAATTATTTGCATCTCGATACACCAAAGAATAATGCTTGTGTTTGAACCAAAAGAATTTGATGAACACTCGAAGAATGATTTGAATCGTGATGAACCACCATGAAGAACTCCGGTAACGAAAGAATGCTGATAGAAGTGAAGGATGCAAGAATAAGAATAAGTCTTGCGATGATGTAGACGGGGTTCCTACGAGATAGCCGAGAAAAAACATGAACTCCGGAAAAATAAAAGATGAAAACACTTGGGATTATAATTTATTCAACATGAATAAATTCCAAAGGAATGGATTGCTCAACTTGAAGAATAACAATTATGTTATGCTTATCCTTCATCAATTAAATTGATGTGAAGCAATAGATTTGCATATCACTTATTCAGTTTGAATAGGATTAAAGAGAGATATATCGCGAACTTGCGAAAATCTTCATGAACACCGGTAGGATTGGAATAAAAATGAATGGATTGATGTGATAACACCAGAAAGAACTCTTGAGTGAACCAATGTAAGAATTGAAAACGAGCGATGAAAAGAACGAACCACCGAGAAGAATTAAAATCGAATGATGAAAGAGAACAAACCACCGAGAAGAATTAAAGTCAAGTGCGCCGGGAAGAATAAGCACTTGGGGAATTTAGATGCAAGAGAATGAAGAGATCGCGAATGGTTAAAGAATACTTGAACGATGCACCGGACGAATGTGAGATGAATGAAGAGGCATCAATGAAGAATATTTGGAGGACGAAGTTGAAAAGTGAGAACGAATAAATCTTCTGAAATGATGGCCTTCGGAGGAACACAAAGAAAAGAATTCATGACATAATCCGAAAGAATGAAAAGAAGAAAGGTTGAACCAACGATGAAAAGAATAGAAAGCGATCTTGGAGAAGGCATATGACTGATGGCATCCATACTTACGTCACACTTGAAAAGAATTTCGGAACTCCGGGAAATTAGAAGAGTCAGGTAAGATCCTTAGAATAAACCTATGGGTTATGAGCCCACCAAAAATAAACACCGTTGAAAAGGATTATTGAATGAGAAATGATGCACCGGAACGATTTAAAAGCTTGAATGAGGTGACAACCTCGAATTACTTGAAGGTAAAACAAATCTCGTGAGATATCTTCGGAACTCCGAAATTACCAAATGGTGAGAGGCGAACGAGCAAGAGGACAACACTTGAGTCGAGGAAAGAATAAGAACAACACCGAGATATTGGAATTGAATCCACTGGAAAAGGAAAGAGATGAAGAATGACGACGAGACGAGAATTCACCGGTTGAAACAATTGATGAAAGAAAGCAAAGACTTCACACGAGTAGGATGGATACTCGATTAAGAACTCCGACTCCGAGAAGCAAAAGGGTGGGCGGGTGGGAAAAAGAAAGACCACATCGAACAGGGAAAACAACATCGGTTGGAAAGAACTGAGGGTTGAACTTGCAAAGGAGAAGAGGGTAGAAATGACTCGGCGAGAGATGCACCAGATGAAAAGAACGGACGACGCAATGAACGAAACGCTAACCACGCGATCCTAAAAAAAATTGAAGGGGAAGAGGAGTAATTCAAAACACCTACGTCAAGATTCCTCACCAGAGCGACGAAGGGACTGGGGAGTAAAAAGAATTCCTACTCTCCGATATAACTAGACTCCAAAAATGTTTTCTGTTAGACACAACAACGGCCAAGCTACGATCAATCAAGAGGGCTCCTATGGTCGGTCGAGGCTCTGATACCAACTTGGCAGACCCAAGATGCGATTCTATCCTGATCATGTGACTCATCCGTGATTGGGGCACAACCGCATCTCAGGCGCTTAGCAAGACGGATATCATTACATCGTACCATTACATAAATACATGGGGATACAACAATACATACAAGTCACATGAATACAACAACATCAATACAAGACATCCGACCACGGATGCAAACATGAAAAGCACAATGACATCCATCTGCTATCCGAGGCTCCTGACCCGGAACCTAACCCAAGACTGACGAAGAAGAAGAAGAAAGAACTCCAACACAAAAGATGTCGCTCTCGCGTCAAGACATCGAAACCTGGACCTGCAACTGTTGTTGTAGTATCTGTGAGCAACGAGGACTCAGCAATCCCATAACCATGGGTAACAAGACTAGCAAAGCTTAATGGGTAGGAAGAGGTTAAGTGGTGAGGTTGCAGCAGCGGCTAAGCAAAAGTATGGTGTCTAACTTATGAGTATAAGAATAAGATGAGCATCTACGCAAACGGTCGCAACTAGTAATGATCGCTAAAGATCCTGAACTACCTACGAGACAAACATAACCCCACCGTGTTCTCTTCTCAAAGTGAAAACAGACGATCACGGTTACTCACACGGTTGTGTGTTTTATCTCGAATCCTCTGACAAGTTTTCTACAACCGGACATTAGCAAATTCCAATCTGCCACATAACCGCGGGCACCGCTTTCTAAAGAGCATAACCCTGCAGGGATGTCCCAACTTAGCCCATCAAAAGCTCTCACGATCAGCAGAGATAATAATAATATTACCCCTTATCTTAGGGAAGGCCCGATCAGACTCGAAATTCCCGGTGCACAAGACATTTCGACAATAGTAAAACAAGTCCAGCAAGACCTCCCGGCGTGCCGACACCCTGATAGTAGCCACGTGATAAGTCCAAAACGTATCTATAATTTCTGCTTGCTCCATGCTTCTTTTGTGTGATATTGCTATGATATTTATGCACTTCCATACACTTTTGATCATATTTGGACTAACCTATTAACTCAGTGCACCACAGTGCCAGTTCCTGTTTTCTGCTGTTTTTCTATTTCAGGTTTCCCCCATATTAAAAGTGCTCTAAAAATTCTGGGAAAAATACAGGAAAAATCAGTGTAACGGGAGCTTCAAGAAAAACCAAAGCAGGGCAGAGGGGAGCCTAGGGTGGCCCAGGCGGCCACCTGGGGCGGCCCCACCCCTGGTCGCCCAGGGGGGCGCCTGGGCCCCCCTCTCCGCCTCTGGTGACCCCCCTTCGCATATATATTCCTCGCGTCCCGAAACCCTCGAGGACAGAACCCTTTTCGCCAGAAGCAATTCCGATCTCCGCCGCCATCGCCACCAAGTTTCGGGGGACCAGAATTCCTGTGCCGGCATCCTGCCGGGACGGGGAAGTGCCCCCAGATTCATCTCCATCGACGTTGCTTCCTCCCTCCATGATGTGGGAGTAGTTCCTCCTCAGGGCTGAGGTTTCTACCAGTAGCTATGTGGTCAATTCTCTCTCCCATGATGTGATCTTCGTTGTGATCATAGGCTATGTTAATCTAGGGAGATCCCATGATATTTCCCCTTCCTCTATGTATTGGATTGATGTACTCACTTGTCTTTATCTAGTATAATCCCCGAGACCAAGGTGACAGCGGTATATTGGACATGGATTAGAAGAATATTTTCATGAGTGATTTCCTCTTTTGTGTTTTGATTGAAGATTGAGAGTCTCTTGGTGCTTGTCTTTGACTATCCTTGAGATATGTTGTGATGATTGTGGTACTCTCTTTGGATGGCCGCGGTGACATTGGGAAATCTATAGATTGAGAACTACGAACTTTGAGGTGTGCTTTTGTAGCGCTACATAATTCTCGTCCTCTCTTGACCACAAAGGAATGACCTCCGAGTGCATCTCCATTGCATGTTTTATGGGAAATATCATGTGATTAGATTATGTAAATGTTGTTGGGAGTTGACACTAGTGAAAGTATGAAGCATAGGCCTTGTTTCCACCATTGCAATACCATTTGTGCTCACGTTTACCACTTGTTTGCTTGCTGCAGTTTTTATTACATATTTATATTACTTTGCTTTGCCACTCCTATCATCCATATTTTACCATCTCTTCGCCGAACTAGTGCACCTATACAACTCCTAGTTGTATTAGGTGTATTGGGGACACAAGAGACTTCTTGTATCTTGATTGCAGGGTTGCTTGAAAGGGGTACGTTCAACCTCCACTTCCCTGAGTTCGATAAACCTTGGGTTACTCACTTAAGGGAAATTTGTTGCTGTCCTACAAACCTCTGCTCTTGGAGGCCCAACACTGTCTACAGGAATAGAAGCGTGTAGTAGACATCAAGCTATTTCTGGCGCCGTTGCCGGGGAAGTAAGTGTTTGAAGGTATATATTTAGATCTTGCAATTAAATCTTTTCGTTTCCTGTTTTTAGTTTCACAAGTTATGTTTATGGAAAACCGCACTCTTAGTTCGCTGCTTGGGGAAGGCCGCTTTACCACACCCGTGGTAGAGAAGTCTCCTCCACCTACTGAATGTATCCCGTTCCAAATACCACTTGGGATAATTGAAATAATTAGGAATGATTGTTATGATGGGGCAGTCAATCCTAGTATTCATTTGTTGAAACTTACATAACTTTGTGAGTTGTTTAAGATTTCAGGTTTGACAAGAGATGGAGTCATGAGGAAATTATTTGCCTTGTCACTGAAAGTAAAAGCATTGGAATGGTATAGGCTACTAGATGACTCTCACCTGCTGGATTGCGAAGAGATCCAGTCTCTCTTTTACTCCAAGTTTTATCCTCTTCATGAAGCCCATGAGAATAGGAATTATGTTTATAATTTCTATCCTCATGACGGAGAGAGCATCGCTCAAGCTTGGGGGAGACTGAAAATGTTAATGCTAAAATGTCCTAACCATGGGCTCCCCAAAGATATGATTATTACTAATTTCTATGCGAGGCTCTCTCTCGACAGGATAAAGATTTGCTCGATGCTTCCTCTATGGGTTCTTTCACAAACGAAAAGATTGATGCTAAATGGGAACTCCTTGAAAGAATTCAACGCAACGCTGAAGATTGGGAGATCGACAAAGGTAAAGAGTCAGGTATAATTTATGAGTATGATTGCATTAAGTCCTTTGTTGAAACTACAAGTTTTAATAAGTTTAGTGCTAAGTTTGGGCTTGATTCTCAACTCCTTGTTGATTTCCTCAAATCTTTTGCTTCACATCTCAATATGCCTAAGGAGGATTGGATCAAGCATCATGAACCTTTTAAAGAGATTTGCAAAGAAAATGAAATTGTTCATGATGATTGCAACATGCATGATCCAATTCCTAAAAATGAAGTTTTATATAAGCATGTTAATTTTTGTGGAGTGGATAGACCTTGTGAAAGGCCTATGATTGAAGAAGAGAAGTATTGTAAGCAACATAAGCATGAAAGAACAATCACATGGGTCAAAGATTTAAATGAAATTGCTAGAGAATTGTGTGACCTTTATCCTTTTGCTTGTGAACTTTGCTGTATAGAGGGTCACTTTAATTTTCAATGCATGCACTTTCAAAACATAATTGTTAACCAGTTGTGTGATAACATGATCACCCCTGATCTTTATGATGAGCTTATGTTATTTTTGATGTGTGAAGAGTTGTCAGAAAAGACTTCTTGGCTAGATGTTAATGCCATTGGAAAAAAAAACACTTTGCAAAATTGCCATCTCTATTGTGTTGTTAATTGCCATAAAAATGATTACATAAGTAAGACTAGAAAGGAGGGAACTTTACCAAAGTATAAAAATGTCTCTTATATTTCTACTAATAAAAAGGAGAGTTTCTCCCAAGTTTCCCCTATTGTTTCTAATGATAAACCAGGATATGTGGAGAAGCTTCATCTCCAACCACTCCCTCCTAAGGTGAAGAAGAAGAAAAAGAAGAAGAGGAGGAAGAGGAGCAAGAAGGAAGAAGAATGGGTATCAACCTGGCCTGAGCATATTCCTCCCATCAACTTTTATCCTAACGGTTGTAAGTTTAAAGAAGAAGGTGAAGTTTATTGCCTTAATTATCATCTTGATGATACGTCCGTAGGTACTATTGAAGATGATTTTGATTATGATATGCATGTTACTTATTGTGATTGGGAAAATGATGATAATGCTACTTATGATCTAGAAAATCTTTTTGGTACCAACTCTGAAAGTGATGATATGGAAAGCTCTAAGCTTGGGGATGATAGGATTGCAAATCCTTTACCCACTAGTGATGTGATAATTGATAATTCTTTTGCTAGTAAGAATAAAGACAACATGTTTACAAATATAGTTGCTAGCAATGATAATGCTCTTCTCTACTATGATGATGTTATAACTCCAATCTATAGTGATTTAAAGGTACCTATGACATAAGGAGTAATTATCCTTATGAAACTTATCATAATCATGGAGGGAATTACTCCCTTGTTGAACACCATCTTCCTAATACACAATTAATCTATAGTGTTCAAGTTGTTTCTGATAGTCCTACTCCCACTATTACCAATGAGAAAGATTATGCTTATGTGGAGAGTAAGAGTACCTTTTTGCATGTGGATCATGGTAACAATGCTTTATGTGATGCTTATATTGTTGAGTTTATTCGTGATCCCACTGAAAATTATTATGAGAAGGGAACATATGCTTATAGATATTTCAATAATATCAAGTTCCCTCTCTTTATGTTGAAGGTTTTGAAGCTGCACTTGTTTTGTCTTCCTATGCTTATTGCTTTGTGCTTCAATGAATTATTCTATTACAATATTCCTATGCATAGGAAGCAAGTTAGGCTTAAATGTGTTTGGTATTTGCTTCTTGATGCTCTCTTTGTTCTTCAACTCATATTCCTACGAGAGCATCATTAAAGTCTTAAGCCTATCTTTATGGCTATAAAGAAAGAGCTCTAGGGAGACAACCCTTGTTATCTTTGCTTTCAGTTTGTTCTTTCAGTTTTTAGTGGTCTTGATGTTTGTTACTACTATAGCAACATCATTGTATCTTTATTTTTCAGCTTTGTGCCAATTTTAGCCTCTGATTGCAATAAAGTTCAAAAGTTGTGACGTGCTGTCCAGAAAACAGACTCTGTCCTTGGACAGAAAAATTTGAATAAAATCACCAAATCATCTTTTTGATCTGAATTTTTTTGACAGCGTGCTCTATACAATTGGCTTTCGAGCGTCTGTTCTGAGTTTTTTGATTTGAGTTGCAGAAGTGCCCCGAAAAAATTATTTACTACCTCCTGGTCTGTTTTTCACAGATTCTGTCCTGTTTTGCCTTTTCTTCGTTTTGCAAACCTTGAGCTTGCTTTTTCTTTGCAAAAACCTTTTGGCAATCTTGAGAAACAGTAGCTCTTCAAGATTATCCTTATTTCCAGTAGGGAAAAGTTATTTTATTGTGGGTACTAACCTCGCTAATCAGATTATGATGAGTTATGTATGAAGGGAGTTTTCAAGTGTGCGAGGGAAGATGATAAAAAGATTCAGGAGGGTCAAACGCTCAAGCTTGGGGATGCCCCCGTGCACCCCCAAGAAATATTCAAGAAGAATCAAGCGTCTAAGCTTGGGGATGCCCCCATGCATCCCCTTCTCCATCAACAATTATCAGTTCGTCTTTCGTTCCACTGTAATTATCACTTCATGTGTTATGTGCTATGCTTGGAGCGTCTCGCTCTTAGTTTCCTTTTTAGTTTTCTTTAGCTTTGCTTGTTGTTCATAACAAGTTAGAACCCAGTTTTCTTTGTGTGGGAGAGAAACACGCTCCACTTCAACCTAGAACACAACATAGGATTTTCATGCTTATCTTTGTTGTGTGTGTTCTTTGTCTTTCCATAGCTGCTGTCATGTTTAGCTCTTAGTTTTCATGCTTTTCTTTTTAAAGAGTTTTTGTTTAGTTGGTTGCTAAACTCTCTTGAGTTTTCATGTTTATCTTGTTAAGAGAGTTTGCCTGTTGCACTGAGTTGTGTGTCTTAACTTAAAGTAGGTAATTGAGGTTGCTATTTAATTTTAGTAGTAACTTGCAATAGTTTTGAGGTATTGCCATGAGTAATGTCTGAACTTTTGGTGTCAAGAGCTTTAGCCTATTAGTGATAGATGTCGTATTTTGGGCAATCCATGTTTATTTTCGAAAACCTACAAAATAGTTGAGAACTTTAGCTACTAGATGGATCACTAATCTTTGGAGGGATCGAATATTAGAGTACACTCACGTACCATGAGCCGAGGATGCGCAAGGATAACCAAACCCCCATACACTCCTCCTCGGGGTACTTGTCTCTTTGTGAAGCTCCTAATTAGATTGAGAGTTACCGATAATAAGTGCATGAGTTCTTCGGACTAATGTGAGTATTCGAAAGTTGACACTTCCACCTAGCCATATTTTTCTAGCCTCTTCGGTACCGTGCATTGCCCTTTCTCACCTCGAGAGTTGGCGCATACTTCGTCGGTGCATCCAAATCCTTGGCACGATACGCTCTGTCATCATAAGCCTCATTATATCCTTCCTCAAAACAGCCACCATACCTACCTATCAAGGCATTTCCATAGCCTTTCCGAGATACATTGCCATGCAACATCCATCTTCTCATGACTTGATCTTCATGTCATACATGCTTTTTGCTTGATCAATGAGCCGCATGCTAGTTGGGCTTGCCCTAATCATTGCTACATGACGCGCTAGTATCATTGCATATCCTGCTACACCGGCAGAGGCATACATTTGCATACATCATGATAGTTTCATTTTCTTTATGTTGAGTACTTTTGTAAAGTGTGAAAGATCTTCTATACTTCTTGTAATATATAGAGTGTTGCCCCTAAAGTGAGGAAAAGATCCCAAAGAGGACAAAATCAAAAGATCCCAAAGAGGACAAAATCAAAAGATCCCAAAGAGGACAAATGAGAGTTAAATAGAAAGAGCCATTGAGGTCACAAAAAATAGAAAAAAGAGAAAAAGAAATAAAAAGAGAGAAGGGGGCACACTACTATTTCTTTTGAGAGATCCACACTCGTACTCCATCTTATACCTTGTACTCCATAGAGATTATCATTCATGCATATAGCTATGTGGGGACCTTCACACTATAGAACTTGCCTTGTATATTCCAATGATGAGCCTCCTCAAAAGAGCTCTAGGTCTTCTTGAGCAAGCAAGTTGGATGCACCCCCACTAGTTCCATTGGAGAGCTTACCTTAGCTCATATGTGCATCCGTTGCATGGCAATCCCTACTCCTCACATCATATCTATCATTTGGCTTTCTCTCGCCTATGATTGTCCTCATTGATGTGAGCCTTTCACACCTTTTTTGTCTTCCCCCTTCATCATTTTTCTCTCTTTGCCATCCTAAGTGTTAATTTCTTGCTTACGCTGATCCATTCCATGAGTGCTCAAAATATCGAAAGGGAGTGGATCATTTTGACTTGTGCCTGGCTGTTGGTCTGGGGATGAGTCAAGATAAGATTCCAAAGAAGACCAAGTGTGAAACTTTAGTAGATTAAGTTCTCAACAATACAAAAACTATGTTTTACTCTCTCATATATCCCGATCCCCTTTCTTGCACGCAAACACCATTTGGAGACATTCGAGTCACGGACAGCGAGAGCTCTTGCACCATTATGTTCTTATGTTGCTTGTTACAATGCTAATATAGACTCTTGCTTGTTATGACTTGAATTGAAATACATGCCTTGATTGCTTTACTTAAAAGTTCTTATATGGTTGGTAGCATGTCACCACAGAAATTATGCTTGTTATCATTTACCTACTCGAGGACGAGCAGGAATTAAGCTTGGGGATGTTGATACGTCCAAAACGTATCTATAATTTCTGCTTGCTCCATGCTTCTTTTGTGTGATATTGCTATGATATTTATGCACTTCCATACACTTTTGATCATATTTGGACTAACCTATTAACTCAGTGCACCACAGTGCTAGTTCCTGTTTTCTGCTGTTTTTCTATTTCAGGTTTCCCCCATATTAAAAGTGCTCTAAAAATTCCGGGAAAAATACAGGAAAAATCAGCGTAACGGGAGCTTCAAGAAAAACCAAAGCAGGGTAGAGGGGAGCCTGGGGTGGCCCAGGCGGCCACCCGGGGCGGCCCCACCCCTGGCCGCCCAGGGGGGCGCCTGGGCCCCCCTCTCCGCCTCTGGTGACCCCCCTTCGCATATATATTCCTCGCGTCCCGAAACCCTCGAGGACAGAACCCTTTTCGCCAGAAGCAATTCCGATCTCTGCCGCCATCGTCACCAAGTTTCGGGGGACCAGAATTCCTGTGCCGGCATCCTGCCGGGACGGGGAAGTGCCCCCGGATTCATCTCCATCGACGTTGCTTCTTCCCTCCATGATGTGGGAGTAGTTCCTCCTCGGGGCTGAGGTTTCTACCGGTAGCTATGTGGTCAATTCTCTCTCCCATGATGTGATCCTCGTTGTGATCATAAGCTATGTTAATCTAGGGAGATCCCATGATATTTCCCCTTCCTCTATGTATTGGATTGATGTACTCACTTGTCTTTATCTAGTATAATCCCCGAGACCAAGGTGACAGCGGTCTATTGGACATGGATTAGAAGAATATTTTCATGAGTGATTTCCTCTTTTGTGTGTTGATTGAAGATTGAGAGTCTCTTGGTGCTTGTCTTTGACTATCCTTGAGATATGTTGTGATGATTGTGGTACTCTCTTTGGATGGCCGCGGTGACATTGGGAAATCTATAGATTGAGAACTACGAACTTTGAGGTGTGCTTTTGTAGCCCTACATAATTCTCGTCCTCTCTTGACCACAAAGGAATGACCTCCGAGTGCGTCTCCATTGCATGTTTTATGAGAAATATCATGTGATTAGATTATGTAAATGTTGTTGAGAGTTGCCACTAGTGAAAGTATGAAGCCTAGGACTTGTTTCCACCATTGCAATACCATTTGTGCTCACGTTTACCACTTGTTTGCTTGCTGCACTTTTTATTACAGATTTATATTAATTTGCTTTGCCACTCCTATCATCCATATTTTACCATCTCTTCGCCAAACTAGTGCACCTATACAACTCCTAGTTGTATTAGGTGTGTTGGGGACACAAGAGACTTCTTGTATCTTGATTGCAGGATTGCTTGAAAGGGGTACGTTCAACCTCCACTTCCCTGAGTTCGATAAACCTTGGGTTACTGACTTAAGGGAAATTTGCTGCTGTCCTATAAACCTCTGCTCTTGGAGGCCCAACACTGTCTACAGGAATACAAGCGTGTAGTAGACATCACCACGCGTATCTCGTCTCAGGCCACATCCGGATGGGAAAGGCTACGAGTAAAACCAACCCTCGGGTTTCTCCGAGGTGGCCCCGCAGGCTGCCCGTTTGGGACCAACACCATCAGCACTGGCCCCCCTGCTATGTAGAAAGAATCCTCGGGTAGCGCTAACTCCCTATGCAATTATTTAGCTAATTAAGGTTTTATTATGAGCAAATTAAACCAATGTTGGGCCTTGCTGGAGGAGTTTTATTCAAAGACGAACTGTCAAGGGGTCCCCATATACCCAACCGTGTAAGGAACGGAAAAATCAAGGAACATAACGCCGGTTTACTGGCTCCTAAGGCGGCATGAGTGGAACAAAACACTGAGAAAAAGGCCAAGCCTTCCACCCATTGCCAAGTATATAGGTGTGTTAACATATATAAGATATATCGTGATATTTCCAAAGCATCAAGTTCCAACATGGAACAAACTTCATCTTCACCTGCAACTAACAACGCTATAAGAGGGGCTGAGCAAGTGGGTAACATAGCCAAACAACAGTTTTGCTGGGAAGGTGACAAAGGTTAGAGGTTTCATGGAAACAAGGAGAGGGGCTGACAAATAGATAGGTAGCGCAACATATAACGATGGCATCGAGACAGCTAGCATGGCAATGATAGTAAAGGTATCCAAGGGGATGGTCATCTTGCCTGAGATCCCGCAAGGAAGAAGAACGATTCCATGAAGAAGACGAAGAAGAAGCCTTGAAGACGAACCAAGTAAGATGCAAGACAAGTCTATATGATTCAATTCATGGCAAGGGATGAAGCATACAAGAACAACATCACCCAACAAGTTTATCTGAGGCCGGAATCAACATGTAACTATTCCGGTATGTCCTCATATGCATATTTGGAAAATGGTCCGGATCTGAAAAAATGTTAAGTTAAAGTTGTGAAACAGCCAGTTAACATGCACCATGATGATCTACACAAAATTCTAGTCAAGTTTCGTATAGAGTTTGTTTAATTCTGAGCTACGGCCTAGAAGATATGAGCAAAACAAGTCAAGCATGTCAAATATGCAAGATGCATCCAAACAACAAGCAAACACACTCCAAACATGAAAACAACATGATATTATGCTTCTACATGAAAAATCACACAAGTTTCATATAGGATACGCTCAAAACGGAGCAACGGTTCAACACATACAGACGAAACAAGATATGACAACAAGGTGTCCACAATCAGCAACATGGCAACTTTGGAGCAAGGTAATATATGCTACAACACCCAAACATGATAACAAGAAGCATGGATGTGAAATAGACATGATACTTAACAAGCATGAACTTAGAACACTCCCAAAAACTTGCTGGAACACAATTAACTAAGCATGGCAAGTTGCAATAAATTTATCCAGACTTAGTCAAAATCTGGGAAGGCAAAAACATCATCACGATGCTGCCTTCGGAGGCACAAAACAACAAGCATATCAACTCTACAAAGTATATAAAGATCATGGAGATGCAATAGACATAGCATACATCAAACAACTCCATTGGAGCAACTCCATAGGAGGCATGGATCAATAACAACAAGCTTCACCAAATTAATCATGCTGATAAAAATCTGACACGTAAATTTATAGCAATGAGAGCAAGAAATAAATAAGCTACAGCAGGCTATTGTGCAAACAAGGGCATGAATGGATAGATCATAACATGGACAACAAGAAAAGATCATTGGATAAACTAAAATGAGCATGGATATGAGTGGGGCATCAAGCAAACATGGCATCAGGTTTAACAGATTCCAGACTTAGCAGTTTTTCACTAAGTATAAAACAGCAACATTGGCATGGCAAGTTTACAAGATTGTTTAAGTCACCTCAAGACATATCATGGAAAGTGGATTGCACCACAGCAAGTACAATATGATTGTGCTTCTAAAACATATAGACATGTGGCATGAAGACAAACACATCAATAACAATGAGCAAGAGAAATCAGCATCTCACAACAAGTTTCAGCATTTAACAGCCACATGCACTTTTGCAACAGAGATTAACATGGCAAGATGGCACCTAACATGAATGCTACATCAACTAACATGTATGGCACTTCACAATGAACATATTGACATATCACACACTCCGTTTGGATAAACATGCACAAAGTTACAAGCATCACAAGTATGCAACAAAATTACAGTTAATAGCAGTTTTAAACATATAGCACTCTTGCAACGATGATTAGGTCATCAAGATGAACTCAAACAAGCATGCCATAGTGGAACAATATGAAGAGCATATCACAACGAACATTTTGACATATTATTCACTCAAATCGGACCATCACACAAAAAGTTACAGCCATGCAAAGTATGCAACAAATTTACACTAAACAGGGACTTAGCCATTTTTAACAAAGGAAAAAAGTGAGCGACAAATAACTATCTGACGCACAGGCGGGGGTTATATGGGGGTCTCACCATGGGCCGAGCCCAGTAGCAGAGGTGGCCCGAGCTGGGCCTGAGGAAGCGGAGAGGGGCCGGCTTGGGCCCGAGGAACCTGGTCCGGCGCGGGGGTGCGGCCCACGACGCGGAGCGGGGCGCTGCTGGCGTCGTCGTCCCGATATGGACGTGGCCGGCGGCGAGCCCTTCGATGCGGCGGCGGAGCTGGATGTCCGGCGAGCTGGGGCCCGGGACGAGGCGGATCTGAATGGATCCGAGGCAGGAGGCCTCGTTCCCGGCGACGGTGAGCTAGGAGGCGACTGGCGGTGAGTTTCGGCGAGGCGTGGCGGCGGTGGTCAATCGGCGACCGGGGGCGGAGAGCGAGCTGGGCGGCGCGATGGTGGCGATGGCCGGCGGCGGCGGCGATCCGGCAGGAGGCGGTGAGCACGCGGGACGGCAGCGGGGCGCTTGGGCCTCGCGGCGGCGGCGGCTCGGGCCCGGGTGGGCTGCACGCGGGCCAGGCGGGCCGACGTGATGGGAGGAGGCGAGGGGTGACGTGGCGCTCTGCGGTTGGGCTCGGGCGGCGGCGGACGTGTTCGGCAGCGAGATGGACATGTCCGGCGGGCGAGGGGGAGGATTTCTAGGGTTTGGACCCGTGATTAGGAAGGAGATGCACATACTTATAGGTAGAGGGAGCTAGGAGAGTCCAAATGAGGAGAGGTTTTCGGCCATGCGATCACGATCCAACGACCGAGAGCATGGAGGAGGTTGGGATGGGCTTGGGGGCTGTTGTGAAAGGGGTGCTGGGCCAAAAGAGAAAGGCTTCCGACGGACAACGCGGTTAACCGTTGGGCTATCAAACGAACTCCGAATGCGACAAAACTTGACAGGCGGTCTACCTATGCTATAATAAGACCACACACCAAGTTTCACCCCATTCCAAGAATGTTTTTCGGTCACTCATAAAATAAATATTCAGAGGCGCCGCGGGCGCGTGCGAGTGTGTCTGGGCTCAGAACGGACAACGAAGAGGACGGGGCAACTACGGGCGGATGCAAGTTTTGAAAACATGATGATGCAATGCACATGATGGCAAGGCAAAGATGCAACACGCAAGCAGATGACATGGCAACGACGACGAATAACTGGCTGACACCTGGCGCATCTGTCTTGGGGTGTCACATGATGCCTACATATAATGATCATGCCTAGATAGTCTCATAATTATTCGCTTTTCTATCAATTGCTCGATAGTAATTTGTTTACCTGCCGTAGAATATCGCTATCATGAGAGAAGCCACTAGAGAACACTATGGCCCCCGGGTCTATTCTCAACATATCAATCTACAATCTACTTTACTTTTCCGCTTTTACTTTCTGTTCTTATAATAAAAATACCAAAAATATCAAACTATCATCTCTATCAGATCTCACATTCGTAAGTAACCGTAAAGGGATTGACAACCCCTTATCGCGTTGGCTGTGAAGTTCTTATTTGTTTGTGCAGGTGCGAGGGACTCGCGCGTGGTCTCCTACTGGATTGATACCTTGGTTCTCAAAAACTGAGGGAAATACTTACGCTACTGTGCTGCATCTCCCTTTCCTCTTCGAGGGAATACAACGCAAGCTCGAGAAGTAGCAGTGCTCATTTGTCTAAATTCAAACCTAGAGCTCAAGAGGGCATATTTGTTGGTTATGCTACAAACACTCATGGTTACCATGTCCTCAACAAATCCACCGGACTCATTGAGGAGACGTGTAACGTGGAGTTTGATGAAAATAACGGCTCCCAAGTGGAGAAAAGTGGTCTTTGTGATGTAGGTGATGAAATTCCTCCCCTAGCCATAAGAAGAATGGGCATTGGTCAAATACTCCCCATTGAGGAACCACTTGTGGTTGAAGGAGAAGGACAATGCTCTACTCATGTGGAGCCATCACCTACGCTAGACCCACATGCTTCCAAAGAACAAAGTGATGGCCCTCAACCCAATGAGCAAAGATCGAGGGCAAGATCAACCCCATGAAGATGGTGATGCACCAATTGATGCCCAAGATAAAGTTCATACCCCTGAGCTTGCTCAAGATCAAGAGCTAGCTCAAGATCAAGAGCAAGCTCAAGACGGTGCTCAAGATCAAGAGATAACTCAAGACGGTGCTCAGCATGTACAAGATGATCCTCAAATGCCCTTTGAGGAACTTTTGGAGCGTCGCTCCGCTAAGGTGGCTTCCAAGCTCGAGCGCCAACAACACGTCATGGAGAATGTGATTGGAAGCTTGAGAAAAGGGGTAACTACTCATAAACAATTGTCAAACTTTTGTGAGCATCACGCGTTTGTTTCGTGTGTTGAACCCTAAAAGGTACATGAGGCGCTCGATGATGAGGATTGGCTAGAATCAATGCACGATGAACTCAACAACTTCGAGCACAACCAAGTGTGGGAATTAGTGCTAAGGCCAACGGAGGAACATAATGTCATCAGGAACAAATGGAGCTTCAAGAACAAGCAAGATGCGAATGATGTGGTTGTTCGAAACAAGGCAAGATTGGTGGCACAAGGCTACTCCCAAGTCGAGGGTATCGACTATGGTTAAACCTTTGCCCCCATTGCTCGTCTTGAATCTATTCGCATGTTGCTTGCATATGCTTCTCATCATGATTTTAAATTGCAACAAATGGATGTGAAAAGAGCTTTTCTAAATGGTCCTTTGAATGAGTTGGTATATGTAAAACAACCTTCGGGATTCGAGGATCCCAAGTTCCCCACTCATGTATACAAACTCAAAAAGGCACTCTATGGCCTTAAACAAGCCCCATGTGCGTGGTATGAGCACCTTACCGAGTTGTTGCAAGATCGTGGGTTTGAAATTGGGAAAATCGATCCCATTCTTTTTACTAAGAGGGTCAAAGGGGATTCATTCATACGCCAACTAGGTGTTGATGATATTATTTTTGGTTCTCCTTACAAATATTTCAATGATGAGTTTGCCGCACTAATGACCAAGAAGTTTGATATGTATATGATGGGAGAGTTGAAGTTCTTTCTTGGGTTCGAAGTCAAGCAAAGAAGGGAAGAAACATTCATCGACTAAGCCAAGTATACCCAATACATGCTCAAGAGATTCAAGCTAGATGATGTCAAGCCGGTCAAGTTTCCAATGCCCACCAGATGCAAGCTTGACAGTGATCCCAATGGTAAAGCGGTGGATCAAAAGGTATATCGCTCCATGATTGGATCCTTGCTTTACCTTTGTGGATCTGGACCGGATATCATGTTAAGTGTGGGAATTTGTGCACGGTTTCAAGCCACACCTAAGGAAAGTCATTATGTGGTTGTCAAGCGAATCATTCGATATTTGGCTCATACCCCAAACTTTGGCTTATGGTACCCCAAATGAGCATGCTTTGATCTCATGGGCTACTCGGATTCGGATTGGGCGGGAGATTGTGTGGATAGGAATTCAACTTCCGGAGGGTGCCAATTCCTTGGTCGCTCTTTGGTGAGTTGGTCTTAGAAGAAGCAAAATTGTATATCACTCTCGTCCACCGAGGCCGAGTATGTCGCCGGCGCAAGTTGTTGTGCACAATTGCTATGGATGAGGCAAACTTTAAAAGATTACGGTGTCACTTATGACAAAGTGCCTCTTCTATGTGACAATTAAAGTGCTATCAAGATTTCTCTCAATCCGGTGCAACATAGCAAGACGAAGCACATTGAGATTCGTCATCATTTCATTAGGGATCACATCAAGCGGTGGGATATTGATATCATCTACATCAAAACTCAAGAGCAACTAGCGGATATTTTCACCAAGCCTCTAGATGAAGCAAGATTTCGCGAGTTAAGGCATGGGCTAAATATCATTGATTTGAGCAATGTGGCTAGAATCCCGGCACACCCCACCCCACTCATCATTATATCTTGTTCTAGATGTACGCATTCATGGACATAAGGGGGGGTGTTATCTCGATGAACTATCCCTCCCCCCATTATGCATAAATCAATCAAGTATTTCACACTAGCCATTTTTTATGGTACTTGTGCTTCAAAGATGAGTTTTGGTCATGGGCCCAAGGTTAAAATCTTTGCGGTGCCATACCACTTGACTCAAACATAGGTGGACTCGGCCACTGCCCTCTCCTTGAGAGGTGTGTGGCTGGTTTGGTTTGTGTTCTAGTTGGGCTTTGTTTCTTGTCTCTCCTTGGGTGCGTTTCGGGCCCTTTGATGTTTTTTGCTCTTTAAGTTGCACCATCGGCTTGTCTCGGTGTTTTATTTTCTTTTGCAAAGCCTTTTTTCTGTCGTGTCTCGTCGAGCCCGTGCTGGGCGGTACTACCATTGAGGACGGGCGGTACTACCTCTTAGTGGCATCAAGTGGTACTACCGCCCGCCCTAACGACACTACCGCTGCGATGCGGTACTGGGGGGTTATGTTGGGCAGGGTGAGTTTCTTTTCTCCCCCATACCCATTCGACTCGCCCCGCCCATTCCTCTTTTGCTCCAGCGAAGAACTCGCCGCGGGAGGCCGTCGTCGGGCTGCCTTCTTCGGGTCGTCCTTCGCATTTCCATCCGATGGAATCGATCCCCACCTCTTCCTCTTGCCATGGTGATACGTCTCCAACTTATCTGTAATTTTTTATTATTCCATGCCATTATATTATGTGCTTTCGATGTTTTATATGCATTAATATGCTATTTTATATTATTTTGGGACTAACCTATTAACCTAGAGCCCAGTGCCAGTTTTTTTCCTTGTTTTTGAGCTTCGTAGAAAAGGAATACTAAATGGAGTCCAAACGGAATAAAACTTCACGATGATTTTTCTTGGACCAGAAGACACCCAGGAGACTTGGAGTTTAAGACAGAAGAGCTGTGGGGTGGAGACAAGGGTGGAGGGCGCGCACAGGGGGGTAGGTCTTGCCCCCTACCTTGTGGGTCCCTCACGACACCCTGACCTAGTTCTGCCTCCTATACATTCTCAAATATTCCAGAAACCTCAGAGCAATCCACGAAAACACTTTTCCGCCACCGCATGTCTCTGACCTCGTGAGATCCCATCTGGAGGCCTTTTCCGGTACTCTGCCGGAGGGGGATTCGAGCACGGAGGGCTTCTACATCAACACCATTGCCCTTCCGATGAAGCGTGAGTAGTTTACCACACACCTACGGGTCCATAGCTAGTAGCTAGATGTCTTCTCTCTCTCTCTCTCTCTCTCTCTCTCTCTCTCTCTCTCTCTCTCTCTCTCTCTCTCTTTGATTCTCAATACCATGTTCTCCTCGATGTTCTTGGAGATCTATCCGATGTAATCTTCTTTTGCAGTGTGTTTGTCGAGATCCGATGAATTGTGGATTTATGATCAACTTATCTATGAATATTATTTGAATCTCCTCTGAATTCTTATATGCATGATTTGGTATCTTTGTATTTCTCTTCGAATTATCGGTTTGGTTTGGCCAACTAGATTGGATTTTCTTGCAATGGGAGAGGTGCTTAGCTTTGAGTTCAATCTTGCGGTGTCCTCACCCAGTGACAAAGTAGGGGTAGCGAGGCACGTATAGCATTGTTTCCATCGAGGATAAAAAGATGGGGTTTTCATCATATTGCTTGAATTAATTCCTCTACATCATGTCATCTTACTGAATGCGTTACTCTGTTCTTCATGAACTTAATACTCTAGATGCAAGCAGGAGTCGGTCGATGTGTGGAGTAATAGTAGTAGATGCAGGCATGAGTCGGTCTACTTGATACGGACGTGATGCCTATATTGCATAATCATTGCCTTGGATATCGTCATAATTTTGCGCTTTTCTATCAATTGCTCGACAGTAATTTGTTCACCCACCATATTATTTGCCTTCAAGAGAGAAGCCTCTAGTGAAACCTATGGCCCTCGGGTCTAATTTCCATCATACTCCCTCTGTCCCAAAATAAGTGTCTTAAGCTTAGTACAATTTTGTACTAAAGCTAGTACAAAGTTGAGACACTTATTTGGGACGGAGGGAGTATTAGTTTCCGATCTACTCCCTCTGTCCCATAATGTAAGACGTTTTTTGACACTAGTGTAGTGTCAAAAAGCGTCCTATATTACGGGACGGAGGGAGTACTATTTTGCAATCTTTTACTTTCAGTTCTATAAACCAAAAAACCCAAAAATATTTTTTCTTTCGTTTATCTATCTCTATCAGATCTCAAGTGATCGTGAAGGGATTGACAACCCCTTTATCACGTTGGGTGCAAGTTGTTTGATTGTTTGTGCAGGTATTGGTGATTGTGTGTTCTTCTCCTACTGGATTGATACGTTGGTTCTATAACGGACGTGAGGCGATAACGGTTGGATTGGTATCCCCACTATAAAAGGAGGTCTTCTTCCCCAAGAAGACCTACCTCTTTTCGCCCGAGCTCCATTGTTGCTCCAAATCTCATTTTCGCACGATCTCTCTCCCTAGCCAATAAAACTTGTTGATTTCCTAGGGATTGGTTGAGAAGGCCCGGATCTACACTTCCACCAAGAGAAATTTGATTCCCCCCCCCACTAATCCCTTGCGTATCTTGTTACTCTTGGGTGTTTGAGCACTCTAGACGGTTGAGGTCACCTCGGAGCCACATTCCATTGTGGTGAGGCTCAGTGGTATCGGAGCCTCCAATCAACTTGTGGAGATTGCCCCAACCTTGTTTGTAAAGGTTCGGTCGCTGCCTTCAAGGGCACCACTAGTGGAATCACGGCATCTCGCATTGTGTGAGGGCGTGAGAAGAATACGGTGACCCTAGTGGCTTCTTGGGGAGCATTGTGCCTACACACCGCTCTAACGGAGACGTACTTCCCCCAAAGGGAAGGAACTTCGGTAACACATCCTCGTCTCCACTACCTCCACTTGTGGTTATTTCTTTCATTTAATTTGTGCAAGTTATTGTTGTGTGATATCCTTTGCATGCACTTGCTGTTGTTGTTGTTGTTGTTGTTGTTTGCATCATATAGGTTGCTCACCTAGTTGCTCTTCTAGACAACCTATTTGTTGATAATCCTCATTTGTTAAGAAAAGCTAAAAATTGGTAGTTGGCTATTCACCCCCCCCCTCTAGTCAACCATATCGATCCTTTCACTAGCGTCAGCGGCTATCTTTTGAACTGAAGAACGAAACCCAACAACTGTGCTCTCTTGAAGTATGAAGTGTAGAGCCCGTCGTACAGCATCTAGACGGTCTTCCTGTGGCCCCTCATCCGCAATGGGGGAGCATCTGTCAAAATGTAAATGGAATTGTTAGTAACTTCTTTCTCATAATAAACAATACAACAACTTGATCATAGACATTACCACTCGGTTCTCCATAAAATTGGCACGGTGACCGTCGTCGAAAGCATGATCAAGCATGGTGTACTTCACGCCAATTTCTGGCTCAAGGGGGGCGCCTATAACAACTAGAAATGATGTCATTTTCAACCAACTTGTATCATTTTGAACAAACATGAAACCTACCAAGTCCAAATATAAAAGAATCATATTCAGTCGACATGAATCATATCATTTTAAGCAATTATCACATATTCAACCAACATTCAACAATTATCATAGTCAATCAACGTTCGTCAATTATCATATTCAACCAATATAAATGATCCATGCAAATGAATCATATTCAACCAACATTATTCATTCAACAACATTCAACCATCACTCGTGCACTTGTTTATTCAACAATTATAAAAAAACACATATGCATAATTCACCAAAATCGGTCCTATTCAAACATTGAACTATATGTATATGATTCATTCATTGAACAACATTCATCATATGTAGCCAACCACTTACAATCCCTCCAACATCAATCATATGACCATTTGTTCAAAAAATATTGAATCTACAACTAACTTGGTGATGAACTAGGGTTCATATAGGAACTACATATAATCTCTACAACTAGTTATTAGAGTTCATATTCAACCCTATACTGTTGGGGAACATAGTATTTTAAAATTTTCCTACGATCACGCAAGATCTATCTACCAGATGCATAGCAACGAGAGGGGAGAGTGTGTCTACGTACCCTCGTAGACCGAAAGCGGAAGCGTTAGAACAACGCGGTTGATGTAGTCGTACGTCTTCACGGCCCAACCGATCAAGCACCGAAACTACGGCACCTCCGAGTTCTAGCACACGTTCAGCTCGATGACGTCCCTCGAACTCCGATCCAGCCGAGTGTCGAGGAAGAGTTCCGTCAGCACGACGGCGTGGTGATGATCTTGATGTTCTACCGTCGCAGGGCTTCGCCTAAGCACCGCTACAATATTATCGAGGAGAACTGTGGTGGAGGGGGGCACCGCACACGGCTAAGAGATCAAGAGATCAACTGTTGTGTCTAGAGGTGCCCCCTGCCCCCGTATATAAAGGAGGGAGGGAGAGGCCGGCCCTAGAAGGGGCGCGCCAAGTGTGGGGAGTCCTACTAGGACTCCCAAGTCCTAGTAGGATTCCCCTTTCCTTTCCGGAGTAGGAGAGAAGGAAAGAGGGGGAGAGGGAGAAGGAAAAGGGGGCTGCACCCCTTGTCCAATTCGGACCGGAAGGGGGCCACGCACCTCCTTCCTTTTTGTCTCTCTCCTCTATTCCCGTAACTCCCCGGTACTCCGAAAATACCCGAATCACTCGGAACCTTTCCGATGTCCGAATATATCGATTTTTACGTCTCGACCATTTCGAGACTCCTCGTCATGTCCCCGATCTCATCCGGGACTCCGAACTCCTTCGGTACATCAAAACTCATAAACTCATAATAAAACTGTCATCGAAACCTTAAGCGTGCGGACCCTACGGGTTCGAGAACTATGTAGACATGACCGAGACACGTCTCCGGTCAATAACCAATAGCGGAACCTGGATGCTCATATTGGCTCCCACATATTCTACGAAGATCTTTATCGGTCAAACCGCATAACAACATACGTTGTTCCCTTTGTCATCGGTATGTTACTAGCCCGAGATTCGATCGTCGGTATCTCAATACCTAGTTCAATCTCGTTACCGGCAAGTCTCTTTACTCGTTCCGTAATACATCATCCCGCAACTAACTCATTAGCTGCAATGCTTGCAAGGCTTATAGTGATGTGCATTACCGAGTGGGCCCAGAGATACCTCTCCGACAATCGGAGTGACAAATCCTAATCTCGAAATACGCCAACCCAACAAGTACCTTCGGAGACACCTGTAGAGTACCTTTATAATCACCCAGTTACGTTGTGATGTTTGGTAGCACACAAAGTGTTCCTCCGGTATTCGGGAGTTGCATAATCTCATAGTCATAGGAACATGTATAAGTCATGAAGAAAGCAATAGCAATAAAACTAAACGATCAAGTTGCTAAGCTAACGGATGGGTCTTGTCCATCACATCATTCTCCTAATGATGTGACCCCGTTGATCAAATGACAACTCATGTCTATGGCCAGGAAACATAACCATCTTTGATCAATGAGCTAGTCTAGTAGAGGCATACTAGGGACACTCTGTTTTGTCTATGCATTCACACATGTACTAAGTTTCCAGTTAATACAATTCTAGCATGAATAATAAACATTTATCATGATATTAGGAAATAAATAATAACTTTATTATTGCCTCTAGGGCATATTTCCTTCTGTCTCCCACTTGCACTAGAGTCAATAATCTAGATCACATCACCATGTGATTAACACCAATAGTTCACATCACCATGTGACTAACACCCATAGTTCTCATCGCCATGCGACCAATACCCAAAAGGGTTTACTAGAGTCAACAATCTAGTTCACATCGCCATGTGATTAACACCCAAAGAGTACTAAGGTGTGATCATGTTTTGCTTCGTGAGAGAAGTTTAGTCAGCGGGTCTGTTATATTCAGATCCGTATGTATTTTGCAAATTTCTATGTCTACAATGCTCTGCATGGAGCTACTCTAGCTAATTTCTCCCACTTTTAATACGCATCCAGATTGATACTTAGAGTCATCTGGATTAGTGTCAAAGCTTGCATCGGCGTAACTCTTTACGACGAACTCTTTATCACCTCCATAATCGAGAAACATTTCCTTAGTCATCCAGTAACTAAGGATAATTTTGACCGCTGTACAGTGATCTACTCCTGGATCACTATTGTACCTCCTTGTGAAACTCATGGCAAGGTACACAACATGTTTGCTACACAGCATGGCATACTTTATAGAACCTATGGCTCAGGCATAGGGAATGACTTTCATTCTCTCTATATTTTTCTGCCGTGGTCTGGCTTTGAGTCTTACTCAATTTCACACCTTACAAGTCAGGAAAGAACTCCTTCTTTGACTGATCCATTTTGAACTACTTCAAAATCTTATCAGGGTATGTACTCATCGAAAGTCTTATCAAGCGTCTTGATCTATCTTTATAGATCTTGATGCCCAATATGTAAGCAGCTTCACCGAGGTCTTTCTTTGAAAAACTCCTTTCAAACACTCCTTTATGCTTTCTAGAAAATTCTACATCATTTCCGATCGACAATATGTCATTCACATATATTCATCAGAAAGGTTGTAGTGCTCCCACTCACTTCTTGTAAATACAGGCTTCACCGCAAGTCTGTATAAATCTATATGCTTTGATCACCTCATCAAAGCGTATATTCCAACTCCGAGATGCTTGCACCAGTCCATAGATGGACCGCTGGAGCTTGCACATTTTGTTAGCACCTTTAGGATTGACAAAACCTATTGGTTGCATCATATACAATTCTTCTTCAATAAATCCATTAAAGAATGCAGTTTTGTTATCCATTTGCCAGATTTCATAAAATGCGGCAATTGCTAACATGATTCGGACAGACTTAAGCATCGCTACGGGTGAGAAAATCTCATCGTAGTCAACACCTTGAACTTGTCGAAAAACCTTTCCCAACAAGTCGAGCTTTGTAGACAGTAACATTACCATCGGCGTCAGTCTTCCTCTTAAAGATCCATTTATTTTCAATGGCTTGCCGATCATCGGGCAAGTCAACCAAAGTCCATACTTTGTTCTCATACATGGATCCCATCTCAGATTTCATGGCCTCAAGCCATTTTGCGGAATCTGAGCTCATCATCGCTTCCTCATAGTTCGTAGGTTCATCATGGTCTAGTAACATGATTTCCAGAACTGGGTTACCGTACCACTCTGGCGCGGAACGTACTCTGGTTGATCTACGAAGTTCAGTAGTAACTTGATCCGAAGTTTCATGATCATCATCATTAGCTTCCTCACTAATTGGTGTAGGAATCACTGAAACTAGTTTCTGTGATGTACTGCTTTCCAATTCGGGAGAAGGTACAATTACCTCATCAAGTTCCACTTTCCTCCCACTCACTTCTTTCGAGAGAAACTCCTTCTCTAGAAAGGATCCACTCTTAGCAACAAAGACCTTGCCTTCGGATCTGTGATAGAAGGTGTACCCAACAGTTTCTTTTGGGTATCCTATGAAGATTTACTTCTCCGATTTGGGTTCGAGCTTATCATGTTGAAACTTTTTCACATAAGCATCGCAGTCCCAAACTTAAAGAAATGACAGCTTAGGTTTCTCGTCAAACCACAGTTCATACGGTGTCATCTCCACGGATTTAGATGGTGCCTTATTTAACGTGAATGTAGCTGTCTCTAATGCATAACCCCAAAAGCGATAGTGGTAGATCGGTAAGAGACATCATCGATCGCACCATATCTAATAAAGTATGGTTATGACGTTCGGACACACCATTACACTGTGGTGTTCCAGGTGGCGTGAGTAGTGAAACTATTTCACATTGTTTTTACTGAAGGCCAAACTCGCTAACTCAAATATTTTACCTCTACGATCATATCGTAGAAACTCTTATTTTCTTGTTACGATGATTCTCCACTTTACTCTGAAATTCTTTGAACTTTTCAAATGTTTCAGACTTGTGCTTCATTAAGTAGATATACCCATATCTGCTCAAATCATCAGTGAAGGTCAGAAAATAACGATGTCCGCCGTGAGCTTCAACACTCATTGGTCCACATACATCTGTATGTATGATCTCCAACAAATCTGTTGCTCGCTCCATTGTTCCGAAGAACGGAGTTTTAGTCATCTTGCCCATGAGGCATGGTTCGCAAGCACCAAGTGATTCATAATCAAGTGATTCCAAAAGTCCATCACTATGGAGTTTCTTCATGCGCTTTACACCATTATGACCTAAAGGGCAGTGCCACAAATAAGTTGCACTATCATTATTAACCTTGCATCTTTTGGCTTCAATATTATGAATATGTGTATCACCACGATCGAGATCCAACAAACTATTTTCATTGGGTGTATGACCATCGAAGGTTTTATTCATGTAAACAGAATAACAATTATTCTATGACTTTAAATGAATAACCGTATTGCAACAAATATGATCAAATCATATTCATGCTCAACGCAAATGCCAAATAACATTTATTTAGGTTTTACACTAATCCCGAAAGTATAGGGAGTGTGCGATGATGATCATATCAATCTTGGAACCACTTCCAACACACATCGTCATTTCACCTTTAACTAGTCTATGCTCATTCTGCAATTCTCGTTTCGAGTTACTAATTTTAGCAACTGAACCGGTATCAAATACCCAGGGGTTGCTATGAACACTAGTAAAGTACACATCAATAATATGTATATCAAAATATACCTTTGTTCACTTTGCCATCCTTCTTATCCGCCAAATATCTAGGGCAGTTCCACTTCTAGTGACCATTTCCTTTGCAGTAGAAGCACTTAGTTTCAGGCTTGAGTTTAGCTTTGGGTTTCTTCATGGGAGTGACAACTTGCTTGTCATTCTTCTTGAAGTTCCCCTTCTATCCCTTTGCCCTTTAATTGAAACAAGTGGTCTTGTTAACCATCAACACTTGATGCTTTTTCATGATTTCTACCTTCGCCGACTTCAGCATCGCGAAGAGCTCGGGAATTCCTTTCGTCATCCCTTGCATATTATAGTTCATCACGAAGTTCTACTAACTTGGTGATAGTGACTAGAGAACTTTGTAAATTACTATATTATCTGGAAGATTAACTCCCACTTGATTCAAGTAATTGTAGTACCCAGACAATCTGAGCACATGCTCACTGGTTGAGCTATTCTTCTCCATCTTGTAGGCAAAGTACTGTCAGAAGTCTTATACCTCTCGACACGGGCATGAGTATGAAATACTAATTTCAACTCTTGGAACATCTTATATGCTCCGTGGCGTTCAAAACGTTTTTGAACTCCCGGTTCTAAGCCGTAAAGCATGGTGCACTTAAACTATCAAGTAGTCATCATACCGAGCTTTTGTCAAAACGTTCATAACGTCTACATCTGCTCCTGCAATAGGTCTATCACCTAGCGGTGCATCAAGGACATAATACTCTGTGCAGCAATGAGGATAATCCTCAGATCACGGAACAATTCCGCATCATTGCTACTAACATCTTTCAACTTAGTTTTCTCTAGGAACATATAAAAAATAAACGGGGAGCAACATCGTGAGCTATTGATCTACAACATAGATATGCTAATACTACGAGGACTAAGTTCATGATAAATTAAAGTTCAATTAATCATATTACTTAAAGAACTCCCACTTAGATAGACATCCCTCCGGTCATCTAAATGATCACGTGATCCAAATCAACTAAACCATGTCCGATCATCACGTGAGATGGAGTAGTTTCAATGGTGAACATCTTATGTTGATCATATCTACTATATGATTCACGCTCGACCTTTCGGTCTCCAGTGTTCCGAGGCCATATCTGCATATGCTAGGCTCGTCAAGTTTAACCCGAGTATTCTGCGTGTGCAAAACTGGCTTACACCCGTTGTATTTGAACGTAGAGCTTATCACACCCGATCATCACGTGGTGTCTCGGCACGACGAACTTTCGCAACGGTGCATACTCAGGGAGAACACTTATACCTTGAAATTTTGTAAGGGATCATCTTATAATGCTACCGTCGTTCTAAGCAAAATAAGAAGCATAATAAGATAAACATCACATGCAAATCAAAATATGTGACATGATATGGCC
The DNA here is from genome assembly GCA_902687465.1 of Secale cereale. Classification (NCBI taxonomy): domain Eukaryota; kingdom Viridiplantae; phylum Streptophyta; class Magnoliopsida; order Poales; family Poaceae; genus Secale; species Secale cereale. The sequence goes on along the minus strand of LR738710.1, from coordinate 696,344,936 downwards.
ATCATCATCTTGTGCTTTTGATCTCTATCTCCAAAGCACCGTCATGATCACCTTGGTCACCGGCGCGACACCTTGATCTCCATCGTAGCATCGTTGTCGTCTCGCCAACTATTGCTTCTACGACTATCGCTACTTCTTAGTGATAAAGTAATGCAATTACATGGCGATTGCATTTCATACAATAAAGCGACAACCATATGGCTCCTGCCAGTTGCCGATAACTTTACAAAACATGATCATCTCATACAAAACCGTATAACTCATCATGTCTTGACCATATCACATCACAACATGCCCTGCAAAAACAAGTTAGACGTCCTCTACTTTGTTTGTTGCAAGTTTTACGTGGCTGCTACGGGCTTTAGCAAGAACCGTTCTTACCTACGCATACAAAACCACAATGATGTTTCGTCAAGTATGTGTTGTTTTAACCTTCACAGGGACCGGGCGTAGCCACACTTGATTCAGCTAAAGTGAGAGAGACAGACACCCGCCAGTCACCTTTAAGCAACGAGTGCTCGTAACGGTGAAACCAGTCTCGCGTAAGCGTACGCGTAATATCGGTCTGGGCCGCTTCATCTCACAATATCGCCGAAGCAAAGTATGACATGCTGGTAAGCAGTATGACTAGTATCGTCCACAATCTCATTGTGTTCTACTCATGCATATCATCTACGCATAGACCTGGCTCATGATGCCACTGTTGGGGAACGTAGTATTTTAAAATTTTCCTACGATCACGCAAGATCTATCTACCAGATGCATAGCAACGAGAGGGGAGAGTGTGTCTACGTACCCTCGTAGACCGAAAGCGGAAGCGTTAGAACAACGCGGTTGATGTAGTCGTACGTCTTCACGGCCCGACCGATCAAGCACCGAAACTACGGCACCTCCGAGTTCTAGCACACGTTCAGCTCGATGACGTCCCTCGAACTCCGATCCAGCCGAGTGTCGAGGAAGAGTTCCGTCAGCACGACGGCGTGGTGACGATCTTGATGTTCTACCGTCGCAGGGCTTCGCCTAAGCACCGCTACAATATTATCGAGGAGAACTGTGGTGGAGGGGGGCACCGCACACGGCTAAGAGATCAAGAGATCAACTGTTGTGTCTAGAGGTGCCCCCTGCCCCCGTATATAAAGGAGGGAGGGAGAGGCCGGCCCTAGAAGGGGCGCGCCAAGTGTGGGGAGTCCTACTAGGACTCCCAAGTCCTAGTAGGATTCCCCTTTCCTTTCCGGAGTAGGAGAGAAGGAAAGAGGGGGAGAGGGAGAAGGAAAAGGGGGCTGCACCGCTTGTCCAATTAGGACCAGAAGGGGGCCACGCACCTCCTTCCTTTTGGTCTCTCTCCTCTATTCCCGTAACTCCCCGGTACTCCGAAAATATCCGAATCACTCGGAACCTTTCCGATGTCCGAATATAGTCGTCCAATATATTGATTTTTACGTCTCGGCCATTTCGAGACTCCTCGTCATGTCCCCGATCTCATCCGGGACTCCGAACTCCTTCGGTACATCAAAACTCATAAACTCATAATAAAACTGTCATCGAAACCTTAAGCGTGCGGACCCTACGGGTTCGAGAACTATGTAGACATGACCGAGACACGTCTCCGGTCAATAACCAATAGCGGAACCTGGATGCTCATATTGGCTCCCACATATTCTACGAAGATCTTTATCGGTCAAACCGCATAACAACATACGTTGTTCCCTTTGTCATCGGTATGTTACTAGCCCGAGATTCGATCGTCGGTATCTCAATACCTAGTTCAATCTCGTTACCGGCAAGTCTCTTTACTCGTTCCGTAATACATCATCCCGCAACTAACTCATTAGCTCCAATGCTTGCAAGGCTTATAGTGATGTGCATTACCGAGTGGGCCCAGAGATACCTCTCCGACAATCGGAGTGACAAATCCTAATCTCGAAATACGCCAACCCAACAAGTACCTTCGGAGACACCTGTAGAGTACCTTTATAATCACCCAGTTACGTTGTGATGTTTGGTAGCACACAAAGTGTTCCTCCGGTATTCGGGAGTTGCATAATGTCATAGTCATAGGAACATGTATAAGTCATGAAGAAAGCAATAGCAATAAAACTAAACGATCAAGTTGCTAAGCTAACGGATGGGTCTTGTCCATCACATCATTCTCCTAATGATGTGACCCCGTTGATCAAATGACAACTCATGTCTATGGCCAGGAAACATAACCATCTTTGATCAATGAGCTAGTCTAGTAGAGGCATACTAGGGACACTCTGTTTTGTCTATGTATTCACACATGTACTAAGTTTCCAGTTAATACAATTCTAGCATGAATAATAAACATTTATCATGATATTAGGAAATAAATAATAACTTTATTATTGCCTCTAGGGCATATTTCCTTCATATACATCATATAGAAACAAGCTAAGCAATCCCAGAATCAACCAAAAGTAAGAAAATAGGGTTTATTTGCACCAAATAATGCATCGAATTGAAAGCGTTTCGAGTAAAACTAATAGGAGGGATTGAGATAGTTTACTTTTCTCGTTTTGGAGCCATCTCGATGCGCAGAAATGGTGGCCAAACGACCAAGATCGAATGGGGGGAAGTGCAGGGGGGAGAGGAGTTCCTCTGTTCTTCATGGGCGTCGCGGCGCGGGCGTAGGGGAGAAGATGGGGCTGGGTTGGTGGGTGGGGCCCATGCCCCGGCCCCCGAGGGTTTTTAAATGTCCAGCACCTACCGCCAGGGTTGCATAGCATACCGCCGAGGGCTCTGGCGGTAGGGTTGCATAGCCTACTGCCGAGGGCTCTGGTGGTAGGGTGGATAGTCCAAGCCTAATGCCAAACAGACACCGCACAAAAGCCTAAAATCTAAAGCAGGAGGCCCCAACCAAGCCACATATACTGGGTTTGGGGTACAAACCGGTTCAACGCACTCTCATGTGTCGTCGCCGCTGTCTTCCACCAATTCATCATCAGAGCAGACACTAATGCACCGACCTTGCTAGGCATCTCTGCCATCGACGCCACATGACATTAGACAACGTCCTCCTCTTGCATGAGTCCATCTCCGCGCATCGGACGCCGAGTCTCCACTGCGCCATGCCGCCGAGATCCTCTGTCATCAATGGGTAAGATGAAGCACCGATCCACCAAAGAAGTTGTCCACTGGTACCTCGAGTCCATGTACACCTCCAAGAATGACGTCCCAAGGGGGAAACGACGCCAGAGCGCCGTCGTCATCCGATCTACTGATCTAGTGTTTCCCCCGGAGGTAGCAAACAGAGGTCCGGAGCTTCTCCATGGCGAAGCCTTAAAGAAGGTAATGATGCAAAAGAGTGTCGCTATCGCCGGTCTTGGCAACAAGCCGAGAACGAGGTTTTCACTCGGATCCGCTCGACGAACCTCCATCTCGCATCATGTGCACGGACCACCACGGATCTCCGCTACCGCGGAGCGAGCGAGCCACTCTGGCCAGACCAGATCTGACAGGAGGGTCAACCACGCCCGTGGCCGACCAGTCCACCAAAGCCCTCCACGCCGCCGCCGATCCAAGCTACCGCAACGCCGCGGCCATCCGCCGCTGCTCGCCACCAGGAGCTAGCCACCATCATGGAGGCTCAGATCCGAGGCACAGTTCCGCTCACCCGGGTGCCCCGCACCACCCTCGCGTGCGTGAAGGAGAGGCTCCTCCGCCACCGCCGTCAGCCATCTGGGCTAAGACCGACAGCTTCCTCCGACGGCGGCGGAGGGGAGGGATGGGAGGGGGAGTGACCGGCGGCTAAGGTTGGGCCCCCTCGGCCTCCCGCACGGGGGACGACGGAGGGGAGAGGAAGCGACGAAGTAGCTGGCAGCAGCGTTGCTGTGTTGTCGGGGTTTTGGGACGACATATGCCAACGGATGGCTTATCATGCATGGGGTCAAAAGAACATCGCCGGGCTCAGGAAGCGGGATAAAGCGATATTTAGGACGCCTACGAATCTTACCCAGGTTCGGGGCTCTCCGAGGAGATAACACCCCTAGTCCTGCTCTGCGGGGCTCCGCGTCATGACTGATAGCACTAGAGTAGCTACAAGATTGCTCCTCGAGCTGTGAGGTCTAAAGGAAGAAGATGAACAAGGCTAGCTCACCTCCTCTCTCTATCTAGGGTTTTTGTCTTGTGATCTTCTAATAGCCAACCTTCCAGCCCCCTTCATGGAGGACCCTGGGGGGTTTATATAGGCATACCCCCTAGGGGTACAATGGTGAATTCGACGGCGTGGCCCCGAGGCGTCAGTGACTTCTGGCGCCGGCGTCGCCGCCTGCGGGCCCCTCGTGATTGTCTTTCATTGTGGGGGTGCTTTCGCTAACGACAGCCTTGTCAAGAAGGAGGTGGCTACAGTGCCATCGCCCCTCGCCGTACGCTGCCGCCTCGCCTCGTCCCGTCATCTTGATGAGGCTCGGGCTTCTAAGAGGGATTCGCCGTCTGCTACCAGACGGCCGTCTCCCCTGGCCGCCTGCCAGGGGCTGCTTGTTCGTGAGCTTGCTCGCTGACCGATGGGGCCAGCCGCCTGCTGGCCCTGCCGTTTGCGAATAGTGGGATCATGGCCTCCTCTGACTGTTGCTTGGTCATGAGCCTCCTGGCTACAGTGACCCGTCGCTTAGTGGATATTTACAAGGTACACGGCCACTGTATCCACACCCTTACAGATCTTCCAATGACATGTTCCCCTGTAGCCATGCCCCCGCCATGCTGGGACCCCCCCCTCAGCGTGTTCCCTGAGGGAGGAGTGCGAGGCCGTCTGCTAGCTGGTGGTGTTGGTGTTGCCGCTTGTTGGGTCTCTGCCGCCTGCTGGCAGCCGGCTCCTAGGGCAGGCTACCCTAGGAGGCGGCTCGAGGAGCAGACAGCCGCAGCTGACCAAGCGGCTGTCATTTGTCTTAAAATACCAAGGGTAGGCGCCGAGGGTACCCATGGTCAATATCTCCGACAGTAGTCCCCGAAGCTGGTGGAACTCCGAGGCGGGTGCTGGAGGTGTCGAGGGGTTCCAGCAGCTTTCCCTCCCAGGCAAGCCCGTCGTCCTCCACTCGTTTGCCAAAGATATCCATCAGCCGACAGCCGACTCGGCGCCGCTGGAGCCAGCTCCTGGCAGCCGAACCGTTGTCTCAGAGTCTTCTGCGAGAAGGCGCCGCCTGGTCAGCGGGTAGTCGAACAGGCCCGCAGACCATTGGCTACGCCCACGCGTCACCGTCCTGTCGCATCGGCCTACCAGCCCACGCGCATGACAAGACGTAGCAGTGGGCCGGGGCCCACCACTAAGGGCCTCGGGCCCCGCGCGGATCCACAGCGGCAGGGGTAATCGATTACCCTCCCATGCGCATTTAATGTGCGCGGATTAGGCGCGAGAAAATCGGGGGTCGTGCGGGACGTGGGGTGGTTAAGCCCACGCCCGTCCCCTCGCCTTCGTCGCCTGGGCCTATATATAGGCCGGGGGAGAGGGCTGGCGCTACTCTCGCGCTCACTCTCCCCCGTCCTTCATCTTCTTCGTCGCTCCTCCTCGTCGCCATTACAGCGAACCACCGTCCGAGCCATGGCTGGTCCAGTGCCTCCCCGATGCCACGGCCAATAGGCCGGCAGTGAAGTCTTGCAAGAGCCCGTGGACATCCTCCGCCGGTCGCGGAAGCTGCCGCCGGCCGACAGGGTCGCCGTGCGCCTGGCGCCGGTGGCGGAAATCAGACCGGCCCCACAACAAGGCGAGCGGGTCATCTTCCGCTCGCACTTTCTGTGCGGGTTCGGCCTGTCAGCGAGCGGCTTCTTCCGCTCCTTCCTCGACTTCTTCCACATCCAACCTCACCACCTCACGTCAAACACGGTGACGACCATTTCTTCCTTCGTCGTTCTCTGTGAGGCTTATCTCGGCATCCTTCCTACCATCGAGCTCTGGACAGAGCTCTTCTATGTGAAGCTGGGCACCGCCGTCCAGAGCGTGGCCGCTCAGTGTGGGGATGCATCGCCGTGAAGCGCGCCGGGGCGAGAAACTTCTTCCCGGCGCCAAAACTCGTTGGATCGGTGAAGCAATGGCAGAAGACGTACATCAACGTCTCCAACGTCGACCCCGAGGAAGATTTCATCTGCTTGCCGGAGTGGGTGCCGGGGCCGCCTGCTGAGCCTCGGGACTCCTGGAGGACCTGACCCGTCGCCCTAACAGAAGGCGCCTCCGTCGCCCTGCGCCGTCTCTGGGAGCTGAGAGACGACGAGGGCCTGGACTTCGCTAACCTGCTCCTGACGTTTGCCGAGCGCCGGGTGCTGCCGTTGTAGCGCTGGCCCCACCTCATCTGCGACATGAGAGGGCGCCGGGACCCCAGCCGGACCTGCACCAAGCCTCTGTCCTACGGAGAGGTGGCCCGGCTGGTGAACCACATCTCCAGCTGCCAAGTCTCCGACTCCGGCTGGGCCTTCGGCAAGGCTCCGTACAGCCGCAGCAACCAGCCGCCCGCAGTAAGTTCTTCGCCCTTCTTTTCTCTTTCTGCTTTGTCCGGCTGCTGTAGCCGTCTAGTGCTAATACCCAGCTCAAATCATCCCAGGCCAGCTGGCGCCAGGCTCCAACCAACTGGGCCGCCACCTAGAGCCGAATCGCTCCCAGAGCGATACGAGCGACCCCGATCTTGGGGCCGCCGCCGCCATGGAGGAGGAAGAAGTGACGGGCGGTGGGGACCAGCCGTTGGGTGCCCAGCCAGAAGGCGGCCTCAAGAGCTGGCCAGACGATGATGAGGGGATGGAGGAGGCACCCGTCTGCACCAGCCAGCAGGCGGGGCCGTCTGGCGCAGCCGGTGGCGGGAAACGGCGGTCCTCGTCAGGGCCGACTGGTGCCCCACCCAAGAAGCTTCTGTTGGAGATATGCCCTAGAGGCAATAATAAAAGCATTATTATTATATCTCCTTGTTCATGATAATTGTCTGTTATTCATGCTTGAATTGTATTGTACGGAAACAGCGATACATGTGTGAATACACAGACCACAATGAGTCCCTGGTAGGCCTCTAGTTACCAGCTCGTTGATCAACAGATGGTCACGGTTTCCTGACCATGGACATGAGATGTCAGTGATAACGGGATCGTATAGTTCGTAATGCATAACACGAGATCGTATAGTTCGTAATGCATATGCTTTTCGGTGTCAAGTATTTATTCCTTAGACCATGAGGTTGTACAACTCCCGGATACCATAGGAGTACTTTGGGTGTGCCAACCGTCACAACGTAACTGGGTGGCTATAAAGGTACGCATCGGGTATCTCCGAAAGTGTCTGTTGAGTTGGTACGAACCGAGATTGGGATGTTGTCACTCCGTATGACAGAGAGGTACCTCTGAGCCCACTCGGTAAGACATCATCATAATGAGCTCAATGTGACTAAGTAGTTAGTCACGGGATGATGGATTATGGATCGAGTAAAGAGACTTGCCATAACGAGATTGAACAAGGTATCGGGAATAACGACGATCGAATCTCGGGCAAGTACCGTACCGATGGAAAAAGGGAATAACATACGGGATTGAGTGAATCCTTGACACGGTGGTTCATCCGATGAAGATCATCGAGGAACACGTGGGAACCAACATGGGTATCCAGATGCCGCTGTTGGTTATTGACCGGAGAGTGGTCTCGGTCATGTCTACGTGTCTCCCGAACCCGTAGGGTCTACACACTTAAGGTTCGGTAACGCTAGGGTCGTAGAGATAAATGCACGTGGAGGGGGCAGCGGCCAGGGGGGGTTCCTTGCGACTAGGGTTAAAATCCTAAACCCTAAACCCTAAACCCTAAACCCTAAACCCTAAACCCTAAACCCTAACCCCTAAACCCTAAACCCTAAACCCTAAACCCTAAACTCCATACTCCCACGCAGGGCGCCCTGCTGCGATCTCCACTGCATCCGTCATCACGTCGTCGTGCTGCCGGATCTTTGACGACTTCTCCTCCCCCCTTGCTGGATCAAGAAGGAGGTGACGTTGCTGCACCGTACGTGTGTTGAACGCGGAGGTGCCGTCCGTTTGGTGCTAGATCATCGGTGACGAAGAACGCGAAGAGTACGACTACTTCATCCACGCTTCTTCGAAAGCTTCCGCTCGCAATCTCCATAACGGTATGTAGATGCACTCTTACTTGCTCGTTGCTAGATGTCTCCATAGTTGGATCTTGGTGAAAGCGTAGAAAATTTTGAATTATGCTACGTTCCCCAACAGCTTCGGCTGTCAACCGCCGCCACGAGGCGTCAGGAAGCGGCCGCCTGGGCGAACCTGCCGAAGAAGCCTAAGGCCAGGCCGGTTGTGTCCGGGTAAGTGTCCTTCACTCCCTCTTTGCGTCTTATTCTTTGTTCACAGCTGATCCCTTCTTGCTTGATTCTTTGTTTCTTTGGGACGTCCGTGCAGCGCGCCGCTTTCCCTCTCGCGGGTGCCAGCGGGCTCTGTAGTGGGAGACCCAGATGCCCCTCCTGTGCCCCCTCGCGTGGATCCTGCTGCCGCTCTCCGGGAGGCGACAGAGAGGAACGCCCGCGAGGCACGCGCGGAGCGCGAGGCTGCGGAGCGTGAGCGAGCGGCGGCCGAGGCCGCCACCCAGGCGGAGGCCGAAGCCGCTAAGAAGGCCGAGGCAGACGGCACCCGCGTCCGAGAGCGAGGAAAGGGCCCCCAGCAGCCAGCGGGCCGTGTTGTCCGCCCGGCGCCAGGGTCTCAGGAGCCATCCACCCAGGCGCCGGCTGCTGACGAGCAGCCGGCTCCAGGCGATGGAGACGAATGCGTCATCTTGGAGAGGCCGCCACCACCCCCCGCGCCGCTTGCTGGGGAGCAGGCAGCCGGCCGGTGGGGACGGAGGTGCCGCCAGTTGGGGGCGCGCTAGTGGTTGGCCCGCAACCGGCCCCCCGAGGCCCAGCCCGCCGGCGTCTTGCGAGGGCAGCCTCTATGCCCCAGCAGGTGGAGGGAGGCGGGGTCAGCTCGTCCGCGCCAGAGAACGAGGCGACCAGCGCGGCGCCATCGAGCTGGTTATCCGGAGGAGGCGGTGCGTGGATCGTCGCGTTGCGGGACGTCTTGGACCGCATGAACTCCTTGGGCAACGTCGTGCAGACGGCGATGCAGGAGTTCATCGCCACGCGGTCCTCCGTTCGGGTAAGTGTGTTCCATTTTCCTCTGTTTTTGTTCCTTCAATTTTTTCTGTGGGGGCGGTCAGCGCACCCACTGGTTGCAGTCCCCGAGTTCCGAGCCGGCTGCTGAGCAGGCGGCTTGGAACTCCAAAGTGTTCATCCAGATCTGATCTTGCTTCTTGTTGCAGGAGTACCACAACCTCCGCGTGGCCTCCTACAACGCGCATCGCCAGGAGATGGCGCGGCTGCAGGCTGCCTTGGCAGACAACCAACGTGGGTGCCTCCTCTTCTCCTTGCGGGGGCGCGTCAGCGCACCCGCTGGGTGTAGTCCCCGAGTTCTGAGCCGGCTGCTGAGCAGGTGGCTTGGAACTCCAAGGTTGTGTTTTTTGCTGCTGACTTTCGCTCTTTTTCTTTCTCCCTTGTCAGCGGTCGCAGCCGGCCTCCGCAACCAGCTGGGCGAGGCCTAGACGGAGCTGGCCGCTAAGGAGCGGGAGTGTGGTCTCGCTGCTCAAGACCGCGACCGCCTGGCCAAGGAGCTGGCGGACCAAGCGGTAGCTCACAAGACCGAGCTCGGCAAGATGTCTGATGTTGAGTCCCTTCTGCGGGCCGAATTCGAGACTGAGCGCTCGAATTGGGCCGAGAAGGAGGCGGCTCTCCAAGACGGCTATGTAGCCATTGGAGACATGGTTGATGGTGAGACGTATACCCTCTCTTTTTGTTTTCGCCATTTGCAGCAGCCATCTTGCTTCTCTTTTGATCCTTGTTCTAGTCTTTGCAGAGTTCTTCCCGGGCTACACTGTGGCCGCCACCCAGGCCATCAAGGCCGAGCGTGCTACGAAGCGCCAGGCGGGCCGGGCAATCGCACCCAACGCGCCCAGGACCCCGGCCAAAGAGCTCCTTGCCATTCGGGTGCGTCTTGTACAAGGTCCGTCGTCTTCTTCGCCGGCTGCAGCGTGCTGGCGCCCAGGTCCTGGTCGCCCTCTGGCCAGGTGTGCCAATGCCTCGCACCCCCAGTCGGACGGCCACCTGGCTGGTGGCGGCCTGCCAGCGCTTCGAGGTCTGGAAGGGCTCCGCAGCAAGGGCCGGCGCGCGGACCGCCCTGGAGTTTGCCAAGAACTGGTATCCGGGCTTGAGCCTTGAACAGCTGGAGACCTTCCGCGCGGAGGCCCAGCCGGAGCTGGCTGCCGAGCAGAAGGAGCTCGTCCAACGTGCTGCCGCCCTCGTTGAATACGCCGATACCTCCCTCTTCATCCCGGAGTTGGATGACAGGGGCCATGTGGTGCCGCCTGGCAACTTTGGGCTAGACTTGGTGGCGCCGGGGGAGTCGGACAAGGAGATCGCCTCCAGCGACGGTGATGAGGAAGAGGAAGGCAGCGACGAGGAGGCCAGCTCCCAGGAGGCGGAGCCAGCGGCCAGTCGCCAGCCTGACCAGTCCTCAACAAGCGGACCGAGGGTAACGGCCCCGCCTGCTGCAGGAGACGGCCAGACCGAGACCCGCCAGGCGGCCTCCCCGGAAGCCGGCGTCGTCGTGCCACCTGCCTAGCCTGCTGCTCCTTAGGTTTTTCGTTTGTATCTTCTGCCTTTCTGTAAGACTCTTAGGGTTAATCCGAACAATTCCACCCGCTGGGTGTATTTAGTAAGTTATTGCTGCAAGGCGGCTCTTAAGGCCTTTTGGATGTAAACGTTCTTTTTTAATGATGCATCGTTTCTATGCAATTGTGCCGAGTCCTAGGATTAGCCTTGCCCTAGTTCCTTGTGGCGATTTTCTCCTTACCGCCCCTTTGTACTGCCGCCCTGCCAGCCAGACGGCCACACCGTGGTTTTGTGGCTGGGTCAGAGACTTGGCTGTTTTCGGGGTGGGCAAGTATCTCGCCCTCTGGAAGACAGTCTAGCCAAGCCTAGAACCGGCTGGCCGGCTGCTCGGCAGCCGGCTGTTAGTTTTAAGGGCCGGCTGGCCCTATGTCTTTTGTCCTTAGCCTTTTTTCATGTGGGCACCACTTCATGCCTTTGGTTCCTGCCAGCCGGACAGCCGCATTCTGCGAGTCTGTGGCTGGATGCAGGAGAGGGCTTGGATGCCATCACATTACTTGTCTGACTTTTTAAGGAGAATTTCTTAGACATAGGGCTAGGCGGCCAGTCCCCGGGCCGTCTGCTAGGCTCCGGTGCCGGACAAAAGGAGTGAACAACAATCATTCATAGGCATAATTCTTATCATATAGATAAAGGGTTGGGCAGTCCCCGAGAACTCCTCGGGGTTCCCACTGATTCTCAAAATAACTTTAGATAGCACGACACATACTGTCTTTCAGCTATAAAAGCGACGAAGAAGGTTTGCGTTCCATGGGCGCTCCGACTCCTTGCCTGAGTCGTCTCTCTTGCGCGCTCTTGGCTTCTGGGCGTCGATGAGGTAGTAGGCGTCGTTGCCTAGTACCTTTCTGACGATGAACGGTCCTTCCCAAGTGAAGGAAATATGCCCTAGAGGCAATAATAAAGTTATTATTTATTTCCTTATATCATGATAAATGTTTATTATTCATGCTAGAATTGTATTAACCGGAAACTTAGTACATGTGTGAATACATAGACAAAAACAGTATGTCCCTAGTATGCCTCTACTAGACTAGCTCATTGATCAAAGATGGTTATGTTTCCTAGCCATAGACATGACTTGTCATTTGATCAACGGGATCACATCATTAGGAGAATGATGTGATGGACAAGACCCATCCGTTAGCATAGCACTATGATCGTTTAGTTTAACTGCTATTGATTTCTTCATGACTTATACATGTTCCTATGACTATGAGATTATGCAACTCCCGAATACCGTAGGAACACCTTGTGTGCTATCAAACGTCACAACGTAACTGGGTGATCATAAAGATGCTCTACAGGTGTCTCCGAAAGTATTCGTGGTGTTGGCATAGATCAAGATTAGGATTTGTCACTCCGAGTGTCGGAGAGGTATCTCTGGGCCCTCTCGGTAACACACATCACAATAAGCCTTGCAAGCAAAAGACTAATGAGTTAGTCACGAGATGATGTGTTACGGAACGAGTAAAGAGACCTGCCGATAACGAGATTGAACTAGGTATAGAGATACCGACGATCGAATCTCGGGCAAGTAACATACCGTTTGACAAAAGGAACAACGTATGTTGTTATGCGGTTCTGACCGATAAAAGATCTTCGTAGAATATGTAGGAGCCAATATGAACATCCAGGTTCCGCTATTGGTTATTGACCGGAGATGAGTCTCGGTCATGTCTACATAGTTCTCGAACCCGTAGGGTCCGCACGCTTAACGTTTGATGACGATCGATATTATGAGTTTATGAGTATTGATGTACCGAAAGTAGTTCGGAGTCCCAGATGAGATCACGGACATGACGAGGAGTCTCGGAATGTCCGAGACATAAAGATTGATATATTGGACGACTATATTCGGACACCGGAAGTGTTCCGGAAAAGTTTCGAATTTATCGGGAATGCCGGAGGGGGTTACCGGAACCCCCTACGAGAGGGGATGGTCCATAGTGGGCCTAAAGGGAAAGAGAGAGGCAGCCCATAGGGCTGGCCGGCGCCCCCACCTAGGGTTCCTAGTTGGACTAGGATTGGGGGGGGGCGCCACCTCTCCTATTCCTTTCCCCCTTCTTCCTTTCGGTGAATCCTACTAGGAATAGGATTGCAATCCTATTCCTAGTAGGACTCCTTCCCTAGCCGCACCAGGAAGGGCCGGCCGGCCTCCCTCCCCTGCTCCTTTATATACGGGGGCAGGGGGGCACCCAAAGACACACAAGTTGAATTGTTTTAGCCGTGTGCGGTGCCCCCCTCCACAGAATCACACCTCGGTCATACCGTCGCGGAGCTTAGGCGAAGCCCTGCGCCGGTGAACACATCATATCCGTCACCACGCCGTCGTGCTGACGAAACTCTCCCATGAAGCTCAACTGGATCAAGAGCTCGTGGGATGTCATCAAGCTGAACGTGTGCTGAACGCGGAGGTGCCGTACGTTCGGTGCTTGATCGGTTGGATCGCGAAGAAGTGCGACAACATCAACCGCGTCACTTGACGCTTCCGCTCCCGGTCTACGAGGGTACGTAGACACACTCTCCCCTCTCGTTGCTATGCATCTGGTAGATAGATCTTGCGTGATCGTAGGAAAATTTTAAAATACTACGTTCCCCAACAGTGGTATCAGAGCCAGGTCTATGCGTAGATGATATGCACGAGTAGAACACAATGAGTTGTGGGCGATACTAGTCATACTGCTTACCAGCATGTCATACTTTCCTTCGGCGGTATTGTGAGATGAAGCGGCCCGGACCGACATTACGCGTACGCTTACGCGAGACTGGTTTCACCATTAGAAGCACTCGTTGCTTAAAGGTGACTGGCGGGTGTCTGTCTCTCTCACTTTAGCTGAATCAAGTGTGGCTACGCCCGGTCCTTGTGTGACGCCCGAGACCGACGTCCCAGAAGATTCTCGAAGCTTCCAGATGTTCCGGGGTTTCCCCTTGTGTTCGTTGTGCTTGTGTTATTTATTTTTGCATTGCATCATGTCATCATGCCATCATCTCATTAATTTTGCATCTCAACCTAATAAATCGTGTGGACCTTCGGTCCATTTAAATCGAGGGAAGATGTCTTCTCTTTATAACATATAAAAGCCTCCTAATAATTATGGAGCTATATTTAAAATATTCCATTTGTTGGAAATCACCGTAACACACTTGCAATATTTCTCCATGCATTTCTATCTCAATTCTTTGCCTCAAACCTTGCTATATTCTTTCCGTTATTTTCGAGGCTCCTCTAAATCTAGACTCCTTTTAAACTCCTTGAGGCAAGCTATTTATTTAGTTTGCACTTCCTTTGTGTTGGAACTATTTTTGTTGGGTTGGTAATATCCCGTAAAGCCTTATAAAAATGTTCCATATTTTATTTTCTGTTCTGGCCTCTTTTTCTTATTTTCTTTTGCACTCTTTCTATTTTTATTTCTGTTAAGGAAATAAAAAGAAAAAGGAGCAGCCAGCATCCAGCCCAGGCCTCCCTTCAGGCCCAGCCGCCAGCCTCTTGGGCCCCTCCTCAACCCGCCGGCCTTAGGCCCATCTCTAGGCCCAACCAGCCTCAGGCGCCGAACCCTAGCGACTCTCCCCTCGCTCTCCCACCGACCGCCGCCAGGCAACCCCTCGCTCTCCCCTGCGTGCCCGATCCCCTTTTTTTTTCTCTCTCTCGCTCGCCCAAGCCCCTCGCTCACGGCCCGATCCCATCCCGCTTCCTTCTTCCGCGAGGCCAGGAAGGAGCTGCGCCTTTCCGCGACGCCCGAGCCACCAGGAAGCCGCCTCCCTTCCCTCCTCGTCTGGGCACGAGCGACGTCCCCAGCGCCGGCCTGCCCTCGCTCAGCTACCTCCTCCGCGACGCGCAGCCGCGCTGCCGAGCCCCTGCCTTGTCCGCCTCGCGACCTCCTCCTCTGCGCCGAGCCGCCGGTCGCCGCAGGATCTAGCTCCGGCCGCCCCTTCCGTCCACCTGCGCGCCTCCTCCCTCCTCCGACGCGGCCTTCGTCGCCAGGGAGAGGAGCCCCAGGCCGGCGCCCTCTCCTCTGCGCCTGGCGCCCCAACCGCCCTCGCCGCGGGATCTCCTCCGCGCCAGAGCGCCTCCGTCTCCAGTAGCCAAGCACCGCCGGGCGTCCGTCCTCGCCTCTACCTGGCCTCGTCCAGCCCGGCGCCCCCCCCCCCCCCCCCCC
>LR738710.1:696312289-696329862 GCA_902687465.1 Secale cereale | reverse complement strand
CCGAGCATCCTCTCTGGCCGCCTCCAGCACTTCAGCGCCGGCGTCCTCCATCCCCAGCGCTGCGGCCTGCGTCGTCGCCCTGGTTTCGCCAAGGCCAGAGCCCCCTGGAGCCTCGTCGCCGAGGGCCGAGCCCCTGTAGCCCCTCGTACCGCTGCTGCTGCTGTGTTCTTTTCACCTTGTCACTGCCGCTTGCTGCTGTTTTGTTTTGTTTTGTTTGTTTCCGCCAAGTGGACGAGGACCCCGAGTTCGGCAAGTTTGACTACACGAGGAATCTTCAAGTTCCCCTTCATTTTGTCAAGTCCGGCGAGTTGAAGACACCAAGTACCACGACGTCTACGAGCTCGAGAACGACTACATGAATGCCTACACGACGACCGACTCGACAAGTACCACTACTACCACTACGAACGCCGACGCGACAAGTACCTCTCCAAACGGAAACGCCTACGTGAACATCTACCATCGCCCGAACGTCTACCGTCGCCCCATGTACCTCTACGGCAAGTACCTCGACGACATGTACCACTACGGCTCAAGTTCCTCTCCGATACGTCCAAGTACCACGACACCGACCCGAACATCTACGGCTACGAGCTCCGTGAACGACTACCGTCGCCGTGTACCACTACCGTCGCCGAGACCGCTAGTACATCTACGAACTCGACGCCGGAACGACTACTTCCTCTACTTCCACTACGTCCCTCTACGATCTCGAACCGCCCCGAAACGCACGCTTCGAAGGTATAACCCCGAGACGTGACCCGTGTGATGCATGCTTGTTGTGGTTGTATGATATGTCTCCCTTGTGTGCATCATGTCCGTTTCGTCCCTTTTGTCATGTTCCTCGGTTGCCTCGCCACCGACTCGTGGGAACCCGGTAACGGGATCACCCCACTTTCATCTTGTTCGACTCGATCACTCCGCCTTTGCTTGCTCCGGTCTCTCAATGGGTTACCGGTACCGATATGTTGCGTTGCATCATTTTCGGTTCGTTGCCGTGGCACCCTTTCATTCCACCACGGTGACAATACTTCATATCTCTTAATGTCAACCCTTTCAATAAAATTGCATAATCTTGATCATGTCATCCGCATCATGTTAACAACCTTATATGTTTAATTGTTGTTTGCTTATAATTATTAAACATGCTCATGAGGATTTTCCGGATATGTTGTTGTTATTCTCCGGCCTCATTTAAATTGCCTAATAGTGTAGTTTCTTTATGTTTCACCTCTTGCCATGCTAAAGACATTTAATCTTGTCTTGAAGAGAGTTAACTAAATAATTAAATGTGGTGATTCGTCAATATGCAACTCGTTGCATATTGAGCTCCACTTAACTTGTAGTATTGTTTGTGCACTTTGCCATGCCATGCATATTTAAACCGGACATGCATCATACTTGTTTGCGCATCGTATGCCTTGTTTATGATTTGTGTGTTTACCGAGTTGTTTGTTTTCTTTCCGGTTGCTTCTCTTGTTAGCTTCGGTTTCGTTCCGGAGTTGTGAGGGTCCGCTTGACTGTTGCTCCGTCTTCTTCGTGGATCCGTTCTTCTCCCTTGTGGAATCCCAGGCAAGATGACCGAACCCGGATAACATTACTATCTTTGCCTATTGCTAGTAGTCTCGATCTATAGTTTTGCCTCGATGCCCATGTCTTTCTTGTCAGCCTCCTACTTGTAACCATGAACCTGTTTAACCACCCTACCTACGCAAACCGTTGCTTGGCTAAGTACGCTTCGCTCAGCCCTTCTTATAGCATTGTTAGTTGCAGGTGAAGATTGAAGATGCTTGCTTCATGTTGAAGTTTGGTTGGGTTATATCACACTATATAAATGCTTAAAAATGAAATCATCTATATATTGGCAAGGGTGGAAGGCTAAGCCTTTTGCTTGGTGTTTTGTTCCACTCATGCCGTTAGGAACCGTATAAACCGGTGTTATGTTCCTTGATTATGCGTTCCTAACACGGTTGGGGTGTATGGGACCCCCTTGATAAACCGCTAAGTGCTAAGTCTTTTCCAGCAAATCCCAACATTGGTACTATTTGCCTAATAACAAACTAATAAAACTTGCATAAGGGCCTTGCAAACCCTCTTTTATTCTTAATTCTACAACCCCGGGCCAGTGCTCCACATGAGTGTTGGTCCGAAACGGGGGTTACGCGGGGCCACCTCGAGGAAACTCAAGGTTTGGTAAAAACCTGTGGGATCACCCATCCGGTCGTGGCCTGAGACGAGATACGCGCGGCTACTATCAGGGTGTCGGCACGCCAGGAGGATTTGCTGGATTAGCCTTACCTTAGTTCGGTTTAACTTGAGCACGGGATTCCGAGAATACTCGGGTCTTCCCACCTATGGAGTTGCGACTTCGCGGATCGTGGGCTTGTAATGGGCCAAGTTGGAACACCCCTGCAGGGTTTGAACTTTCGAAAGCCGTGCCCGCGGTTATGTGGCAGATGGGAGCTTGTTAATTCCGGTTGTAGATAACTTGACACAATGTTTCAATACACTACCAGCGTGTGTACCGTGACTGTCAATTTCCGAATAGGGATTCGGGAGTTGAACACGGTGGGGTTATGTTTGACCGGCTTTAGTTAGGATCACTTCGTGATCATCTTTCGACCGATGCTCTTCTCTTCTCGCTCTCTTTTACGTAAGTTAGTGCTAGTTGCTGCTGCAAACTCTTGTTTTTCCTTCACCTCATATTCTTTCTTCAACCTTATCCTCACCCAAGGCTTAAATAGTCTTGTTACCCGGGAACGGGATTGCTGAGTCCTCTGTGGCTCACAGTTACTTCACCACACCAGATGCAGGTTCAGCCGAGTTTGATGCAGGAGCTGGTTCAGTGCTTCACCAGGAGCTCGTCGAAGCTTGTGGTCGTTTGCTTGTGACGTTTCGACGATCAGTAGTGGTTTCTACTAGGATTCGATCTGACCTGTGGCTTTATGTTGTTTTGGTATCTTTCTTTTGGATCTTACCCTTAGATGGGCTGTGATGTTTTGTATGATGATTTGTTTATTTATTGTATTGTGTGAAGTGGCGAGTGTAAGCCAACTATCTCCTTTTGCATTTTAATCCCCCTTTTACATGAGTCGTGCAAAGATACCAAACTTGAGATCATTCTAGGATGGGCTTATATCTTTAAGTCGTGCCTCGACACGTAGGAGATATAGTCCCATCCTAGGCATTACACCTTGTGAAGGTTAAAACAGCACATACTTGACGAAACATCGTTGTGGTTTTGTATGCGTAGGTAAGAACGGTTCTTGCTAAACCCGTAGCAGCCACGTAAAACTTGCAACAACAAAGTAGAGGACGTCTAACTTGTTTTTGCAGGGCATGTTGTGATGTGATATGGTCAAGACATGATGAGTTATACGGTTTTGTATGAGATGATCATGTTTTGTAATGTTATCGGCAACTGGCAGGAGCCATATGGTTGTCGCTTTATTGTATGAAATGCAATCGCCATGTAATTGCTTTACTTTATCACTAAGCGGTAGCGATAGTCGTAGAAGCAATAGTTGGCGAGACGACAACGATGATACGATGGAGATCAAGGTGTCACGCCGGTGACGAAGGTGATCACGAAGGTGCTTTGGAGATGGAGATCAAAAGCACAAGATGATGATGGCCATATCATGTCACATATTTTGATTGCATGTGATGTTTATCTTATTATGCTTCTTATTTTGCATAAAACGACGGTAGCATTATAAGATGATCCCTTACTAAATTTCAAGGTATAAGTGTTCTCCCTGAGTATGCACCGTTGCGAAAGTTCGTCGTGCCGAGACACCACGTGATGATCGGGTGTGATAAGCTCTACGTTCAAATACAACGGGTGTAAGCCAGTTTTGCACACGCATAATACTCGGGTTAAACTTGATGAGCCTAGCATATGCAGATATGGCCTCGGAACACTGGAGACCGAAAGGTCGAGCGTGAATCATATAGTAGATATGATCAACATAAGATGTTCACCATTGAAACTACTCCATCTCACGTGATGATCGGACATGGTTTGGTTGATTTGGATCACGTGATCATTTAGATGACCGGAGGGATGTCTATCTAAGTGGGAGTTCTTAAGTAATATGATTAAATTGAACTTTAATTTATCATGAAGTTAGTCCTGGTAGTATTAGCATATCTATGTTGTAGATCAATAGCTCGCGATGTTGCTCCCCGTTTATTTTTCATATGTTCCTAGAGAAAACCAAGTTGAAAGATGTTAGTAGCAATGATGCGGAATTGTTCCGTGATCTGAGGATTATCCTCATTGCTGCACATAAGAATTATGTCCTTGATGCACCGCTAGGTGACAGACCTATTGCAGGAGCAGATGTAGACGTTATGAACGTTTTGACAAAAGCTCGATATGATGACTACTTGGTAGTTTAGTGCACCATGCTTTACGGCTTATAATCGGGACTTCAAAAACGTTTTGAAATGCCACAGAGCATATGAGATGTTCCAAGAGTTAAAATTAGTATTTCATACTCATGCACGTGTCGAGAGGTATAAGACCTCTGACAGTACTTTGCCTACAAGATGGAGGAGAATAGCTCAACCAGTGAGCATGTGCTCAGATTGTCTGGGTAGTACAATTGCTTGAATCAAGTGGGAGTTAATCTTCCAGATAAGATAGTAATTGACAAAGTTCTCTAGACACTATCACCAAGTTAGTGGAACTTCGTGATGAACTATAATATGCAAGGGATGACGAAAGTAATTCCCGAGCTCTTCACGATGCTGAAATCGGCGAAGGTAGAAATCAAGAAAGAGCATCAAGTGTTGATGGTTAACCAGACCACTTGTTTCAAGTAAAGGGCAAAGGGATAGAAGGGGAACTTCAAGAAGAATGACAAGCAAGTTGTCACTCCCGTGAAGAAACCCAAAGCTAAACTCAAGCCTGAAACAAGTGCTTCTACTGCAAAGGAAATGGTCACTAGAAGTGGAATTGCCCTAGATATTTGGCGGATAAGAAGGATGGCAAAGTGAACAAAGGTATATTTGATATACAGATTATTGATGTGTATTTTACTAGTGTTCATAGCAACCCCTCGGTATTTGATATTGGTTCAGTTGCTAAAGAGTAGTAACTCGAAATGGGAGTTGCATAATGAACAGAAACTAGTTAAAGGATGAAGTGACGATGTGTATTGGAAGTAGTTCCAAGATTGATATGATCATCATCGCACACTCCCTATACTTTCGGGATTAGTGTTGAACCTAAATAAGTGTTATTTGGTGTTGAGCATGAATATGATTTGATCATGTTTATTGCAATACGGTTATTCATGTAAGTTAGAGAATAATTGTTGTTCTGTTTACATGAATAAAACCTTCTATGGTCATACACCCAATGAAAATGGTTTGTTGGATCTCGATCGTGGTGATACACATATTCATAATATTGAAGCCAAAAGATGCAAGGTTAATAATGATAGTGCAACTTATTTGTGGCACTGCTGTTTAGGTCATATTGGTGTAAAGCGCATGAAGAAACTCCATAGTGATGGACTTTTGGAATCACTTGATTATGAATCACTTGGTGCTTGCGAACCATGCCTCATGGGCAAGATGACTAAAACTCCGTTCTCCGGAACTGTGGAGCGAGCAACATCTTTGTTGGAGATCATACATACAGATGTATGTGGACCAATGAGTGTTGAAGCTCGCGGCGGGTATCGTTATTTTCTGACCTTCACTGATGATTTGAGCAGATATGGGTATATCTACTTAATGAAGCACAACTCTGAAACATTTGAAAAGTTCAAAGAATTTCAGAGTGAAGTGGAGAATCATCGTAACAAGAAAATAAGAGTTTCTACGATATGATCGTAGAGGTAAAATATTTGAGTTAGCAAGTTTGGCCTTCAGTAAAAACAATGTGAAATAGTTTCACTACTCACGCCATCTGGAACACCATAGTATAATGGTGTGTCCGAACATCATAACCGTACTTTATTAGATATGGTGCGATCGATGATGTCTCTTACCGATCTGCTACTATCGCTTTTGGGGTTATGCATTAGAGACAGCTACATTCACGTTAAATAGGGCACCATCTAAATCCATGGAGATGACACCGTATGAACTGTGGTTTGATGAGAAACCTAAGCTGTCATTTCTTTAAGTTTGGCACTACGATGCTTATGTGAAAAAGTTTCAACATGATAAGCTCGAACCCAAATCGGAGAAGTAAATCTTCATAGGATACCCAAAAAGAAACTGTTGGGTACACCTTCTATCACAGATCCTAAGGCAAGGTCTTTTGTTGCTAAGAGTGGATCCTTTCTAGAGAAGGAGTTTCTCTCGAAAGAAGTGAGTGGGAGGAAAGTAGAACTTGATGAGGTAATTGTACCTCCTCCCGAATTGGAAAGGTAGTACATCACAGAAACTCGTTCCAGTGATTCCTACACCAATTAGTGAGGAAGCTAATGATGATGATCATGAAACTTCAGATCAAGTTTCTGCTGAACTTCGTAGATCGACCAGAGTTCGTTCCGCACCAGAGTGGTACGGCAACCCGGTTCTGGAAGTCATGTTACTAGACCATGATGAACCTACGAACTATGAGGAAGCAATGATGAGCCCAGATTCCGCAAAATGGCTTGAGACCATGAAATCTGAGATGGGATCCATGTATTAGAACAAAGTATGGACTTTGGTTGACTTGCCCGATGATCGGCAAGCCATCGAAAATAAATGGATCTTCAAGAGGAAGACCGACGCAAACGGTAATGTTACTGTTTACAAAGCTCGACTTGTTGCGAAAGGGTTTCGACAAGTTCAAGGAGTTGACTACGATGAGACTTTCTCACCTGTAGCGATGCTTAAGTCTGTCCGAATCATGTTAGTAATTGCCGCATTTTATGAAATCTGGCAAATGGATAACAAAAACTGCATTCTTTAATGAATTTATTAAAGAAGACTTGTATATGATACAACCAGAAGGTTTTGTCAATCCTAAAGGTGCTAACAAAATGTGCAAGCTCCAGCGATCCATCTATGGACTGGTGCAAGCATCTCGGAGTTGGAATATACGCTTTGATAAGTTGATCAAAGCATATAGATTTATACAGACTTGCGGTGAAGCCTGTATTTACAAAAAGTGAGTGGGAGCACTACAACCTTTCTGATAAGTATATGTGAATGACATATTGTCGATCGGAAATGATGTAGAATTTTCTGGAAAGCATAAAGGAGTGTTTGAAAGGAGTTTTTCAAAGAAAGACCTTGGTGAAGCTGCTTACATATTGGGCATCAAGATCTATAGAGATAGATCAAGACGCTTGATAAGACTTTCGATGAGTACATACCTTGATAAGATTTTGAAGTAGTTCAAAATGAATCAGTCAAAGAAGGAGTTCTTGCCTGACTTGTAAGGTGTGAAGTTGAGTAAGACTCAAAGCCAGACCACGGCAGAAAAATATAGAGAGAATGAAAGTCATTCCCTATGCCTCAGCCATAGGTTCTATAAAGTATGCCATGTTGTGTACAAAACACGTTGTGTACCTTGCCATGAGTTTGACAGGGAAGTACAATAGTGATCCAGGAGTAGATCACTGTACAGCGGTCAAAATTATCCTTAGTAATTGGATGACTAAGGAAATGTTTCTCGATTATGGAGGTGATAAAGAGTTCGTCATAAAGGGTTACGCCGATGCAAGCTTTGACACTAAATCCAGATGACTCTAAGTATCTATCTGGATGCATATTGCAAGTGGGAGCAATTAGCTAGAGTAGCTCCATGCAGAGCATTGTAGACATAGAAATTTGCGAAATACA
The DNA here is from genome assembly GCA_902687465.1 of Secale cereale. NCBI lineage: Eukaryota > Viridiplantae > Streptophyta > Magnoliopsida > Poales > Poaceae > Secale > Secale cereale. The sequence continues at coordinate 696,322,065 of LR738710.1, read as the reverse complement.
TACGGATCTGAATGTGTCAGGCCCGCTGACTAAACTTCTCTCACGAAGCAAAACATGATCACACCTTAGTACTCTTTGGGTGTTAATCACATGAGGATGTGAACTAGATTGTTGATTCTAGTAAACCCTTTGGGTATTGGTCACATGGCGATGAGAACTATGGGTGTTAGTCACATGATGATGTGAACTATTGGTGTTAATCACATGGTGATGTGATCTAGATTATTGACTCTAGTGCAAGTGGGAGACTGAAGGAAATATGCCCTAGAGGCAATAATAAAGTTATTATTTATTTCCTTATATCATGATAAATGTTTATTATTCATGCTAGAATTGTATTAACCGGAAACTTAGTACATGTGTGAATACATAGACAAAAACAGTATGTCCCTAGTATGCCTCTACTAGACTAGCTCATTGATCAAAGATGGTTATGTTTCCTAGCCATAGACATGACTTGTCATTTGATCAACGGGATCACATCATTAGGAGAATGATGTGATGGACAAGACCCATCCGTTAGCATAGCACTATGATCGTTTAGTTTAACTGCTATTGCTTTCTTCATGACTTATACATGTTCCTATGACTATGAGATTATGCAACTCCCGAATACCGTAGGAACACCTTGTGTGCTATCAAACGTCACAACGTAACTGGGTGATCATAAAGATGCTCTACAGGTGTCTCCGAAAGTATTCGTGGTGTTGGCATAGATCAAGATTAGGATTTGTCACTCCGAGTGTCGGAGAGGTATCTCTGGGCCCTCTCGGTAACACACATCACAATAAGCCTTGCAAGCAAAAGACTAATGAGTTAGTCACGAGATGATGTGTTACGGAACGAGTAAAGAGACCTGCCGATAACGAGATTGAACTAGGTATAGAGATACCGACGATCGAATCTCGGGCAAGTAACATACCGTTTGACAAAAGGAACAACGTATGTTGTTATGCGGTTCTGACCGATAAAAGATCTTCGTAGAATATGTAGGAGCCAATATGAACATCCAGGTTCCGCTATTGGTTATTGACCGGAGATGAGTCTCGGTCATGTCTACATAGTTCTCGAACCCGTAGGGTCCGCACGCTTAAGGTTTGATGACGATCGGTATTATGAGTTTATGAGTATTGATGTACCGAAAGTAGTTCGGAGTCCCGGATGAGATCACGGACATGACGAGGAGTCTCGGAATGTCCGAGACATAAAGATTGATATATTGGACGACTATATTCGGACACCGGAAGTGTTCCGGAAAAGTTTAGAATTTATCGGGAATGCCGGAGGGGGTTACCGGAACCCCCTACGAGAGGGGATGGTCCATAGTGGGCCTAAAGGGAAAGAGAGAGGCAGCCCATAGGGCTGGCCGGCGCCCCCACCTAGGGTTCCTAGTTGGACTAGGATTGGGGGGGCGCCACCTCTCCTATTCCTTTCCCCCTTCTTCCTTTCGGTGAATCCTACTAGGAATAGGATTGCAATCCTATTCCTAGTAGGACTCCTTCCCTAGCCGCACCAGGAAGGGCCGGCCGGCCTCCCTCCCCTGCTCCTTTATATACGGGGGCAGGGGGGCACCCAAAGACACACAAGTTGAATTGTTTTAGCCGTGTGCGGTGCCCCCCTCCACAGAATCACACCTCGGTCATACCGTCGCGGAGCTTAGGCGAAGCCCTGCGCCGGTGAACACATCATATCCGTCACCACGCCGTCGTGCTGACGAAACTCTCCCATGAAGCTCAACTGGATCAAGAGCTCGTGGGATGTCATCAAGCTGAACGTGTGCTGAACGCGGAGGTGTCGTACGTTCGGTGCTTGATCGGTTGGATCGCGAAGAAGTGCGACAACATCAACCGCGTCACTTGACGCTTCCGCTCCCGGTCTACGAGGGTACGTAGACACACTCTCCCCTCTCGTTGCTATGCATCTGGTAGATAGATCGTGCGTGATCGTAGGAAAATTTTAAAATACTACGTTCCCCAACACCAAGGAGCCGATAGCTTGTGCTGGCCGGTTGTTCGCTGGATCAGGCGGAGCACAAGGTCTCCCTCGCGGAAGGAGCGTGGCTTCACTCACCGGCTGTGATAGCGGCGGAGACCCTGCTGGTAGATGGCGGAGCGGCTGAGTGCTACCAACCGGGCCTCCTCCAGCAAGTCCACGCCGTCTTCGCGTGCCTCTTTGGCTTCAGCTTCCGTATACATGGTGACGCGAGGCGAGTCAAACTCAACGTCCGTTGGGATGACGGCCTCGGCCCCATAGACGAGGAAGAAAGGGGTGAAGCCGGTGGATTTGTTCGGAGTGGTTCTGAGGCTCCACAGGACAGACGACAGTTCTTCGATCCAGCAGCCGGCCGACCGCTCCAAAGGTTCGACCAGCCGGGGCTTGATGCCAGACAGAATGAGGCCGTTGGCGCGCTCGACTTGGCCGTTAGACTGTGGGTGGGCAACATACGCTAGGTCCAGCCGGATGCCCTGAGTTGCAAAGAAACGGGCAAGTGCGCCTTTGGCAAAATTTGTGCCATTGTCGGTGATGATGCTGTGCGGTATACCATACCGGACTGTGATGTCTGCAATGAATGTCACAGCAGTTGGGCCATTGAGTTTCTTGATTGGCTTGGCTTCGATCCACTTGGTGAATTTATCTATTGCCACGAGCAAGTGTGTCAGGCCTCCTCTGGCAGTCTTGAAAGGTCCTACCATATCCAGACCCTAGACGGCAAATGGCCAAGTGATCGGAATAGTCTTGAGTGCAGAAGCCGGCAAGTGTTGCTTGGAGCTAAAGCGTTGGCAGCCGTTGCACTTTCTCACCAAATCTTTGGCATCGTCCAAAGCAGTCGTCCAGAGGAAACCGTGGCGGAAAGCTTTGACTACGAGAGATCTTGAGGTCGCGTGGTGGCCGCACTCTCCTTGGTGAATGTCCTTCAGGATGGCCAGCCCTTTTGTTGCTTCTACACAGCGTTGGAAGACGCCCGTCGCACTCCTTCTGACGAGCTCTTTGTTGATAATGGTGTAAGCTAAGGCTCGGCGTTGAACTTGTCGTGCCGAAGTTTCTTCTGCTGGCAGCTCTCCTTTGAGCAGGAATATGAGGATTGGCTGTGCCCAAGACGGTGCTGAGACTTCAGTTGCTTCGGCCAGAGATACCAGGGTGGTTGGGCTGGGAGGTGGAGGGCTAGGTTGAGCCGCCTGCTGTGTATTCGAAGTCCCTGAGCCGCCTGCTGGAGCCGGCACCTCCTGGCCGTCTGCTGGAGCAGTCCCCGGACCAGGAGCTGGCGCGGCTGTAGGTGGTTCGTCTGCTAAAGTTGGAGTGTCGTGGCCACCTTCTAGGGCAATCTCTGGGCCAGCAGCCAAAACCGCGAGGCCGCCTGCCCCGGGGTTGGCTGGTATGAGATTGACTCCGACTCTTGTGAAGGCTTGATAGACGGTTTGCGCAGGCATTGGAGAGATACGCCGGCTGGTATTGCTTGGCGGGTGGAACCGATTCGCGCCAAGGTGTCTGATTGCATGTTATCAGCTCGTGGCACATGGAGGAACTCGCAGCCATCAAAATGTCCACTGATCTGCTGGACAAGGAAGCGATAGCTTGCCATGTTTGCGTCCTTGGTGTTCCAGTCCCCAGACGACTGCTAGACAACCAAGTCTGAGTCACCGTAGCACAACACTCGGCGGATGCCAATCTTCTTGGCCATCCGGAGCCCGTGGATAAGTGCCTCATATTCAACCACGTTGTTGGAGGCGGCAAAGTGGCCCATCTCGTCGACTGCCGCCTGGGCAGCCCTTAGGTTCTCCGACGGAGTGAGGTACACAGGCCGCGGGGCCCCCCAGCATGTCTGCTATCAGCCCACCGCGATCGCGGACAGCGCCGGCTCGGCTAGGCTCGCCAGCAGCCGGCGTGCCGCAAATGGCGCGGTCCATTTCGCGGCGGTAAGCTTTGGTGAGGCGTCAGGAGGCAGCCAGTTTGTTGGCACTGTCGAGGAGCGAAACGCGGAGCGCCTCCAACTCCGCGCCGTCTACCCCCGCCGCGACAAGGGCGGCGAGGTGCTGCAGAGCGGGCTCGAGCGGTTCTGGACCCGTTCTGCACGATGGTTCGCCGTGGTCGGTGACGAGCACCTCCGTGACGATGCCGATGGTGCCGCAGATCGGAAGAACGGGAAGAGGGTCGTTGACGATCTCCACGTGCTCGGGGAAGGAATCGTCCGGCCCCGCGTCGGGGTCTACGATCATGTCCATTGGTGGTTCAGAAGAGCCCACTGACTCCACGTCAGAGGCGCGCTCGTCGACGAGGTGGAGCTTGCCGAGGAGTTCAATGAGGAAGCTCTCCGGCGCCACTGGCTCGGCCACCGGAAAGGGTTCGTCGTGGATGCGGGCGGCACCGAGCAGATCGGCGAGCCCGCCCACGACGCATGTAGCCTCAGCGCTGTGAAGCATTCCGGTCTCCACGCCAGCGGGCGTGCCGGGCTGGCTACTCTCGCCAGGAAGGAACAAGGTTCCCGTCCAGAGCATGTCTCCGGACGACGGTGCACCTAGACCCACGGTGGGCGCCAAACGTCGGGGTTTTGGGACGACATATGCCAACGGATGGCTTATCATGCATGGGGTCAAAAGAACGTCGCCGGGCTCAGGAAGCGGGATAAAGCGATATTTAGGACGCCTACGAATCTTACCCAGGTTCCGGGCTCTCCGAGGAGATAACACCCCTAGTCCTGCTCTGCGGGGGCTCCGCGTCATGACTGATAGCACTAGAGTAGTTACAAGATTGCTCCTCGAGCTGTGAGGTCTAAAGGAAGAAGATGAACAAGGCTAGCTCACCTCCTCTCTCTATCTACGGTTTTGTCTTGTGATCTTCTAATAGCCAACCTTCCAGCCCCCCTTCATGGAGGACCCTGGGGGGTTTATATAGGCCTACCCCCAGGGGTACAATGGTGAATTCGACGGCGTGGCCCCCAGTCGTCAGTGTCTTCTGGCGCCGGCCTCGCCGCCTGTCTGCTGGGGCCCGCCGCCTGCGGGCCCCTCGTGATTGTCTTTCACTGTGGGGGTGCTTTCGCTGACGACAGCCTTGTCAAGAAGGAGATTGCTACAGTGCCATTGCCCCTCGCCATACGCTGCCACCTCGCCTCGTCCCATCATCTTGATGAGGCTCGGGCTTCTAGGAGGGATTCGCCATCTGCTACCAGACGGCCGTCTCCCTTGGCCGCCTGCCAGGGGCTGCTTGTTCGTGAGCTTGCTCGCTGACCGATGGGGCCAGCCGCCTGCTGGCCCCGCCGTTTGCGGATAGTGGGATCGTGGCCTCCTCTGACCGTTGCTTGGTCACGAGCCTCGTGGCTACAGTGACCCGCCGCTTAGTGGATATTTACAAGATACACGACCACTGTAGCCACACCCTTACAGATCTTCCAAGGTCATGTTCCCCTGTAGCCATGCCCCCGCCACGCTGGGACCCTCCTCAGCATGTTCCCTGAGGGAGGAGTGCGAGGCCGTCTGCTGGCTGGTGGTGTTGGTGTTGCCGCTTGCTGGGTCCCTGCCGCCTGCTGGCGGCTGGCTCCTAGGGCAGGCTACCCTAGGAGGCGGCTCGAGGAGCAGACAGCCGCAGCTGACCAAGCGGCTGTCATTTGTCAAGGGTAGGCGCCGAGGGTACCCATGGTCAATATCTCCGACATGTGTGGCGCAGCGGCGGCGCTGCTGCTAGGTTAGGTCGCGTAGGCTAGGTTAAGTCGCGTCTCTTATACTCCCTCCGTCCGGAAATACTTGTCATCAAAATGAATAAAAGGAGATGTATCTAGATGTATTTTAGTTGTAGATACATCATTTTTTGTCAATTTTGATAACAAGTATTTTCGGACGGAGAGAGTATAAATTAGAGGAGAATTTCACTTCTCCAGTCTCTGCACCAATTACTAAATAGATAGCGCGTCAATTCTTCTATGCAGCGGCATGACGATCCTTGCACGCATGGCAAATTCGGTTTGATAGCATGGCGAAGAAGGTGTTGAGGAGGGGAGATGGATTTGTTCTCTCGCGAAAGCCACACACAGCGCACAATCGTTCCTCTAGTGTAGCAATTGGGAAGGTTTGAATGTCAGCTAGCTATTAGCGTCTCTCTCTCTCTCTCTATGTATTTGAGGCGGGTTAACATTTTTTTTTTCTGGCATCTCCATTTCGAGAGGCAACAATAGAATCTTACTAGAAATGTAAATGTTGCCATAACTAACAAGATTCCATGGGCAGCACAACAATTGCAAAGCTGTAAACCCGAGATCCTCGGGCATTAACTGCCATCAAAGGTTAAAAGTTTCAAGATATAGTACAGCTCAGTCCCAACGTGCCAATGTGGACTACCCGTAAAAGAAATTTTCGAGTAACAGAAAGATATCTGAATGAGGAGTAGTACAGTATAAAACAAGATTGCGAAAAAAAAAACTACCCAAGATCTTGAACCAACTCCAAAACACACGAACAAACCGAAATAGTATCTCGTTATTGTCTCGTGCCAACTCTCGACACACAAGTACACGACGGGACGTCCAGCTATGATTTCCAGAATCCAGAGATTCCGGAACGGCACCGCCCCTGATCCGACCCGGATCCCGGCCACCACAGAAGATTCACTCCGGGCGGGCCCCGTTGTCCAGCCAAAAGCCGAAACAAAAACCATCGGTGCCACACGATATTCCGGAAACGAAATACGAACCCTCCGCCTATTCGCCTGCCCTCGCCTCCTATAAATCAGACGCCACCGGTTGGTTCCCCCCAGCCAGCCTCTCATCACGCCAATCCCGACTTGCCAACAATTCCAATCTGTGAAACACAACTGCTTTCCTAAGTAGAGGGCGCGTGCGCGCGGAGGCGCCGCAAGGATGTCGGCGACGTGCGCGGCGGACCTGGCGCCGCTGCTGGGGGCGGCGGCGATGAACGCCACGGACTACCTGTGCAACAGGTTCGCCGACACCACGTCGGCGGTGGACTCGACCTACCTGCTCTTCTCGGCCTACCTCGTCTTCGCCATGCAGCTCGGCTTCGCCATGCTCTGCGCCGGCTCCGTCCGGGCCAAGAACACCATGAACATCATGCTCACCAACGTGCTCGACGCCGCCGCCGGCGCGCTCTTCTACTACCTCTTCGGCTTCGCCTTCGCCTTCGGCACGCCGTCCAACGGCTTCATCGGGAAGCACTTCTTCGGCCTCAAGGACATGCCGCAGACCGGCTTCGACTACAGCTTCTTCCTCTTCCAGTGGGCCTTCGCCATCGCCGCCGCCGGCATCACCTCGGGCTCCATCGCCGAGAGGACGCAGTTCGTCGCCTACCTCATCTACTCGGCCTTCCTCACCGGCTTCGTCTACCCGGTCGTGTCCCACTGGATCTGGTCCGTCGACGGCTGGGCCTCCGCGGCCCGCACGTCCGGCCCGCTGCTCTTCAAGTCCGGCGTGATCGACTTCGCCGGCTCCGGCGTCGTGCACATGGTCGGCGGCATCGCCGGCTTCTGGGGCGCGCTCATCGAGGGGCCCCGCATCGGCCGCTTCGACCACGCCGGCCGCTCGGTGGCGCTCAAGGGCCACAGCGCGTCGCTCGTCGTGCTCGGGACCTTCCTGCTCTGGTTCGGCTGGTACGGGTTCAACCCGGGGTCCTTCGTCACCATCCTCAAGTCGTACGGGCCGCCCGGGAGCATCCACGGGCAGTGGTCGGGCGTGGGCCGCACCGCCGTGACGACGACGCTGGCGGGCAGCGTGGCGGCGCTCACGACGCTGTTCGGCAAGCGGCTCCAGACGGGGCACTGGAACGTGGTGGACGTCTGCAACGGCCTGCTCGGCGGGTTCGCGGCCATCACCGCCGGGTGCAGCGTGGTCGACCCGTGGGCGGCCGTCATCTGCGGATTCGTGTCCGCCTGGGTGCTCATCGGGCTCAACGCGCTCGCCGGCCGCCTCAAGTACGACGACCCGCTGGAGGCCGCGCAGCTCCACGGCGGCTGCGGCGCGTGGGGGATCATCTTCACGGCGCTGTTCGCCAAGAAGCAGTACGTGGAGGAGATCTACGGCGCCGGCAGGCCGTACGGGCTGTTCCTGGGCGGCGGCGGGCGGCTGCTCGCGGCGCACATCGTGCAGATCCTCGTAATCGCCGGGTTCGTCTCCTGCACCATGGGCCCGCTCTTCTTCGCGCTCAAGAAGCTCGGGCTGCTCCGCATCTCCGCCGAGGACGAGATGGCCGGCATGGACTTGACCCGGCACGGCGGGTTCGCCTACGTCTACCACGACGACGACGAGCACGACAAGTCGGTTGGCGGCTTCATGCTCAGGTCGGCGCAGACCCGCGTCGAGCCGGCGGCGGCGGCCAACAGCCAGGTCTAACCAATCAAGCCGGAGCACGTAACGAGAAATCCAGTGGAAATTCGTTCGCCTTTCTGTTCTCGCGCGTCATATCTCATATGTGATCCGACCGATCATGGGTCGATATTTTCTGGTACTGTTTGGGCCAATGCTTTGCCGCTCTTGTGTTCGTTCACAAGATTGTAAAATTACATAGGACGAGGTTAATTTTTCTTTCCTTTTTTTTTGTGTACATGCGTGCGTTTAGAGAGGAGATGTGTGGTGTGTGGATGGAATCTGCAGGGCTGCTGGGGTTTTTCTTCTTTTTTCATGGTGATATGTTGTCATTTTTGTGGTGGGATTTTGTGATCATAAGGGTGTGGTCAAGATAGGTGGCTGTTGAAGGTTGAATTGTTGAGATTTGTCCTCTAGTACGGGCTACCCTCTCTATCAAAACTTTGGCGCGTTTTCTCGATCGAGTGGCTTTAAGTCTGTGCGCTACGTATGTTCCTGACGCTCTTCTCATTTTTTGGTGTGTTCAGTAAAAAAACACTAGGGGATTGGTTCTTTATGCACACTTATATTTAGTTTACACACAACTGACGGCTACACCTACTACAAACAAAACACCTCAGTTAACATATAGACCAACATATATAGATTGGTCATGTAGAAACGAAGCAATCATATTCAAACCTTCCTTCAGTTTTGAACCAGAAAAAGAGGGATCGGAGGTACAAAATTGTGCTACTAGTACAAGCTAAAATTAACCTGGAGCATGCAAACTCCTGTTGGTAACTTTTTCCTGTCTACAGTACTTGTGCATCGTACTAACTGAAAGCAGGCTCAATTATGAAGTACAACAGCACGCATCTCCCTTTCCCTGATCCTGCCAAATACAGTAAGACGCTTGGAGTTGGAAAGAGGTTTGCGAGTGCTTGCGATGCGAGCTAGCTTCCTCTCACCAAGTTGCCGAGCCAGGACAACACAGGTCGCGCACACGTCGCATAAACAAAGCACTCCTATGTCACCGGGTGGACAAGGGAGGAAAACATTAGATAACTGTCACAGTGTCGCTCTACCGAGATTCTCTCTGGCTAACGACCAAAGCCCGTGGATAATACCCGGGATAACTTTTAAATAAACTGTAGTTAGATCTCAGTCGATTGAGAGAGCATATACTCCCTTCCTCCCAAAATAAGTGACTCAACTTTGTACTAAACTTAGTACAAAGTTGAGTCATTTTTGAGTCACTTATTTTGGGACGGAGGAAGTAAAAAAGAAGAGAGAAATAATTTAAATAAAATTTTGCACAATCTATGCGTATAATCTGGTTAAGTCTCAGACTCTCAGTCTTCTAAGATTTAGCAACCCCGTTTTGAATAACAGGAGAAAGTTCTACGGCACATATACCGTAGCAAGGATTTTTTTCGGGCCAAAAAGACCAAAGACCATATATGAATTTCATAAACTCTCCTCACCCCCCCCC
>LR738710.1:696283680-696303365 GCA_902687465.1 Secale cereale | reverse complement strand
ACGACTTGGGAGGGGAGCACCGACTTGACGACAGTCGCCCTCCCAGTAGCAATGATGCTCTGCCATCCAAAGTGATCAACTTGGATGCTGCATTGTCCTCAAGGAACTGGAAATCAACATGCTTGAGTTTTCACACAGAGAGTGGGAGGCCAAAATACTTGATGGGGAAGGAGGCCCGGGCAGCCGGGAGGTTTTGTAGGATGTGTGGCAGGTTGACGTTTGCACATCGGATGGGGCAACGGAATTCTTGAGGAAGCTGGTGTGCAAGCCCGTAATATTTCCAAACAGACGCAGAATTTTGGATAGATTGTTGATGTCATACATGATGGGTGCCATGAAGACCACACCATCGTACGCATACAGGGAGGTGCGTGAGGCAGCAACACGTCCACGAATCTTGTGCAATAACCTTTACCTAGTTTCCACATGGAGAATCTTTTGAAGCGGGTCAATTTCAATGACAAATAGTAGGGGGGACAAAGCGTCCCCCTGTCGAAGTCCACATCCATGCACAATAGGTTTGCCGGTAATGCCATTCAGCAGGATGCGGGAAGAGGAGGTACAAAGCAGCGCAGCAACCGAGTCACGGAATATTGTTGGGAAGCCCCTCCGTTGGAGAAGGTCAAGAAGGTATTCCCATCTTACAGAGTCAAAAGCCTTCCGAATGTCGTGTTTGAACATCAGTGTGGGGGGCTTTGATTTATGCAGCCGGCGCGCAAGATTCCTGACGTACATGAAGTTGTCGTGAATGCTCCTCATCTTGATAAATGCACTTTGGGCCTGCGAAACAACAGTATGCATGTGGACATCAAGTCTTGAGGCGAGGACTTTCGCAATGATTTGGCCACCGCATGGATAAGGCTGATGGGGCGATAGTCGTTGATTTCCTCGCCCCCTCCTTCTTGGGAAGAAGAACAACGTTCACGGAGTTTAGCCAGTGAAGGTGTTTAGTGCGTAGGCTTCCAAAGAAGGATATCGCTTTCATGATGTCATCTTTGATGATGTCCCAACACTTCTTGAAGAAGAGACCTGCGAACCCGTCCAACGGCGCCTTGTCGCTTGGCATTTGGTTAATGGCCTCCTTAACCTCCTGCTCAGAGATGGGCTCCCCAAGAGAGGACAAGTCTTGAGACTCCATGTCAAGATTTTCCCAGTAGAAGTCATCGACTGTATTCCCACCTTTGCCCAAAATATTAGAGAAATGCGAATGGATGATGCTCACCTTGTGCTCATGGTCAGTTACCCAACCATGGTTTCCTTCGCCTCGCGTTGACCCGTCGGTGGAAGAACTTGCTATTGGCATCACTCTCCTTGAGGTTGGCCAATCGCGCATTGTTTCTTACGCGCACGCTCAAGCACAGCTAAACAAATGACCCTCCTCTTAAGCCTAGAGTGAATGCTGGTACGCGTCGGTGCTATACAAACGGTTTTAAACCCTTTCCACGACGACATTTGGAACCGTCGCCAAGTGAGTGTGGGCGATAGGGGGGTCCTTCCCACACGACCCAGAAACCGTCGGGGATAGGGTGCCTTGATGCATATAGTTGTTCCTATATAACTATTTCTGATATCTCGAAAATCCCAAACGCTTCATCCTTGCTGCTCGTTTGTGCTCGCATTGCCTTCGCAGTCGGAGCTTTGTGGTTCTACGTTTACGATGCCTGGCACATCACAAACAGTTCATGATTAGAAATCATGTACGATAGGTAGAAAATCACACACATTTAGTTTTCTCGCATCGTATGTGATAGTGTCTAACATAACACATGCTTTGCAAATGGGAACTGTGTGCATTGTTACACACGTTTCCTCTCTGCGAACCGTGTCGAATTATGATGTATATCGAACAAGCTGTGCTTTATTAACTGTGTGCGTGAAATGACCTGCACACCGTAAATTTGCCCTAATTTAATTGCCGCTATTTAAAAGTGTACCTAATTTAAACTTGAAAGTAGGCTATAGCTTCATTCATATCCATCAGGTTGAAACAAGAAATGCATTATTCGATTCACAGGTACATATGTTTAAGAATTACATAAGCACCAAATAAAGAATGATGAACCAGGGTTCTATACTGGTACTATTACACATGGTAAAGAAAGAGGCGACAAACATTCTAGTTGCTGAACAAGGTGAAGCGGAATGGCCCTATTGTGCTCTCCTGGATGCAGAACGCACACACGACTCTAGTCCAACCCCTTATGATGGCCGGCCGCCAATCATGTAGTTTGAGAGGTAATCTTGAGTAAACTACTTCAGGATCCACTACAAAGGAAAAAAGATTCAGACATTGTCATCTAACACAACTCATTACATGTCACACCCAAGATGCGATTCTATCCTGATCACGTGATGAACCCGTGATTGGGGCACAACTGCATTTCGGGCGCTTAGTATGATGGATATCATTACATTGTACCATTACATAAATAGATGGGGATACATACAAGTCATACAATTCCACATGAATACAACAAATCATACACAAGGCATCCGACTACAGATGAAAACACACGACATCCATCCTGCTATCCCAGGCTGTCGACCAGGAACCTATCCCAAGATTGACGAAGAAGAAGAAGAAAGAACTCCAACACAAGTAACATCGCTCTCATGTCAAGTCATCGGAAACCCGCACCTGCAACTGTTGTTGTAGTATCTGTGAGCCACGAGGACTCAGCAATCCCATAACCATGGGTATCAAGACTAGCAAAGCTTAATGGGGATGGAGAGGTTAAGTGGTGAGGTTGTAGCAGCGGCTAAGCATTGTATGGTGGCTAGCTTACAATTTCAAGAATAAGAAGAGCATCTATGCAAACGTTCGAAAACTAGTAATGACCACTAAGTGATCCTATCTACTTACGTCCAAACATAACCCCACCGTGTTCTGTTCCCGAACTTACTCAAAAGAGACGATCACGGTTACTCACGCGGTTGGTGTATTTTATTTCAGATCCTCTGACAAGTTTTCTACAATCGGATATTAACAAATTCCAATCCGCCACATAACCATGGGCACGCCTTTCAAAAGATCATAACCCTGCAGGGGTGTCCCAACTTAGCCCATCACAAGCTCTCACGATTAGCAGAGGTAAAACCTCTTATCTTAGGGAAGGCCCGAGCGTCCTCGGAATCCCAGCGCACAAGTTCTTCGAAGAAAGGAAAACTAGCCCAAGGAGATCTCCTGGATATTCAGACTGCGAAGTGGACGATAGACACACTACTCGAGTTGCCCCGAGGTGGCACCGCCGACTGCTAGGTAGGTGGGCCAACACTCAAGTCGAGCACGGGCCCGGTGGGGAGGGGGATTGAATTAATAATCCTCGGGTTTATAACTCCCTCGGCAAGTTATAGTTTTTAGGCAAATGGTATAACCAAAGTTGGATCTCCTCGGGAAAGCTTTACTTTAAGTGAAGAAGCAAGGGGAGCCCATAAACCCCAACCGTATAAGGAACACAAAATCAAGGAACATAACACTGGTTTATCGGTTCTTATGGCAGCATGAGTGGAACAAAACACCGGGCAAAAGGCCAAGCCTTCCACCCATTGCCAAGTATATAGGTGCATTAATTTAACGTAAGATATATTGTGATATTCCAACAATCCAAGTTCCTACATGGAGCAATCTTCATCTTCACCCGCAACTAACAACGCTATAAGAGGGGCTGAGCAAGCGGTAACATAGCCATACAACGGTTTGCTGGGATGGTTTCAAATGTTAGAGGTTTCATGGCAACAATGAGAGGCTAACAGACAAATAGATAGGTACCGCGACATATAGCAATAGCATTGAGACAACTAGCATGGCAATGATAGTAATGAGATCCAAGGTGACGGTCATCTTGCCTGAGATCCCGCTAGGAAGAAGAACGAGTCCATGAAGAAGACGAAGCCACGAAGACGAACAAGCGTAGTCGAACGAATCCTCGCGATCGCAACAAAACAAGCACTAACAAGAAGAAGCAAGCAACACGGTAAACACACAACACATAAACAAGACAAGATGCTCAACCAAGTATGATGCATGACAAGGCTACATGATGCTAATCATGGCAAGAGATGATGCAACTAAGAATATCACAAAAAGCAAGTTTAAATGAGGCCGGAAACAACATATAACAATTCCGGTAAGTCCTCATATGCAATTTTCGAAATTGGTCCAGATCTGAACAAACCTTAAGTTAAAGTTGTTAAACAGCAAGTTAACATGCATCATGATAATCTACACGAAATTCTAGTCAAGTTACATATAAAGTCCATTTAATTCGGGGCCGCGGCCTAGAAAATATGAGCACAACCAGTTGAACATGGCATTGATGCAAAATGCATTCAAACATCAAGTACAACACTCAAAACATGGATACAACATGACATGAGGCATCTACATGTAAGACCAAACAAGTTTCATATAGAGCATGCCCCAAATGGAGCCACGGTTCAACACATACACACGAAACAAGATTAAAGGACAAGCTGTTCAAAACAACAACTAGGCATCTCGCGATCATCAAAACATAATGCTACAAGTACAAGATAGGCACAAGCATGGCATGAACTCAAAGTACATATCACATGCTTCCAATATCAACAAGGATCAGGTTCATAGGCATCAAGAGTAATCCAACATGATCATGTCAACAAGCAAACTTTATATCACAGATTATGACTTGGTGGAAAACAGAGCATATACATGAGTAGAGTTAATATGTTGACATGTTGGAGGCAAGAAATAAATGAGCTACAGTACAAGAACATGGCAAGCAAAAGCATGGCATGCTAGAACACAACTTGGAGCTCAAGGAACACAAGATGGCATATACATGGGAGCAACAGGTTCATTGCATTCATCAAAACAAGATGCAAACATGATATAGCAATTTCTCAGACGGTGAAAATCTGGGATTGCAAAACCAACATTGTGATGCTGACTTTGGAGGCATATAACAGCAAGCATATCAAGTGTAATAAGCAAGCAAAGGTCATGAACATGTAATAGGCATGACACACTCCAAATAACTCCATTGGCACAACTCCATAGGAGGCATAGATTAATTACTACAAGCTTTGAAAAATTGAACATGATGTTGACATGCCGACAGATATATTATTAAGCAAGTTGAGAGCAAGAAAGAGACATGCTACAACAACCTATAATTGCAAACAAGTGCATGGATGAATAGAGCATAACATGGACTTCAAGACATGATCATTAGACATTCCAAAACATGCATGGATATGACTATAGCATCAAGCAAACATGGCACCACAATATAACAGCTTCAGACTTGGCAGTTTTCAACAAGACGCAGAAAACAACAAACAGCTAGTAGGTCACTTTACAAGCTTTTTGCACTCACCACAAGGCATATCATGAAAAATAATTACACCATTGCAAAGATGACATGATTGTGCTCCTAAAACATGTAGACATGATGCTTAAACAAAAATCACACAAAAAGATATAAAAAAGACAAATCAACAAGTTATATCAAGTTTCAGCAATTAACATCACTTAGAACTTTTGCAACAGAGATTATGGCATCAAGATGAAATCTAAAATGCATGAAAATGTAGTCATCATGTAGAGCACATAGAGATGAACATTTTGACATATTATATGCTCAATTTCGACAAGCAGGCGCAAAGATATTGAAGGAAATATGCCCTAGAGGCAATAATAAAGTTATTATTTATTTCCTTATATCATGATAAATGTTTATTATTCATGCTAGAATTGTATTAACCGGAAACTTAGTACATGTGTGAATACATAGACAAAACAGAGTGTCCCTAGTATGCCTCTACTAGACTAGCTCATTAATCAAAGATGGTTATGTTTCCTAGCCATAGACATGAGTTGTCATTTGATCAACGGGATCACATAATTAGGAGAATGATGTGATGGACAAGACCCATCCGTTAGCTTAGCACTATGATCGTTTAGTTTTACTGCTATTGCTTTCTTCATGACTTATACATGTTCCTATGACTATGAGATTATGCAACTCCCGAATACCGGAGGAACACCTTGTGTGCTATCAAATGTCACAACGTAATTGGGTGATTATAAATATGCTCTACAGGTGTCTCCGAAGGTGTTCGTGGTGTTGGCATAGATCAAGAATAGGATTTTTCAGTCCGAGTGTCGAAGAGGTATCTGTGGGCCCTCTCGGTAATACACATCATAATAAGCCTGGCAAGCAAATGACTAATGAGTTAGTGAAGAGATGATGTATTACGCAACGAGTAAAGAGACCCGCCGGTAACGAGATTGAACTAGGTATTGAGATACCGATGACCGAATCTCGGGCAAGTAACATACCGATGATAAAGGGAACAACGTATGTTGTTATGCGGTTTGACCGATAAAGATATTCATAGAATATGTAGGAGCCAATATGAGCATCCAGGTTCCGCTATTGGTTATTGACCGGAGATGAGTCTCGGTCATGTCTACATAGTTCTCGAACCCATAGGGTCCGCACGCTTAACGTTTGATGATGATCGGTATTATGAGTTTATGTGTTTTGATGTACCGAAGGTAGTTTGGAGTCCCGGATGAGATCGGGGACATGACGAGGAGTCTCGAAATGGTCGCGACATAAAGATCGATATATTTGACGACTATATTCGAACATCGAAAAGGTTCCGAGTGATTCGGGGATTTTTCGGAGTACCGGAGAGTTACGGGAATTCGCTGGGGAGTATATGGGCCTTATTGGGCTTTAGGGGAAAGAGAGAAGAGGAAGGCTGCACCCCCCAAGGCCTAGTCCAAATTGGACTAAAGGGAGGGGCTGCGCCCCTCCTTCCTTCTCTTCTCTTTTCCCTTTCCTTCTCTCCTACTCCTACTACTTGGAAGGGTTCCTAGTTCTACTAGGAAAGGGGGAATCCTACTCCCGGTGGGAGTAGAACTCCTCTAGGGCGCGCCATAGAGAGGGCTGGCCCTCCCCCTCCTCCACTCCTTTATATACAGGGGTAGAGGCACCCCATAGACACACAAGTTTATCAGTTGATCTCTCCCAACCGTGTGCGGTGCCCCTCTCCACAGAAACACACCTCGGTCATATCGTTGCAGTTCTTAGGCGAAGCCCTGCACCGGTAGCTTCATCATCTCTGTCACCACGCCGTCGTGCTGACGAAACTCTCCCGCGAGGTTCTACTGGATCAAGAGCTCGTGGGACGTCATCAAGCTGAACGTGTGCTGAACGCGGAGGCTCCGTACGTTCGGTGCTTGATCGGTTGGATCGCGAAGAAGTTTGACTACATCAACCACGTCACTAGACGCTTCCGCTCCCGGTCTACGAGGGTATGTAGACACACTCTTCCCTTCGTTGCTATGCATCTGGTAGATAGATATTGCGTGATCGTAGGAATTTTTTTGAAATACTACGTTCCCCAACAGAGGCATCATGAGCCAGGTCTATGCGTAGATGATATGCACAAGTAGAACTCAATGAGTTGTGGGCGATAATAGTCATACTGCTTACCAGCATGTCATACTTTGGTTCAGCGGTATTGTGAGATGAAGCGGCCCGGACCGACATTACCCGTATGCTTACGCGAGACTGGTTTCACCGTTATGAGCACTCGTTGCTTATAGGTGACTGGCGGGTGTCTGTCTCTCTCACTTTAGCTGAATCGAGTATGGCTACGCCCGGTCCTTGTGAAGGTTAAGACAACACATACTTGACGAAAAATCGTTGTGGTTTTTTATATGCGTAGGTAAGAACGGTTCTTGCTAAGCCCGTAGCAGCCACGTAAAACTTGCAACAACAAAGTAGAGGACGTCTAACTTGTTTTTGCAGGGCATGTTGTGATGTGATATGGTCAAGACATGATGAGTTATATGTTATTGTATGAGATGATCATGTTTTGTAAAGTTATCGGCAACTGGCAGGAGCCATATGGTTGTCGCTTTATTTATGAAATACAATCGCCATGTAATTGCTTTACTTTATAACTAAGCGGTAGCGATAGTCATGGAAGCAATAGTTGGCGAGACAACAAGGATGCTATGATGGAGATCAAGGTGTCGCGCCGGTGATGATGGTGATCATGACGGTGCCTTGGAGATGGAGATCAAAAGCACAAGATGATGATGGCCATATCATGTCACATATTTTGATTGCATGTGATTTTTATCTTATTATGCTTCTTATTTTGCTTAGTACGGTGGTAGCATTATAAGATGATCCCTTACAAAATTTCAAGGTACAAGTGTTCTCCGTGAGTATGCACCATTGTGAAAGTTCGTCGTGCCGAGACACCACGCGATGATCGGGTGTGATAAGCTCTATGTTCACATACAACGGGTGTAAGACACTTTTGCACATGCAGAATATTCGGGTTAAACTTGACGAGCTTAGCATGTACAGACATGGCCTCGGAACACTGGAGACTGAAAATTCGAGCGTGAATCATATCGTTGATATGATCAACATAAGATGTTCACCATTGAAAACTACTCCATCTCACCTGATGATCATACATGGTTTAGTTGTTTTGGATCTTGTGATCATTTAGATGACCAGAGGGATGTCTATCTAAGTGGGAGTTCTTTAAGTAATACGATTAATTTAACTTTAATTTATCATGAACTTAGTCCTGGTAGTATTAGCATATCTATGTTGTAGATCAATAGCTCGCGATGTATCTCCCCGTTCTTATATGTTCCTAGAGAAAACTAAGTTGAAAGATGTTAGTAGCAATGATGCGGACTTGTTCCGTGATCTGAGGATTTTCCTCATTGCTGCACAGAAGAACTATGTCCTTGATGCACCGCTAGGTGACAGACGTATTGCAGGAGAAAATGTAGACGTTATGAACATTTTGACAAAATCTCGGTATGATGACTACTTGATAGTTTAGTGCGCCATGCTTTACGGCTTAGAACCGTGACTTCAAAAAACGTTTTGAACACCACGGAGCATATGAGATGTTCCAGGAGTTGAAATTAGTATTTCATTCTCATGCCCGTGTCGAGAGGTATAAGACCTCTGACAGTACATTGCCTACAAGATGGAGGAGAATAGCTCAACCAGTGAGCATGTGCTCAGATTGTCTGGGTACTACAATTACTTGAATCAAGTGGGAGTTAATCATCCAGATAAGATAGTAATTGATAAAGTTCTCTAGTCACTATCACCAAGTTAGTAGAACTTTGTGATGAACTATAATATGCAAGGGATGACGAAAGTTATTCCCGAGCTCTTCGCGATGCTGAAATCGACGAAGGTAGAAATCAAGAAAGAGCATCAAGTGTGGATGGTTAACAAGACCACTTGTTTCAAGTAAAGGGCAAAGAGATAGAAGGAGAACTTCAAGAAGAATGACAAGCAAGTTGTCACTCCCATGAAGAAACCCAAAGCTAAACTCAAGCCTAAAACTAAGTGCTTCTACTTCAAAGGAAATGGTCACTAGAAGTGGAACTTCCCTAGATACTTAGCGGATAAGAAGGATGGCAAAGTAAATAAAGGTATATTTGATATACAGATTATTGATGTGTATTTTACTAGTGTTCATAGCAACCCCTGGGTATTTGATACCAGTTCAGTTGCTAAAATTAGTAACTCGAAACGAGAGTTGCAGAATGAACAGATACTAGTTAAAGGTGAAGTGACTATGTGTGTTGGAAGTGGTTCCAAGATTGATATGATCATCATCGCACACTCCCTATAATTTCGGGATTAGTGTAGAACCTAAATAAATGTTATTTGGCATTTGTGTTGAGCATGAATATGATTTGATCATGTTTGTTGCAATAACTGTTATTCATTTAGAGTCATAGAATAATTGTTATTTTGTTTACATGAACAAAGCCTTCGATGGTCATACACCCAATGAAAATAATTTGTTGGATCTTGATCGTAATGATACACATATTCATAACCTTGAAGCCAAAAGATGCAAGGTTAATAATGATAGTGCAACTTATTTGTGGCACTGCCGTTTAGGTCATATTGGTGTAAAGCGCATGAAGAAACTCCATAGTGATGGACTTTTGGAATCAGCTGATTATGAATCACTTGGTGCTTGCGAACCATGCCTCATGGGCAAGATGACTAAAACTCCGTTCTCCGGAACAATGGAGCGAGCAACATATTTGTTGGAAATCATACATACTGATGTATGTAGACCAATGAGTGTTGAAGCTCGCGGCGGGTATCATTATTTTTTGGCCTTCACTGATGATTTGAGCAGATATGGGTATATCTACTTGATGAAGCACAAGTCTGAAACATTTGAGAAGTTCAAAGAATTTCAAAGTGAAGTAGAGAATCATCGTAACAAGAAAATAAAGTTTCTACGATCTAATCGTGGAGGTGAATATTTGAGTTACGAGTTTGGTCTTCATTTAGAACAATGTGAAATTGTTTCACAACTCACGCCACCCGGAACACCACAACGTAATTGTGTGTCCGGACGTCGTAACCGTACTTTATTAGATATGGTACAATATATTATGTCTCTTACCGATTTACCACTATCATTTTGGGTTATGCATTAGAGACAGCTGCATTCACGTTAAATAAGGGCACCATCTAAATCCATTGAGACGACGCCTTATGAACTGTGGTTTGGCAAGAAACCAAAGTTGTTGTTTCTTAAAGTTTGGGGCTGCGATGCTTATGTGAAAAAGCTTCAACCTGATAAAGCTCGAACCCAAGTCAGAGAAATGTGTCTTCATATGATACCCAAAGAGACGGTTGGGTACACCTTCTATCACAGATCCAAAGGCAAGATATTCGTTGCTAAGAGTGGATCCTTTCTAGAGAAGGAGTTTCTCTCGAAAGAAGTGAGTGGGAGAAAAGTGTAACTTGATGAGGTAATTGTACCTTCTCCCGAATTGGAAAGTAGTAAATCACAGAAACTAGTTCCAGCGATTCCTGCACCAATTAGTGAGGAAGCTAATGATGATGATCATGAAACTTTGGATCAAGTTACTGCTGAACTTCGTACATCAACCAGAGTACGTCCGCGCTAGAGTGGTACGGCAACCCGGTTCTGGAAGTCATGTTACTAGACCATGATGAACCTACGAACTATGAGGAAGCGATGATGATCCCAGATTCCGCAAAATGGCTTGAGACCATGAAACCTGAGATGGGATCCATGTATGAGAACAAAGTGTGGACTTAGGTTGACTTGCCCGATGATCGGCAAGCCATCGAAAATAAATGGATCTTCAAGAGGAAGACCGACGCTGACGGTAATTTAATGTTTACAAAGCTCGACTTGTTGCGAAAGGTTTTCGACAAGTTCAAGGAGTTGACTACTATAAGATTTTCTCACCCGTAGTGATGCTTAAAGTCTGTCCGAATCATGTTAGCAATTGCCGCATTTTATGATTATGAAATCAGGCAAATGGATGTCAAAACTGGATTTCTGAATAGATATCTTAAAGAAGAGTTGTATATGATGTAACCAGAAGGTTTTGTCTATCCTAAAGGTGCTAACAAAATGTGCAAGCTCCAGCGATCCATCTATGGACTGGTGCAAGCATCTCAGAGTTGGAATATACGCTTTGATAAGGTGATCAAAGCATATGGTTTTATACAGACTTTTTGAGAAGCATGTATTTACAAGAAAGTGAGTGGGAGCTCTGTAGCATTTCTGATATTATATGTGGATGACATATTGTTGATTGGAAATGATATAGAATTTCTGGAAAGCATAAAGGAGTGTTTGAAAGGAGTTTTTTTCAAAGAAAGACCTCGGTGAAGCTGCTTACATATTAAGTAACAAGATCTATAGAGATAGATCGAGACACTTGATAAGTTTTTTCAATGAGTACATACCTTGACAAGCTTTTGAAGTAGTTCAAAATGGATCAGTCAAAGATAGAGTTCTTGCCTATGTTGCAAGGTATGAAGTTGAGTAAGACTCAATGCCCGACCACTGCAGAAGATAGAGAGAGAATGAAAGTCATTCCCTATGCCTCAGCCATAGGTTCTATGAAGTATGCCATGCTGTATACCAGACCTATTGTATGCCCTGTCCTGATTTTGGCAAGGGAGTACAATTTTGATCTAGGAGTAGATCACTGGACAGCGGACAAAATTGTCCTTAGTTACTGGAAAAATAAGGAAATATTTCTCGATTATGGAGGTGATAAAGAGTTCGTCGTAAAGAGTTACGTCTATGCAAGCTTTAACACCGATCTGGATGACTCTGAGTCTCGATCTGGATGCATATTCGAAGTGGGAGCAATTAGCTAAAGTATCTCCATACAAAGCATTGTAGACATAGAAATTTACGAAATACATACAGATCTGAATGTGTTAGGCCCGTTGACTAAACTTCTCTCACAAGCAAAACATGATCACACCTTATTACTCTTTGGGTGTTAATCACATGACGATGTGAACTAGATTGTTGACTCTAGTAAACCCTTTGGGTATTGGTCGCATGGCAACGAGAACTATGGGTGTTAGTCACATGGTGATGTGAACTATTAGGTGTTAATCACATGGTGATGTGATCTAGATTATTGACTCTAGTGCAAGTGGGAGACTGAAGGAAATATGCCCTAGATGCAACAATAAAGTTATTATTTATTTCCCTATATCATGATAAATTTTTATTATTCATGCTAGAATTGTATTAACCGGAAACTTAGTACATGTGTGAATACATAGACAAAACAGAGTGTCCCTAGTATGCCTCTACTAGACTAGCTCATTGATCAAAGATGGTTAAGTTTCCTAGCCATAGACATGAGTTGTCATTTGATCAACGGGATCACATCATTAGGAGAATGATGTGATGGACAAGACCCATCCGTTAGCTTAGCACTATGATCGTTTCGTTTTACTGCTATTGCTTTCTTCATGACTTATACATGTTCATATGACTATGAGATTATGCAACTCCCGAATACTGGGGGAACACCTTGTGTGCTATCAAACGTCACAACATAATTGGGTGATTATAAAGAAGCTCTACAGGTGTCTCCGAAGGTATTCGTGGTGTTGGCATAGATCAAGAATAGGATTTGTCACTCCGAGTGTCGGAGAGGTATCTCTGGGCCCTCTCGGTAATACACATCATAATAAGCCTTGCAAGCAAATGACTAATGAGTTAGTCAAGAGATGTTGTATTACGGAACGAGTAAAGAGACTTGCCGGTAACGAGATTGAACTAGGTATTGAGATACCGACGATCGAATCTCGGGCAAGTAACATACCGATGACAAAGGGAACAACATATGTTGTTATGCGGTTTGACCGATAAAGATCTTCGTAGAATATGTAGGAACCAATATGAGAATCCAGGTTCCGCTATTGGTTATTGACCGGAGATGAGTCTCGGTCATGTCTACATAGTTCTCGAACCCGTATGGTCCGCACGCTTAACGTTTGACGACGATCGGTATTATGAGTTTATGTGTTTTGATGTACCGAAGGTAGTTCGGAGTCCCGGATGATATCAGGGACATGACAAGGAGTCTCAAAATGGTCGAGACGTAAAGATCGATATATTGGACGACTATATTCGGACATCGGAAAGGTTCCGAGTGATTCGGGTATTTTTCGGAGTACCAGAGAGTTACGGGAATTCGCTGGGGAGTATATGGGCCTTATTGGGCTTTAGGGGAAAGAGAGAAGAGGAAGGTTGCGCCCCCCAAGGCCTAGTCCGAATTGGACTAAGGGGAGGGGCTGCGCCCCCTCCTTCCTTCTCTTCTCTTTTCCCTTTCCTTCTCTCCTACTCCTACTACTTGGAAGGGCTCCTAGTTCTACTAGGAAAGGGGGAATCCTACTCCCGGTGGGAGTAGAACTCCCCTAGGGCGCGCCATATAGAGGACCGGACCTCCCCCTCCTCCACTCCTTCATATACGTGGGTAGAGGCACCCCACAGACACACAAGTTGATCAGTTGATCTCTCCCAACCGTGTGCGGTGCCCCTCTCCACAGAAACACACCTCGGTCATATCGTTGCAGTGTTTAGGAGAAGCCCTGCACCGGTAGCTTCATCATCTCCGTCACCCCGCCGTCATGCTGACAAAACTCTCTCGCGAGGTTCTACTAGATCAAGAGCTCGTGGGACGTCATCAAGCTGAACGTGTGCTGAATGCGGAGGCTCCGTACGTTCGGTGCTTGATCGGTTGGATCGCGAAGAAGTTCGACTACATCAACCGTGTCACTAGACGCATCCGCTCCCGGTCTACGAGGGTACGTAGACACGCTCTTCCCTTCATTGCTATGCATCTGGTAGATAGATCTTGCGTGATCGTAGGAATTTTTTTGAAATACTACGTTCCCCAACAGATATAGCAACACAAACATGCACACATATGAACAGTGTTTAGGGGCTAAGCCAAATTCTCACCCCGGGGAAAAAGTTGGATCTAGCGGTGCGGGATGGAGGGATCCAGGTCATCGGCACAGTTTGGATCGGGGGTCATCGCCGTCCAGGCCGAGGGCGGACGGGATCGTCCCGGCCGGAGGTTGAAGGAGCCTGTGGTGGCTCCGGCGAAGGCCAACGACGGGAGGGGCAGAGGAGGCCGGAACTGGGCGGCGGAGTGCCTCTCCGATGGGATCTCTTCAGATCCGGCCCGGAGCGGACGCGGGGTGGGGTTGGCGAGGTCGGCCGCGGCTAGGTGGCGCAACCGGCGAGGCGGCGCCGGCGGGCCGCTGCGGTGGTGGTGCGCGCAGTGGTTGCGGCGATGGCGGCGTACCGGTGGCGGAGCAGCGGTGAGCGCTGGAGGCGCGGAGGCGGGGCGTGACGGGGCCGGTAGTGGGTGCTCCACGACGGCGGGGTCAGAAGAGGTCGGGAGGAGCGGGGAGTGCGAGAGCCAGGCGTGGCGGAGGCGGGCGATGCGGCTCGGGGATGGGCCTACGGCGGCGGGCGGCTCGGGCCGGGCGGGCTTTGCCCGCGGGGTGGCTGGAGCGGTGGAGGGCTGAGGTGGCGCTGCGGGATAGGGCGAGAGCGGCTAGGAGGCGGTGGAAGGCCAATCTGGAGGCGACAAGTGGCAGGGTTGAGGTGGGTGCGCCGGATTTGGAGGTGGAGGGGGTTGGTGCGCGCAGAAAACGAGGAGGGGAGGCTAGAGGTTAGGGGAGGTTAGGTTTTGGCCAAAATTGGCAGGTTAGGGGGGTTTATATAAGGAAGGGGGGTTAGGACTAGGGTTTTGAGGCCATTTCGAGCCGTTCGATTTCGATCGGATGGCTCCGGCGAGAGGGGATGGCATAGGTGGCTAGTGGGCTGTGCAGAAGGCCTCGAGCTGAGACGAGAGAAGAGAGAGAGTGGCCCGGCGGGGTTTTCGGAGACCGAAAACGTCCTTCGTTTGTCCGACTATAATGCCGCTATAGTTTTAACGGTTGGGCTATCAAACGAGCTTCGAATGCGAGGAAATTTGGCAGACGGTGTACCTACACTATAATAAGACCGCACGTCAAGTTTCAACCTATTTCGATAACATTTTCTGGCACTTATAAAATAAATATTCGGAGGTGCCGCGGGTGCGTGCGAGTGTGTCTGGGCTCAGAACGGACAACAGAGAGGACGGGGGATCGGACAACTGCGAACGGATGCAAGTTTCAAAAACATGCTGATGAAATGCACACGATGACACGGCAAAATGCAACACGCAAGCAGATGACATGGCAACGACAGCAAATAAGAGGAAGACACATGGTGCATTAGTCTCGGGGTGTCACAACACTCGCCTACTAACAAGAGATCTCGTCCCGAGATCTTAGGAACGAGACGGAAGAGGAAAAAAAGGAAGAAGGTGAAACCAAAGAACCTTGAGAGGTTGATCCACTTGAAAGGAAGAATGCAACGGAGATGAATGAGATTGATAAGCTTTGGTAAAATGAGGAAACAAGGCATACGATGAGAACCAAGAGCTTAAGTTACAAGAGATGCATTGGAACCAGTCTGGTTAAGTGGGATAGACAAGGAATAAGAACAAGAAACTTTAGATACCACTCCGGTTGAATATGAATGGAATAGAACATGAGAAATAACTTGAGGGATGGAATAATATTGGATGAGAGGAACAACATAATGCCTTCGGAAGAATTGAAAGACTGAAATGAAAAGAACGGATAAGAGAACAACAAGTTCCACCACGAATGAATTTGAAAGAATCCTTAGAAGGAAGGATTGAACGGAGTTGTTGGAAAATGAACAACAAAAGATTTGATTTGCGTGGGCTTATGTAACCATCTCAAAACTTTAGGTGAAATTCTACCACTCCGAAAAATTTAATAGTTGATATGAACGAAGAAATGCAAAACTCCACTTCCAAAAGAATACGGAGAATTAATTGCACTTTGAGATGCAAGAAGAACAATGCTTGAGCTGCTCCACCAGAATTTTGATGAACACTTGAAGAATGATTAAATGATGAATTGCCGTGAAGAACTCCGGTACGAATGGATAATGAGGTCGGAATGGAGGATGAAAAGAATAAGATTAAAGCCTTGCGATGATTTAGAAGAAGATTCCGACGAGATGGCTGAGGAAACTTTGAACTCTGGAAAAGAAAAGGTAAAAACGCTTGGGACTAGAATTTGTTCATCATGAACAAACTCCGAAGGAAGGAATTAATCAACTTCATGAAAGAAGAATAAGAATTAAGTTATGCTTATCCTCCAACAATAAATTGATGAGAAGCAATGGATTTGCATACAACTTACTCGCTTTGAAATTGCAAAAAGAGGGATATAGCGCAAACCTTATGGAGTGATGAAAGAGAACAAGCCACCGTAAGGCATTGAAAGTGAGTGCATACAAGAGAATGAATCGCCAGGAAGAATAAAGAACTTGAGGAAATTTAGATACAAGAGAACGAAGAGATCACGAACTGATTAAAGAATACTTGGATGAAGCATCGGAAGAATTATGGAGACGAACGAAGAGACATCAATTGAGAATAGTTGGAGGATGAAGTTGAAAAACTGAGAACGAAGAAATCTTCTGAAATGATGGCCTTCGGAGGATCAATAAATTGAAAGAACTCATGAAATGCTCCAACTATTGGCGATCGGAATAATTCGAGAGGATATCATTAAGCTAGAAGCATGAATCTTTGAGAGAACGGACAAGATTTAAGAGAAACTCTTCTTCGGTCTACAAATGTCGAGAATGATGACGCAGAACACCACCAAAATTGTTCATGTACTCTTGAAGAATGAAAAGAGGGAAAGTTGAACCAACGTTGAAAAGAATTTGAAAACGATCTTCGGAAGACATGTGACTGATGGAATCCATACTTATGTCACACTTTGAAAAGAATTTGGGAATAGCTCCGGAAATATTAGAAGAGTCAGGTAAGATCCCGGGAAAAGACCTGTGGGTTAGGGCCCACTGAAAGAAAACACCATTGGAAAGGATTGTTTGAATGAGAAACGACGCACCGGAATAATTGAAAGACTCGAATGAGGTGACAACCTCGAATTAATTGAAGGCAACACAAATCTCCTGAGACGTCTTCAGAACTCCGGAATAATTAAATGGTGAGAGGCGAATGAGCAAGGGGAAACATTTTAGTCGAGGGAAAGAATATGAAGAACACCGAAAACTTGAATTGAATCCATCGGAGAAAAAGAGGGGATGAAGAACGACGAACTAGACGAGAAATCACCAGTTGAAATAATTGAGGAAAGCAAGCAAAGGCTTCACACGAGTAGGACGGATACTCGATTAAGGACTCCGGCTCCGAGAAGAAAAAGGGTGGTCGGGTGGGAAAAGAAAGACCACTTCGGATGGGGAAAACGTCGGTTGGAAACAACTGAGGATTGAACTGCAAAAGGCGAAGAGGATTGAATCAACTTGACGAGAATTGCACCCAATGAAAAGAGCAGAAATCGCAACGAACGAAAACTAACCGCGTGATCCTAGAATTTTTTTTGAAGGGGGAGATGACGAGGTTACAAACCTAGGGTAGGGTCACAGGCCTGAACAAGGTACCCCACCCAAGGTCGCTACCCCAGAAGATCAAAAGACAAAACCTACGATGATAAGAACAGTCGACTGAGATGGCCCAAGAGGACATCCCACTCGACCGAACATCACATACCAGACGACTCAACTTCACTTGACCCGTCCAAGGCACTCGACCCCCGAAGGTCAAAGGTCCCTTAGGACAGCAACGGTCTGGGATTTACTCACCGTAGTGAATGCCTTTATTACTCTTTACTGCGGACGTTATAAGTAACGTCCGCCTTAATGTACATTGAACCCTTAGTAACGTGGAGCATGGCTGGGGTCCAAGCGCACTATATAAGCCACCCCCTCCTCCAGTACAAGGGTTCGCATCCTTGTAACTCACACATATACACACTTCAGTCGACCGCCTCCGGGCACCGAGACGTAGGGCTGTTACTTCCTCTGAGAAGGGCCTGAACTCGTAAAACACCTTGTGTACAACTCCACCATAGCTAGGGCCTTGACTCCTCATTCGTACCCCCTACTCGTACTGTCAGGCTTAGAACCATGACAGGAGAGGAGTAATTCAAATTACCTATGTCAAGATTCCTCACCAGAGTGACGAAGGGGCTGAGGAGTAAAAAGAATTCCTACTCTTCGATATAACTAGACTCCAAAATCAGTTTTCTTATAGACTCGACAATGGCCAAACTGCGATTAATCAAGGGGCTCCTATGGTCAGTCGAGGCTCTGGTACCAACCTGTCACACCCAAGATGCGATTCTATCCCGCATTTCGGGAGCTTAGCAAGATGTATATCATTACATCGTACCATTACATAAATATATGGGGATACATACAAGTCATACAATTCCACATGAATACACAAGTCATCCAACTACGGTTGAAAACACATGAAAACACTCGACATCCATCCTGCTATCCCAGGCTATCGACCAGGAACCTATCCCAAGATTGACGAAGAAGAAGAAGAAAGAACTCCAACACAAGTAACATCGCTCTCACGTCAAGTCATCAGAAACCTGCACCTGCAACTATTGTTTTAGTATCTGTGAGCCACGAGAACTCAGCAATCCCATAACCATGGGTGTCAAGACTAGCAAAGCTTAATGGGGATGGAGAGGTTAGGTGGTGAGGTTGCAGCAACGGGTAAGCATTGTATGGTGGCTAGCTTACAATTACAAAAATAAGAAGAGCATCTACGAAAACGGTCGAAAACTAGTAATGACCACTAAGTGATCCTATCTACTTACGTCCAAACATAACCTCATCGCGTTCTCTTCCCGAACTTACTCGAAAAGAGACGATCACGGTTACTCACGCGGTTGGTGTATTTTATTTTGGATCCTCTGACAAGTTTTCTAGAACCGGATATTAACAAATTCCAATCTGCCACATAACCGCGGGCACGACTTTCGAAAGATCATAACTCTGCAGGGGTATCCCAGCTTAGCCCATCACAAGCTCTCATGATCAGAAGAGGTAAAACCTCTTATCTTAGGGAAGGCCCGAGCGTCCTCGGAATCCCGGTGCACAAGTTCTTCGAAGAAAGGAAAACTAGCCCAAGCAGATCTCCCAGTGAGTCAGACCCGTGTCCAGAGCCGCGCGCTCTCCATCTACGGACTCATCCGTCTATGCGAAGTGGACGACAGCCAGACTACTCGAGTTGCCTTGAGGTGGCACCACCGACTGCTAGGTAGGTGGGCCAACACTCAAGTTGAGCACTGGCCTGGGGGGGGGGGGTTGAATCAATAATCCTCGGCTTTATAACTCCCTTGGCAAGTTTTAGT
>LR738710.1:696261707-696283626 GCA_902687465.1 Secale cereale | reverse complement strand
AAACCAAAGTTGGATCTCCTCGGGAAAGCTTTAATTTAAGCGAAGAAGCAAGGGGGGGGGGGCATAAACTTCAATCGTGTAAGGAACGCAAAATCAAGGAACATAACACTGGTTTATCGGTTCTTATGGTGGCATGAGTGGAACAAAACACCGAGCAAAAGGCCAAGCCTTCCACCCATTGCCAAGTATATAGGTGCATTATTTAACATAAGATATATTTTGATATTCCAACAATCCAAGTTCCTACATGGAGCAATCTTCATCTTCACCCGCAACTAACAACGCTATAAAAGGGGCTGAGCAAGCGTTAACATAACCATACAATGGTTTGCTGGGATGGTGTCAAAGGTTAGAGGTTTCATGGCAACAATGAGAGGCTGACAGATAAATAGATAGGTAACGCGACATATAGCGATAGCATCGAGACAACTAGCATGGCAATGATAGTAATGAGATCCAAGGTGACGGTCATCTTGCTTGAGATCCCGCTAGGAAGAAGAACGAGTCCATGAAGAAGACGAAGCCACGAAGACGAACAAGCGTAGTCGAACGAATCCTCATGATCGCAATGAAACAGGCACTAATGAGAAGAAGCAAGCAACACGGTAAACACACAACACATAAACAAGACAAGATGCTCAACCAAGTATGATGCATGACAAGGCTACATGATGCTAATCATGGCAAGAGATGATGCAAACAAGAACATCACAACAAGCAAGTTTAAATGAGGCCTAAAACAACGTAGACTACTGCAGGTTGCTGCTAACGCGACACTACGATCAGAGACCCTTTGATGAAACTGTGTGCGATGCATTAATCACAAACGGGGATGTAAAAAACCGTCAAAAAAGGTGCAAAACGTTTGCGATGGAGGATTCATCAAACACGGTTCAGATTTTTGTTGCGTGCGCGATGCAGGGCACACGGTTGACCCACTCGAACTATTTGCGATGAGGAAGAACAACAGAAACGGGCAACCATATCAATGTGTGTGCGATATACGTCATACAGTTCGCTCCGATGAACCGTTTGCTATTAGGGAGTGGAACATAAACGGTTAGCCGGATCAGGGTGTGTGTGATATAGGGCATACATTTCACTCAGACGAACTGAATTCGATTAGCGAACGCAACAGAAACGGTTCAACTTAACAAGATGTGTGTGATACGTGGCAAACAGCCGACTCGGATGAATTGCTTGCGATGAGAATTTACAACACAGACGGGTAATAAAGTTAGTTCGTGTGCGATTCTGTGTGTACAAAAAACTATGAAAAATGCAAACTAGTTGCTTGCGGTGGCTAGGAGTATCGCACACGATGCGTCTGTGACTACTCATGTGCGATGATTAGTAAGTTACACACATGCATTTCCTTATGTTAACACATGTGTGATAAATAACATGTGGCACCGGATACGGTATTCGGGTTGTGTGTGTGCTCCACTTAGTCTTCCCGCGCTCCAGCGAATGCTTCTCGCGCTCCACATGGCTGAATTATAAAATCCATGCCTATTCCCTCACCGGTTTCCCACCACCAGCTAACGACTTGCTGCATATAACCCAGGCGACAACGCACCGCCATGACACTCTGCGAAGATCTAGTCCTCACCCATCTACCATTAGTTATTCCAAGCATGCCAGGCAATGACCAAAGGTTCGACTTCGACGCCTACCTGCGTTACATCTTCGGCGAGGAGAACAAGCCGGAGGAGGACGAGGAGCAAGAGCTTCATCGGCCGGTGCAGGCACCATGGCCCATCGATAGCGATATCGGCGTCGCAGTCTTTGGGAGCACAATCAACATATTGCAGAGGAGGTGTGATGAGCAGTTTGCCATCCACCGTGCAAAAGATCCAGAGCTGCTCGGCGGCATGATCAATGACCCACCCGAAGAGCCGCTGTCACCAGTGCTCATCGAGAGCCTGATGCTCCGCAAGAAATGGGCAGAGGACCTCTGTGATTCAGTCAAGACAAAGGCAGCTTGCGGCTTCATCATTGCCCGCGGCGGTAGTGTCAACCTCGATCCCGATGATGTGGTGGCCAGGCTCGAGTGCATCCTTGGCGGAGTTCACGTCCCTGACGAAGTCGAACATCGCCAACGTGATATCTTGAGGATGCAGGTGATCGACGGAATTTTCTACCACGCCAGAGACAAGGAAATGGAGTGGTTCTTCGGAGTTGTCATGTGCGCGATTGCATGCTGTCAAGCTCTTATGGAAGAGGCCCAATAGCCCCAAGAGCCTCCCGGCGCCAGCAACTCTGTAGGCGGAGGCGGGTCGGGACACTCGGAGTGAACGGCCGTAAGGGTGCTATGCTGATCATGGAGTCCGAGAAGACCATCGTCGGAAGGCCGCCAGCTCAGCCTTTTAGCTAATATTTTATTATAATTGTATGCATATGTAGGTCGTGAGTGTTCTGGGCCTTGCCGCATTTGGCATTTTAAATTAACCTAAATATGTAAGACAATTATTAAGAATTATTAACCATTGCCATTGTAACTTTGCCTCAAAGGCGAGTAGAGCGCGCGCAGGGACGCCAGAGCGGAGCACGCCGCGGCCGCCTCAATGGCGAGCAACCACGTGGTCAACTTTCTGCCATTAATAAATTTTGACCTTGTTTCTCGTCACATTGCTGATTACAACACAATAAGTAATTGCAAATTTGTTCACACCTATCAAACTAATATGTGTTCACACTTAGCACTGGGCTATAAAAACTACCACTACTGCAGGTTGCTGCTGTCGCGACACTACGATCAGAGACCCTTTGACGAAACTGTGTGAGATGCATTAATCCCAAATGGGGATGTAAAAAAGCCGTCAAAAAAGGTGCAAAACATTTGCGATGGAGGATTCATAAAACACGGTTCAGATTTTAGTTGCGTGTGCAATGTAGGGCACACGGTTAACCCACTCAAACTGTTTGCGATGAGGAAGAACAACATAAACGGGCAGCCATATCAATGTGTGTGCAATATATGGCATACAGTTCGCTCCGATGAACCGTTTTCTATTAGGGAGTGCAACATAAACGGTTAGCCAGATTTGGGTGTGTGTGATATAGGGCATACGGTTCACTCGGATGAACTATTTTCGATTAGCGAACGCAACATAAACGGTTCAACTTAACAAGATGTGTCTGATACATGGCAAACAACCGACTCGTATGAACTGTTTGCGATGAGAATTTACAACACAGACGGGTAATACAGTTAGTTTGTTTGCGATTCTATGTGTACAAAAAACTTTGAAAAATGTAAACTAGTTGCTTGCGATGGCTAGGAGGATCGGGTCGGAAGCCTGCAGTGACTCGGGACTATTCCTTCCATTATAGAATAAATCATATCCATTGATAAAGAAATAACATCCATTGTGCTCAAGCGACTTTGAAAACCTCAATCATAATACCGGTTATTGATAACCATAATAAAAATCCAGCCATATTGGCTATTCAAGATTTGAATAATATAATCCAGTATGAAAACCTCAATTACTCAATATCATCATGAAAATCCAGCCAAGTTTGGCTATTAAAGATTTGAATAACATAATCCGGAGTTAAATACCCGGCGGCTCTTGGCCGATGGCGACTTAATGCACATCCATTGCAATCTAGGACTTTTGCAACCTGGCGGCTTATAGCCTTTATGAAAATCAATAATTGATAACCCTTTTGAAACACCAATTTCAATTTTTGATGATGGGCTTGAACTTAATCATTTATATAAGACATAGCTCTGCAAATCCTGCACAAAGTTTGAACAACGTATGCCATGGCGACTTAACGTCAATGGCCAGGGCGGGTAACAACCCAAACATAATATAGTCTTATGCAATTATGGAAAAGACTAGCATTAAGGCCATTCAAGCCAAAACATATTGGCGACTTAAGGTAGCAAGGGCGGGTTATCGAACCTGGCATATTCATATAACTAGGAAAACATACATGTAGGATTGATTTATACTGCTGGCTTACATTGCCGTGCCAAGTGAGGGTAGAAATCCAATGATTTATAAGCGCATGATTCCAATGGCGCAATCCAAAATATACTGGCGACTTAACGTCCAAAGCCAGAGCGGGTTATCAAACCTCGCATATTCATCTAACAATTTGAAAAATATATCTGGAAAATTGGCTCAATTGCCGACTTACATTGCCACGTCCAGTGAGGGTGACAACCCAAGTATTCATAAGCGCATAATCCCAATTGCGCAATTCAAAGTATACTGGCAACTTAACGTCCAAAGCCAGGACAGTTTATCAAATCCAAAGATGTTCAATGACGAGCCATATAATCAAGGTTACATGGCCAGTGAAATTGGTTCATACTGCCGTCTTATCATGCCAGACGCAGCAAAGGGTAACAACCCCAAAAATGCCTCAGAGCTTAAACTCCAAGTGCACAATCATATCATACTCGCGACTTATTGTCCAGAGCCAGACCGGGTTATCAAAAACCACGGATATGTTCAAATATGAGCCGTAGAGATTAAGGCTACTTGGCCTGAATCGTTTTAAACCATATGTCAATATGGTACAAAGATGAACCCAAAAATGTTCAAATAGAAATAACAAATCAGAAAAAACAAGGCTTTCATAGGCTGCCAAGCCTAAAAATCAAGTGCTTTCAAAGGGCCGCGCAGCCGCTGAGTTAAACGTTCATGCGACATTATAAGCCGGGCCTCACATGACCAATCATCGTTTCAACTTTGACAAGTTCAGGGTCTGTATAAGATTGACTGTCAAATGTACAGCGGGTCATTCCAGTCAATCTGGGCAGAGTGTCAGACTTAAAAAGGCAGGATAACCCGGGTTTTTAGGTGAATACACCTGGCTTCCAAGCCTAGCTTTTAAGCCTATTACAAGGGTCATAAAAACTCTTGTCCATCGAACAAAGAGCCCCCAAGTAATATTTTATTAAAGGCATACAAGCCGGATCAAGAGGGTAATCAAGGCTCTGCTCATTAAGCAGGCCGCCCCCAAATAATATCAAAGCAGGGTACCTATGTTTGAGTTGTGCTTTGCAATAGACTCTCTTTGGTCCCTTTAACCTGGGTAGTGTCAGGGATATTACTACCAAGTATAAACCGCCCAGGAGGGGCCGGTTTATGACTATCAAGATTACTCTTACTAAAGCCCAACAGAGCAGGGAGCAAGATGCTTTAGCCCAGGAGGTGTAGCGCCTAAGTGTTAGGGCCCATGATTGTAAATCCCCGTACTGCGGGTAACTTGTGATGTAAGATAGGAAGGATAGAGACCGAGCCGGACACGTTTATGAGCCGGCCTCGTGACTCTGTAAACCGGATCGGGCGTCACCTTGTGTATATAATGGGACGACCCGGCGACGGTTCAAGGCAGAGAACAACAGTTCGAGACACATGCAAAGCGGATTCGCTCCCTGGTCATCGAAACCCTAGCAATATTACACCAAACAAGACGTAGGCTTTTACCTTCATCGAAGGTGCGGAACTAGTATAAAATCCATGTGTCCTTGTCCACTTTAACCCCTTTAAGCTAACCCGTTGCGATGGCCTCACGACTAAGTCCTTTTGCTAGGACATCTGCCGTGACAAAACCACGACAGTTGGCGCCTACCGTGGGGCTATCGCATGATGGTTTCGAGTTCTTGAAGGGCAGCTTTGAAGTACTCAAGGGCTATGCAGTGCGCCGGATGACCAATAGTCGTCGCGGCAAGATCTACATTGACGATGCAGGCTGGGGCCCCGAGGCCGATTCAATCGAATACGGGTACCGGGTCCCCTTTGGCGGCATCCACGTCTTCATCGGCAAGATCGGCAAACCGGGCCCTGAGCCGGACATCTTCCCCAACATCATCGAGCCGGCTCAGCGTGCGAGACCTGCCCGGATTCAGCCCATCGTGAAGCACATTTTTGTTGGAGCCGTTCATGGAGTGCAAGCTGAGGACGGATCAGACTCTGGCGGTGAGACTGTTGTCTATTCCGGCGACGAATCGTCCTCTAGAGAGACATAATCTTTATACCTATTGCAGGATGGCCGGTCTGAGGGCTGTTCCGATGGTGACAGTATTCCGGACACCCTTGATCCGCCAAACCGGGTTGCTGTCTTCATGGCCGGATCACAACCTATGCAGCTGTCATCAACTACAGCGGCGTTAACATCGGACACGGCGGGAGCTAGGGCTGGAGGTCCTGATCCGTCGCCGGCCGAAGCTTTGTCCGCCTTGGTTGATACTTTGACAACACTGTTAACGGTAGAGGTAGCACATGCCAATAAGGAGCAGCATGATGCGGAAGTCGCTCAGGTGAAAAGCCGGATAGATCAAGCCAAGTTGGACCTAGCTGCTGAGAGAACCAGGATGGCTGCCAAATAGGCCGAGTTAGATGCTTAGGCTTATCGACTCATGTTGGATCAGGCCGCTTCACACGAGGTAATGAGGAGAAGGCAACGATCTCGCCTGCCACCAGTTTATGAGGCAAGGAACCTTTTTAGCACGCCAGGAGCAGGGACCAGTAATGTAATGCCCAGGATGGAGTTATACCTCCTACATGTCGAGGCACGACTTAAAGGCATAAGTCCATCCTAGAATGATCTCAAGTTTGGTATCTTTGCACGACTCATGTAAAAGAGGGATTATATTGCAAAAGGAGATAGTTGGCTTACACTCGCCACTTCACACAATACATTACATAAGCAAAACATCATTCAGAACATCACAGCCCATCTAAGGGTAAGATCCAAAAGAAAGATACCAAAACAACAAAAGCCACAGGACAGGATCGAATCCTAGTAGAAACCACTACTGAACGTCAAAACGTCACAAACAAACAGCCAAACTCTTCATCGAGCTCCCAGTGAAGAACTGACCCAACTCCTGCATCGAACTCGGCTGAACCTGCATCTGGTGTGGTGAAGTAACTGTGAGCCACAGAGGACTCAGCAATCCCGTTCCCGGGTAACAAGACTATTTAAGCCTTTGGGTGAGGACAAGGCTGAAGAAAGAACGAGAGGTGAAGGAACAAACAAGAGTCTGCAGCAGCAACTAGCACTAACTTACGCAATAGAGAGCGAGAAGAGAAGAGCATCGGTCGAAAGGTGATCACGAAGTGATCCTAACTAAAGCCGGTCAAACATAACCCCACCGTGTTCAACTCCCGAATCCCTATTCGGAAATTGACAGTCACGGTACACACGCTGGTAGTGTATTGAAACATTGTGTCAAGTTTTCTACAACCGGAATTAACAAGCTCCCATCTGCCACATAACCGCGGGCACGGCTTTCGAAAGTTCAAACCCTGCAGGGGTGTTCCAACTTGACCCATTACAAGCCCACGATCCGCGGAGTCGCAACTCCATAGTTGGGAAGACCCGAGTATTCTCGGAATCCCGTGCTCAAGTTAAACCGAACTAAGGTAAGGCTAATCCAGCAAATCCTCCCGGCGTGTCGACACCCTGATAGTAGCCGCGCGTATCTAGGTCTCAGGACACGACCGGATGGGCGAAGCTACAGGACCCAAACCTCGAGTTTCCCCGTGGTGGTTCCCGCAGGCTCCCCGTTTGGGACCAACACCATCGGCACTGGCCCCCCCTGCTATGTAGAAAAGGATCCTCGAGGGAGCGACCCCCTATGCAAATTTAATTAATTAATTAAGTTGTTATTATGAGGCAAATAGTACCAAAAGTTGGGACTTGCTGGAAAAGACTTAGCACTTAGCGGTTTATCAAGGGGGTCCCATACACCCCAACCGTGTTAGGAACGCATAATCAAGGAACATAACACCGGTTTATACGGTTCCTAACGGCATGAGTGGAACAAAACACCAAGCAAAAGGCTTAGCCTTCCACCCTGCCAGTATATAGATGATTTCATTTAAGCATTTATATAGTGTGATATAACCCAACCAAACTTCAACATGAAGCAAGCATCTTCAAACTTCACCTGCAACTAACAATGCTATAAGAGGGGCTGAGCAAAGCATACTTAGCCAAGCAACGGTTTGGATAGGTAGGTTGGTTAAACATGGCAATTGGTTACAAGTAGGAGGCTGACAAGAAGACATGGGCATCGAGGCAAAACTATAGAGCGGAACTACTAGCAAGAGGCAAAAATAGTAATGGTATCCGGGTTCGGTCATCTTGCCTGGGAATTCCACAGAGGAGAAGAACGGAGCCAAGAAGAAGACGGAGCAACAGTCGAGCGGATCCTCACAACTCCGGAACGAAACCGAAGCTAACAAGAGAAGCAAACCGGAAAGAAAGAAACAACACGGTAAACACACAAGCAAAAACATGGCATACGATGCACAAACAAGTATGATGCATGTCCGGTTTAAATATGCATGGCATGATGACATGATGCAAAGCAAAAATAAAAACACAAGCACAAAAGGAACACCCGGGCAACCCGGAACATCTGGAATCTTCTGGAAGCTTCTGGAATCTTCTGGGACGTCGGTCTCGGGCGTCACAACTCTCCCACACTAACAGAGGATCTCGACCCGAGATCCTAGAGATATCACCGGGTAAAAACGGAAGAGGAAGAGGTAAAACAAAGTTGCTTCTTTGACAGACGAGTGAAACCAAGAACCTTGAGAGGTTGAGCAAATTGAAAGAAGAAAGCAACGGAGATGAATGAAGTTAAGAGCACTCCGTTAAAAGGAGGAACAAGGAGCACTATGAGAACCTTGAAGGTTGAAAGACATGAAACAAGAGCTTACGGACGGAAAGAATATGAAACCGCAATGGTATAGCCAAGGAATAAGTATGACAGAATTTGGGCAGCACTTCGACTGAAAATGGAAGGAATTGGACAAGAACTTGGCAAGTTGAGATGATACTTGCTGAAAACAACAACACACAGCCTCCGGAACAATTAAAAGAATGGCACAAGGTGTAAGAAAGATTCAGACAGCACTCCGGTTAAAAGATAGGCAAAACTAGATAAGATGATGGAACTTGAATGAAAATACAACACTCCGGTTAAATAGATAAACAATGAAAGAACATGATATAGATATGACAAGATGATGGTTTGGAGAGAGCAACATCCCAAAGCCTCCGGAACGAAAGAATAGCATATAAGATCGTTGGAAAGAAAAGATCGAAGAAGAAGATTACAACTTCTCCCACGAATGAATTAGAAAATCCTCCTTACGGAGAAGGGTTGAACAGAGTTGTTGGAATTCAACAACGAAAAGAATAAGTTCATAGTGGACTTATGTAAAACATCTCAAAATTACGAGGTGACAACCAGCCACTAATGGAAAACAATTTGATTGGATTGAGATCAACAAGGAGATGAAAAACTTATTTCACCGGAATGATAAATGAAGAACTTGGGTCATTTACAAGCACCATAATAGCAAAAACCTTAGGGAAAAGCTTTAGGTGAAATACAACCCAAGAAAACTCCAACGAATAAATTGAATGGTTGGAAAGATCTCCTGAATAAAGAAAATGATGGGTTTAAATATCTCATTCTTGACAACTTGTGAATCATAAAACATGAAGAAATTGTCAAAAATGACATACCACCATCTGAAAAGATACGGGAGAAAGAATTGCAATTGGAAAGCATGATGAAGAATGCTTGAGCTCCAACAAGAATCTTGATGAAAACTTCGAGTATGAATTAAAACATGATGAACCACCATGGGAACTCCGGTAATGAAAGCATGAGAAGCGAAAGATGAAAAGAATAAGATTTAAGGCCTGCGATGAATTAGATGGAGCTTGAAATGATAAAATTGAAACAACATGGATCTCCGGAAAACAAGATAAAGAATTTAGAACCAAGAATATGATATGATGAACAAGCTCCAGACAAAAGAATTAAATCACCTGAAGGAACAAGAATAAGAGTTATGTAATGCATCTCCTTCACCAATTTAAATTGATGACAACCAAAGGATTTGGCATACTACTTATTCTCGTTGGAAAGAATTAAAGAAAGATCTAGCACAAGCTCAGATAATTATTCAACAAAGCACCGGTAGAATTGTGAAAAGAACAAATGAATTGATATGATGACAACGGAAGGGTAAACTTAAAAGAACCACCGAAAGAATTGGAGACGAACGAAGAGACATCAATGAAGAATAGTTGGAGGTTGAAGTTGAAAACTGAGAACGAAGAAATCTTCTGAAATGATGGCCTTCGGAGGATCACAAAGAAAAGAATTCATGAAATGCTTCGGATGGCATAAAAGAATTCATCACAATCAAACGATAATGAGGATGGCAAGAAGGTAGAACCACAACTCTTCAAGAGAACGGGCCAAGATTTAAGAGAAACACTTCTCCGGTCTTCAATTGTTGAGAGTGAAGACGAGAAATGCCATAAGAATTGTTGAGCACTCCGGAAGAATAAAAGGATGGGAGGTGGAGCTAAAGATGGAAATAATTGAAAACAAGCTTGGAGAAGGCATGTGACTGATGGAAATCATTCTTACGTCACACTTTGACAGAATTTGAGTATAACTCCAGAAAACAAATAGAAGAGTCAGGTAAGATCCTGGAAAAGACCTGCGGGTTAGGGCCCACTAAAGAAATCACCGTTGAAAAGATTGCTTAAGAGATATTGCACCGGTTGAATTAAATGGCTTGAATAAGATAACAATCTCAAAATAGCTTGAACGGATTAAGAATGGAATTATGAATCTTCAGCACTCCGGATATGAATAGCAAGAGGAGAATGATTAATTTGTGCACCGGAATAAGAAAACATTGTGAAATGAGGAAAGGATAAGATCAACACCGAAATCTTGAATTACATCCACCGGAGAATTCGAGAACAAAAGAATGATGAACTTGGAGCTCTTGAGCAACTTCACGATAATTCACCGGATAAGAACATTGAAGGGAAAGAATGAAGAAATATCACATGAATAAATGGATACTTCATCTGAGAATTTGGCTCCAAGAATAAGAAGGGTGGGAGGGCGGGAAAAAACAAAGACAACTTGAGATGAATGAAACAGACAATCGTCAGATTTCTCAACGGCGTCTGTATGGAAAAACTTGAAGAGAAAGCACACCGGTTAAAAAGGATTAACATGAAGATCTTGATGATCAAGAAGAATTAGCACTCCCATAGAAATATGAGAATATCGATTATGAAAGGTATGGAATCAACATTTGACATCGAAGCAACTCGAATACCAGAATCAAAACAAAAACAAAGGATAGATATTGAACGAATGAATTCCGCAGATACATCAACTTGACGAGAAGCCAGTTGAGAGAACAAAAAGTAAATAAAAGGAACAAGGATCAGATAGAACAAATACAGGATAGAAGTTTCGTTCGACATCTTCGTGCTGAAAGCTCATGGAACGTGTTACAAAAGGGTTTTGTCATCCCCGGATCAGCATAGCCAAGGACCCTTTAAGATGCAACTCCCGATCAGAACAAGTCCATAAAACCACTTCACTCAATGTAGAACCCCAAACTTCATATCGAGCATCCGTTGGAAGAATGCCTAGAACTACTAGATGAACCCACCTATAGATTTCCGAAAGTTTCCAGTTATGCAATCAGGTGTTGGGGATACACGGGAAGCACCGCGCAATCAACTCTAAACCTACATCCAGGTGTATCCATCCTTCAACACATAACCAGTCTTTCTCGGAAACTGTTTACCTCGGACCTTCGAAAAGCATCCACTATAACAAGCTATGGCAATACTCTCGAACTACCTCCCCAGTACTGGGTGATGTCGGGGTTATCTTGCCACTGGCCGTATAGGAGAGATTTTCGATGTTGGCCGTCTTAAGTATTTAGTACTGCCGCGATATGCTTGTGTCAATGATACCCCGAAGCTCAACTCCTCGGCAACAGGAGGCATCGAGAACAATATCCTTGTCACAAGAACATCGAAACAATCCCAGAATACTCGCGGGATCCTAAAAAAAAATTTGGTGCAATTTTTGAAAGTAGAAGAGAAAAGAGTAATCGTCAGGAGTCCTCACCAGAGAGAAAGGGGATGAGAAGCAAAGAAATCCTACTCTCCGATATATATATAGGACTCAAAAAGTTTTTCAGTGTGTGCCTAGACTCAACCGTCAACGATTCGATCAATCAGTGGGGCTTCTAGGTCGGACAAGGCTCTGAATACCAACTTGTAATGCCCAGGATGGAGTTATACCTCCTACGTGTCGAGGCACGACTTAAAGGCATAAGTCCATCCTAGAATGATCTCAAGTTTGGTATCTTTGCACGACTCATGTAAAAGAGGGATTAAATTGCAAAAGGAGATAGTTGGCTTACACTCGCCACTTCACACAATACATTACATAAGCAAAACATCATTCAGAACATCACAACCCATCTAAGGGTAAGATCCAAAAGAAAGATACCAAAACAACAAAAGCCAC
This sequence comes from Secale cereale, assembly GCA_902687465.1. NCBI lineage: Eukaryota > Viridiplantae > Streptophyta > Magnoliopsida > Poales > Poaceae > Secale > Secale cereale. The sequence continues at coordinate 696,271,271 of LR738710.1, read as the reverse complement.
AGGACAGGATCGAATCCTAGTAGAAACCACTACTGAACGTCGAAACGTCACAAACAAACAGCCAAACTCTTCATCGAGCTCCCGGTGAAGAACTGACCCAACTCCTGCATCGAACTCGGCTGAACCTGCATCTGGTGTGGTGAAGTAACTGTGAGCCACAGAGGACTCAGCAATCCCGTTCCCGGGTAACAAGACTATTTAAGCCTTTGGGTGAGGACAAGGCTGAAGAAAGAACGAGAGGTGAAGGAACAAACAAGAGTCTGCAGCAGCAACTAGCACTAACTTACGCAATAGAGAGCGAGAAGAGAAGAGCATCGGTCGAAAGGTGATCACGAAGTGATCCTAACTAAAGCCGGTCAAACATAACCCCACCGTGTTCAACTCCCGAATCCCTATTCGGAAATTGACAGTCACAGTACACACGCTGGTAGTGTATTGAAACATTGTGTCAAGTTTTCTACAACCGGAATTAACAAGCTCCCATCTGCCACATAACCGCGGGCACGGCTTTCGAAAGTTCAAACCCTGCAGGGGTGTTCCAACTTGACCCATTACAAGCCCACGATCCGCGGAGTCGCAACTCCATAGTTGGGAAGACCCGAGTATTCTCGGAATCCCGTGCTCAAGTTAAACCGAACTAAGGTAAGGCTAATCCAGCAAATCCTCCCGGCATGTCGACACCCTGATAGTAGCCGCGCGTATCTAGGTCTCAGGACACGACCGGATGGGCGAAGCTACAGGACCCAAACCTCGAGTTTCCCCGTGGTGGTTCCCGCAGGCTCCCCGTTTGGGACCAACACCATCGGCACTGGCCCCCCCTGCTATGTAGAAAAGGATCCTCGAGGGAGCGACCCCCTATGCAAATTTAATTAATTAATTAAGTTGTTATTATGAGGCAAATAGTACCAAAAGTTGGGACTTGCTGGAAAAGACTTAGCACTTAGCGGTTTATCAAGGGGGTCCCATACACCCCAACCGTGTTAGGAACGCATAATCAAGGAACATAACACCGGTTTATACGGTTCCTAACGGCATGAGTGGAACAAAACACCAAGCAAAAGGCTTAGCCTTCCACCCTGCCAGTATATAGATGATTTCATTTAAGCATTTATATAGTGTGATATAACCCAACCAAACTTCAACATGAAGCAAGCATCTTCAAACTTCACCTGCAACTAACAATGCTATAAGAGGGGCTGAGCAAAGCATACTTAGCCAAGCAACGGTTTGCATAGGTAGGTTGGTTAAACATGGCAATTGGTTACAAGTAGGAGGCTGACAAGAAGACATGGGCATCGAGGCAAAACTATAGAGCGGAACTACTAGCAAGAGGCAAAAATAGTAATGGTATCCGGGTTCGGTCATCTTGCCTGGGAATTCCACAGAGGAGAAGAACGGAGCCAAGAAGAAGACGGAGCAACAGTCGAGCGGATCCTCACAACTCCGGAACGAAACCGAAGCTAACAAGAGAAGCAAACCGGAAAGAAAGAAACAACACGGTAAACACACAAGCAAAAACATGGCATACGATGCACAAACAAGTATGATGCATGTCCGGTTTAAATATGCATGGCATGATGACATGATGCAAAGCAAAAATAAAAACACAAGCACAAAAGGAACACCCGGGCAACCCGGAACATCTGGAATCTTCTGGAAGCTTCTGGAATCTTCTGGGACGTCGGTCTCGGGCGTCACAAGTAACCAGCCGGAGGTAAACCGGGGAGGAGCGCCGGGCACAGGAGCGTCAGTCCAGCCGCAGGCTGCGGAGCCAACCCGCCAGGTTGTCCCATCACAACATGTACCCACCCCTCCCAGTCACTACTCTAATCCATTGGATAACATAGTTGCCGCCGCTTCACGACTGGCCGCCCTTCCCATCGAAGGGACGTCCCCCGTAGCCGTGAAGGCACAATGGGCCAGGGAATTTTTGGAGACGGCGCTAACTCAACAGCTAGCTTATTCTCACAGCCGTGACAGGATTCATTCAACCCCTCGCCCAAGCCAAAGTTATACTAGGCAGCTGGATGAACCAGCCGTGTCAAGTAGCGCGCGAAGACGTAACCCGCCATGGAGGGATGATTCGGCAGGGGGAGATGCAAATGCTCATGATGTGGTGGATCAGGGCAGGCAGCGCCGGGAGGCCGATTTAGCGGCACAATACGAAGCCCGTCAGCCAACGCCGGTTCGTCTGTCTACCTCAGTTGAACCGGGGGTTACGTCCAGCTCCTTGGGAGTGCCTTGTCTTACTCCCGCTTTACACAACGTAAAACTGCCCAAGGATTTCAAGGGACCACGCAAGGTGCCCAACTACACTGCGAATCTATCCCCTGAGACATGGGTCGAAAGCTATGAGATGGCAATGGAGATGCTGGATGTGGATGATGCAGCGTGCGCTAAGTATTTCACAATGATGTTGGAGGGCACAACTCACACTTGGCTGAAAGGCTTGCCACCCAATTCCGTCGGATCATGGGACGAATTGCGCCGCCGGTTTATTAATAACTTCAAAGACATGTGCAAACATCCAATGTTCATCGTCGATTTAGCTGCTTGTGTTCAGGGAGAGCACGAATCAACAAGTCATTGGGTGCATTGAGTGTCAGAGATCCTACATTCCCCCAACAGCATCAACCCAAGCACATCAGTTGTAACCTTGGAAGGCAATTGCCGGTTTGAACCTTTGAAATTGAAGTTGGGATGGCTTAAACATAATTGTGATGACATGGGGACGCTCATGGGCGCCTTGGTGAAGTATGCGGATTCAGATAGTGCCAAATACCCAGATTCTGATGAGGATAAGTCAGGGAAGGCAAAGAAGAATGGTAAAGCGCCACAGCTCAACCCGACGAATCAAGTATACAACGGTAAGCGTAAAGTGGATAGTAACTCAGATTTGGTGGCCAACACCAATGCTCAGGAGAACGGCCAGCGCCGCAAAGGTAGACCGCCCCCATGAAATGGGAGGCCGCCTATTAATCTGGAATGCCAGATGAACATACCTTGCCCAAGGCACGATACAACAGAAAAGCCAGCTACCCACCTCTGGAAGGACTGTTTTATTATGCAGGAAATCATGAACCGGTCTCAGTACGAGCATGGATCGTCCGGCGAATCAGGCCCTGGTTTTCACGGGCCGGGTTATCAAGGTGGTGGATCCGGTTCAGGGTTCCAAGGTAATAACAACAACCACAACGGGCACAATCAGCATAACCAACAACACGGCTAGGGCAGTTATAACAATCAGGGAAATCAACAACGCCAACAACAACAGCAGTCCGGATATCAGAGTAATCCGAAAGAGTTGAGCAGTGGGCAGTATCATGTCTTCACCACGAGTTTATGTAAACGGGATCAGAAAGTTTACAAGATGGCAGTACATTCTGTCGAACCAGCGGTGTCGCGCTACCTGCATTGGTCAGAACAACCCATTGTGTGGAGCCGAGAGGATCATCCGCCCCAGGTTGACAATCCAGGTTAGCTGGCTCTAGTTGTGGCACCGCAGGTGGGTGGCCACAAGTTTACCAAGGTGCTTATGGACGGAGGCAGCATCATCAACATTCTATACTATGAGACTTTCCAGCGCATGGGGCTGACAGAGAAGAAGCTTCGGCAATCCAACACAGTTTTCCATGGTGTGGTGCCTGGTAAATCGGCATATCCAGTTGGTAAGATAGACTTGGAGGTCACTTTTGGAGATGAGCATGATTCCAGGTCTGAGACTTTGACCTTTGAAGTGGTAAAAATCAAGAGCCCGTATCATGCCCTGTTTGGGCGGTCGGTTTACGCAAAGTTCATGGCGAGGCCTTGTTATGTTTATCTACAGCTCAAGATGCCGGGCCATAAGGGAACCATTACGGTCCATGGGAGCCGCAAGATTGCTTTGGAGTGCGAAGAAGGTGATGTAGCTTACGCTGAGGCGGTTTGTGCCACTGTGGAGCTGAAGTTTTATAAAGATAATGTTGATCCGGCAGATATGTCTCTGTTGAAAAAACCAACCACACAGCATGATCCGGCCTTGAAGTTCAAATCAGCTGAAGAGACTAAGCAGGTTGACTTTGTTCCTGGCGATTCATCCAAGCAGTTCACCATCAGTGCCAACCTAGATCCAAAATAGGAAAGCGCGCTCATCGAGTTCATCCATGAGAATCGGGACATTTTTGCATGGAAACCTTCAGACATGCCAGGTGTACCGAGGGAACTCGCTGAGCACACTCTCAACATTGATCCTAAGTTTAAACCAGTTAAAGAATTTATGCGCCGCTTCAATGAAGAAAGGCGCAAGGCTATTGTTGAAGAAGTGGTTAGGCTCTTAGCGGCAGGCTTTATAATTGAGGTGTTTCATCCAGAGTGGTTTGCTAATCCGGTACTGGTGCTTAAGAAAAATGGCACTTGGCGAATGTGTGTTGATTACACAGATCTGAACAAGGCTTGCCCAGCTGATCCCTTTGCTGTAATGCCCAGGATGCGATTATATCTCCTACGTGTCGAGGCACGACTTAGAGACATAAGCGCATTCTGGAATGATCGCAAGCGTGGTATCTTTGCACAACTCATGTAAAAGAACATGGATGAAAGAGTAATATAGTTGGCTTACACTCGCCACGTAGGAGATATAATCCATCCTGGGCCTTATAAGTTGGTATCAGAGACTCGACCGACCATAGAAGCCCCATTGATTGATCGAATCATTGATGGTTGAGTCTAGGCACACACTTGAAAATGTTTTGAGTCCTATATATATCGGAGAGTAGGATTTCTTTTTACTCCTCATCCTTTATCACTCTAGTGAGGACTCATGACGATTACTTTATCTATTCTACTCTCAAAAAATTCACTAATTTTTTTAGGATCATGCGAGTATTGTTTGGGTTTCTGATGTCTTGACGTGAGAGCGATGATCGTTGTGTTGGAGTTCTTTCTTCTTCTTCTTCTTCTTCTTCTTCTTCTTCTTCTTCTTCAGTCTTGGGTTAGGTTCCTGGTCGGTAGCCTAGGATAGCAGATGGATGTCGTTGTGCTTTTCATGTTTGCATCCGTAGTCGGATGCTTGTATTGATGTTGTTGTATTCATGTGACTTGTATGTATTGTTGTATCCCCCATGTATGTATCTAATGGTCCAAGGTATTGATATCCATCTTGCTAAGTGCCCGAAATGCGGCTGTGCCCCAATCACGTAAGTGTCACGTGATCGGGATAGAATCGCATCTTGGGCCTGACATTTGCCCTCCCCCGCATTGATCAGATCATTGATGCTACGGCGGGTTGCGAGCGCCTAAGTTTTTTGGACGCATATTCAGGTTATCATCAGATCAAAATGGCAGTTAAGGACCAGGAGAAGACGACCTTTATAACTCCCTTTGGAGCCTTCTAGTTTGTATCTATGCCATTTGGGCTTAAGAGTGCCCAGGCGACCTATCAGCGTTGTGTGGAGAACTGCCTTCATGGACAGATTGGGCGGAATGTTCATGCGTATGTGGATGACATTGTGGTGAAATCCAGGAAGGAGGAAACATTAATAACAGACTTGAAAGAAACCTTCGATAATCTCCGGGTTTACAAAATGATGCTTAATCCGGATAAGTGTGTTTTTGGTGTTCCGGCAGGCAAGCTCCTGGGATTCTTGGTATCAAACAGGGGAATCGAAGCTAATCCGGAAAAGATCAAGGCGATTACATCCTTGGCTAAACCGGCGTGCATCAACGATGTCCAACGCTTGGCGGGCCGCATTGCGGCGCTCAGCCGATTTATCAGCCGTTTGGGGGAGAAGGCCATCCCGCTTTATCAGATGATGAAAAAGACTGACCGTTTCGTCTGCAGTGATGCTGCTGATGCTGCATTGGAAGACTTGAAGAAGCAATTGGCGGAGCCGCCGTTCCTTGCTGCCCCAGTTGATAATGAGCCACTGTTGTTATATGTGGCTGCTAACGCCCGTGCAGTGAGCATTGCCATTGTTGTAGAGCGTAAGGAGGCAGGCAAGGAATATCCGGTTCAACGGCCGGTTTACTACATCAGTGAGGTGCTCATTGAGTGAAAGCAGAGATACCCGCATTGGCAGAAATTAGTGTATGGAGTCTTCATGGCAAACCGGAAGCTAAAGCAGTACTTTCAAGGCCATCCAATCACTGTGGTCAGTTTAGCTCCTTTGGGGGATATAATCTAGAACAAAGAGGCTACTGATCGGGTTGCGAAGTGGGCCATTGAGCTTAGCCCTCACGGATTGAAGTATGTGCTCTGTACTGCGATAAAATCCCAAGCATTGGTGGATTTCATCAACGATTGGACAGAGTTGCAAGCACCAGAGGAAAAGCCGGATCACACATATTGGACTATTCACTTTGATGGATCGAGGCAATTGGAGGGCTCGGGGGCTGGAGTCGTATTAACTTCCCCACGAGGTGATAAGTTTTGTTATGTCCTCCGTTTAATGTTCCCGTGTACTAACAATGCAGCTGAGTATGAAGCTCTCCTCCATGGTCTGCGGATGGCCAAGGAGATGAATTTAAGCCGGGTTAAATGCTTTGGCGATTCAGACCTGGTGGCTCAACAGGTGTCTGGTAAGTGGGATTCTAAAGATCCACTTATGACAGCATATCGACGAGAGGTAGTCGCTGTTGCTGGACACTGTAAGGGTTATCAAGTGGACCATATAGACCGGAGAAAGAATGAAGCGGCTGATGCGTTAAGCCGGCTGGGTTCTCAACGTAAACCGGTTCCACCCAGTACCTTTCTGGATGTATTACATAATCCGTCGGTAAAGTTACTTTCAGAAGAGGACCTGGCCGTTCCTGATCCGGAGGCTCAATTGGTGGCGGCGCTTCATGTTATTCCGGATTGGACACTCCCCTACCTGGCATACATGAACCATGGTGAGTTACCAGAGGACGAAGTCTTGGCTAGACAGATAGTCCGACGATCCAAGTCAATGACTATTGTCAGTGGAGAACTACATCATTGCAGCATATCTGGGGCGTTTCAACGGTGTGTGTCGCCTGATGAAGGCCATGATATTCTTAGAGAGATCCATGAAGGAGATTGTGGTCATCATGCCGGTTCAAAATCTTTGGTGTCTAAAGCTTTTCGTCATGGGTTCTACTGGTTGGGCTCATGCCGACGCAGAGGACTTGGTCAGAAAATGTGATGCTTGCCAGAAATTCTCACGGCGCGCTCATGTACCGGCTCAGGAGTTGAGGATGATTCCAATTACTTGGCCGTTTGCGACTTGGGGGCTTGACATGGTCGGACCCTTCAAGAGATCCACAGATAGGAAGACCCACCTTTTGGTGGCGGTGGATAAGTTTACCAAATGGGTTGAGGCGGAACCAGTCAGCAAGTGTGATGCAGCAACGGCGGTTCAATTCATCAAAAAGGTGATATTCCGGTTTGGCTTTCCACACAGCATTATAACTGATAATGGTACCAATCTATCCAAGGGGGCTATGGAGGAGTTCTGTCAACGAGAGCACATCCGCCTTGATGTATCATTAGTAGATCACTCTCAGTCTAATGGTCAAGCTGAAAGAGCCAATCAAGAGATCTTGAGAGGCATTAAACCCCGGCTTATGGTCCCTTTGCAGAAGACACCGGGTTGTTGGGTGGAGGAATTACCCTCTGTGTTATGGAGCATCAACACTACACCTAACAGATCTACAGGGTACACGCCTTTTTTCATGGTATATGGAGCTGAAGCGGTCCTCCCTAGTGATATCCATCATGATTCGCCGCGAGTGGCGGCTTACGTTGAAGCTGATAACGAAAAACATGGCAAGATGCATTAGACCGGTTGGATGAGGAACGGGACACGGCAGCAGCTCAATCGCGATTTATCAGTAAGATCTGCGCTGGTACCACAGTCACCGGGTTAAAACTAGAACGTTTCAAGAAGGAGATCTGGTGCTCCGGCTCATCCAAGACCAGACAGACATGCATAAGTTATCCCCGCCTTGGGAAGGACCCTTTGTGGTCAGCAAGAACCTGCACAACGGATCATACTACCTCGTTGACATTCGAGAACATAAGGACTCACGTATGGCGGAGGAGGAGACCCGACGGCCGTGGAACATTGCTCTTCTTCGACCTTACTACACCTGAGCCATAGGCTCCGCTTTATGTACATATATTTGGCTATTTGCAATGTATATACTATGATCAATATAATAAACCAGCGCCCCTGATAAAGCGGGGTATCAGCCATCTTTTTTCCATAAGAGTTTGTCACATGGGGGCTTCTTTGTGCAAGGGAGTTCCTATGGCCTCTTAAACCGGCGGTCATGTCAAGGCCATCATAAGAGCATAGCTCTGGTTGCTTCGGCAATTCCCACATGATGATGAGGGGCAAAAGAGAGTTTTGATGCCTAGCACAACTCAAACATAGGCCCCGACGAGCATAGCTCAAATGCTACCTGGGGGCTCCTGATGCATAGCATCAGCGAGTTGACAACCCTTGTAGTAGGCTATCAAGCCATGGCTTGGAAGGCTAGTGTATACACCTAAAACTCCGGATTAGCCTTCCTGCATTAAGTAAGTCACTCCGCCCAGGTAAACCTGGTACGACCCGTCGAACGTATACACAAGTCAATCTTTACAGACCCTGAACTTGGTAACGTTAAATTGACGATCATCGAGTGATTACACAAGTCAATCTTTACAGACTCTGAACTTGGTAACATTAACATTGATGATTTGGTTAAGGATTGAGGACCATCTTAACACGCTTTGTAAAATGGTTAATGACAGTAGCCTGGCAGCTCATAAAAGCCTCAAACTTGGAGCCTGGCAGCTCGTAAAAAGCCTTGACTACACGGTCTTATTTGCCCAAAAATTTCTTTTTGATTTTTTATAATTTTTTTATCTTCAAGGTCATTGGTGTTCATCCAAGTCCATTGGTTCAGGGAGTGGATGACTATAAGTTGCCACTACACCTGCGTTTATAGAGCCTTAGTCTGGTTTGATTATACAAACACCAGTACTGCCTACATTTAAAGTGGAGTTTATCATAACCCGGTTCGGTCCCATCATGAACCGACAAATGATCAAGGGAGTCATCAATACTTGCATCTTTGATCATTGTCTTTGCTATTGACTATTGATTAAGGTTAATTATGACACACTTAATCACAGGTATGATGTGTTGGGGAACGTAGCAGAATTCAAAAAAATTCTATGCTTCACCAAGGTCAATCTAAGGAGTCATCTAGCAACGAGGGAGAAAGGAGTGCATCTACATACCCTTGTAGATCGCGAGCGGAAGCGTTCAAGAGAACGTGGATGATGGAGTCGTACTCGTCGTGATCCAAATCACCGATGATCCCAGCGCCAAACGGACGGCACCTCCGCGTTCAACACACGTACGGTACATCGACGTCTCCTCCTTCTTGATCCAGCAAGGGGGAAGGAGAAGTTGATGGAGATCCAGCAGCACGACGGCGTGGTGGTGGATGCAACGGTATTTCTGCAGGGCTTCGCCAAGCGCTGCTGGAGGAGGGAGACGTGTAACGGGAGGGAGAGGGAGGCGCCAGGGGCAAGGGTGCGGCTGCCCTCCCTCCCCCCACTAAATATAGGGGCCC
>LR738710.1:696178263-696261692 GCA_902687465.1 Secale cereale | reverse complement strand
CGCCGGCCCTAGGAGATCCAATCTCCTAGGGGGGCGGCGGTCAGGGGGGAAACTTACCCCACAAGGCACATGGGGCGCCCCCCACACCTAGGGTTCCCAACCCTGGGCGCAAGGGGAGGGCCCAAGGAGGGCCCACCAGCCCACTATGGGCTGGTTCCCTTCCGCTTTTAGCCCATGGGGCCCTCCGGGATAGGTGGCCCCACTCGGTGGACCCCCAGGACCCTTCCGGTGGTCCCGGTACACTACCGGTGACCCCCAAAATTCTCCCGATGGCCGAAACTGGACTTCCTATATATAATTCTTTACCTCCGGACCATTCCGGAACTCCTTGTGACGTCCCGGATCTCATCCGGGACTCCAAACAACATTCGGGTTACCGTGTGCATATATCTCTACAACCCTAGCGTCACCGAACCTGTAGTGTGTAGACCCTACGAGTTCGGGAGACACGTAGACATGACCGAGATGACTCTCCGGTCAATAACCAACAGCGGGATCTGGATACCCATGTTGGTTCGTACATGTTCCTGGATGATCTCATCAGATGAATCATGATGTCAAGGATTCAATCAATCCCGTATACAATTCCCTTTGTCTATCGGTATAGTACTTGCCCGAGATTCGATCATCGGTATATCGATACCTTGTTCAATCTCGTCATGGCAAGTCTCTTTACTCGTTCCGTAATACATCATCCCATGACCAACTCCTTAGTCACATTGAGCTCATTATGATGATGTCTTACCGAGTGGGCCCAGAGATACCTCTCCCTCACACGGAGTGACAAATCCCAGTCTCGGTTCGTGCCAACCCAACAGATACTTTCGGAGATACCCGTTGCATACCTTTATAGCCAGCCAGTTACGTTGTGACGTTTGGCACACCCAAAGTATTCCTACGGTATCCGGGAGTTGCACAACCTCATGGTCTAAGGAAAAGATACTTGACATTGGAAAAGCTTTAGAATTACAGACTACACGATCTTGTGCTAGGCTTAGGATTGGGTCTTGTCCATCACATCATTCTCCTAATGATGTGATGCCGTTATCAATGACATCCAATGTCCATGGTCAGGAAACCGTAACCATCTGTTGATCAACGAGCTAGTAACTAGAGGTTTACTAGGGACACGTTGTGGTTTATGTATTCACACATGTATCACTGTTTCTGGATAATACATTCCAAGCTTGAATAACAGACAATTATCATGAACAAGGAAATATAATAATAACCACTTTATTATTGCCTCTAGGGCATATTCCCAATAGTCTCCACTTGCACTAGGGTCAATAATCTAGTTACATTGTGATGAATTGAACACCCATTGAGTTCTGGTGTTGATCATGTTTTGCCCGTGGAAGAGGTTTAGTCAACGGATCTGCCACATTCAGATCCGTATGCACTTTACAAATATCTATGTCTCCATCTTGGACATAATTCCGGATGGAGTTGAAACGGCGCTTGATGTGCTTGGTCTTCTTGTGAAACCTGGGCTCCTTGGCAATGGCAATAGCTCCAGTGTTGTCACAGAAGAGAGTCATCAGGCCCGACGCGCTTGGAATGACTCCTAGGTCGGTGATGAACTCCTTCATCCAGACTCCTTCTTGCGCTGCTTCGCAAGCAGCTATGTACTCCGCTTCGCATGTAGAATGCCACGACACTTTGCTTGCAACTGGACCAGCTGACTGCCCCACCATTCAAAATATACACGTATCCGGTTTGCGACTTGGAGTCATCCAGATCTGTGTCGAAGCTAGCATCGACGTAACCCTTTACGACGAGCTCTTCGTCACCTCCATAAACGAGAAACATATCCTTAGTCCTTTCCAGGTACTTCAGGATGTTCTTGACCGCTGTCCAGTGTTCCATACCGGGATCACTTTGGTACCTCCCTACCAAACTTATGGCAAGGTTCACATCAGGTCTGGTACATAGCATGGCATACATAATAGAACCTATGGCTGAGGCATAGGTGATGACACTCATCTTTTCTCTATCTTCTGCCGTGGTCGGGGATTGAGCCGTGCTCAATCTCATACCTTGCAATACAGGCAAGAACCCTTTCTTGGACTGATCCATATTGAACTTCTTCAATATCTTATCAAGGTATGTACTTTGTGAAAGACCAATGAGGCGTCTCGATCTATCTCTATAGATCTTGATGCCTAATATGTAAGCAGCTTCTCCAAGATCCTTCATTGAAAAACTTTTATTCAAGTAGGCCTTTATGCTTTCCAAGAATTCTATATCATTTCCCATCAGCAGTATATCATCCACATATAATATGAGAAATGCTACAGAGCTCCCACTCACTTTCTTGTAAATACAAGCTTCTCCCCAAGTCTGTAAAAACCCAAACGCTTTGATCACATCAGTGAAGCGAATATTCCAACTCCGAGATGCTTGCACCAGCCCATAGATTGAGCGCTGGAGCTTGCATACCTTGTTAGCATTCTCAGGATCCACAAAACCTTCCGGCTGCATCATATACAACTCTTCCCCGAGGAAGCTATTAAGGAATGCTGTTTTGACGTCCATTTTCCATATCTCATAATCATAGAATGCGACAATTGCTTACATGGTTCAGATGGAGTTCAGCATCGCTACGGGAGAGAAAGTCTCGTCGTAGTCAATCCCTTAAACTTGTCAATAACCTTTAGTGACAAGTCGAGCCTTATAGATGGTCACATTACCATCCGCGTCAGTCTTCTTCTTAAATATCCATTTATTTTCTATGGCATGCCGATCATCGGGCAAGTCCACCAAAGTCCATACTTTGTTTTCATACATGGATCCTATCTCGGATTTCATGGCTTCAAGCCATTTGTTGGAATCCGGGCCCGCCATCGCTTCTTCATAGTTTGAAGGTTCACCGTTGTCTAACAACATGATTTCCATGATAGGGTTGCCGTACCACTCTGGTGCGGAACGTGTCCTTGTGGACCTTCGAAGTTCAGTAGTAACTTGATCTGAAGTTTCATGATCATCATCATTAGCTTCCTCCCTAGTCGGTGCAGGCACCTCAGGAACAACTTCCTGCTCTGCACTACTTTCCGGTTCGGAAGGTGTGACTGTCACCTCATCAAGTTCCACTTTCCTCCCACTCACTTCTTTCAAGAGAAACTCTTTCTCCATAAAGGATCCATTCTTGGCAACGAAGACCTTGCCTTTGGATCTGAGGTAGAAGGTGTACCCAATAGTTTCCTTTGGCTATCCTATGAAGACGCATTTTTCTGATTTGGGTTCGAGCTTTTCAGGTTGAAGTTTCTTGACATAACCATCGCAACCCCAAACTTTCAAAAATGGCAGCTTAGGTTTCTTGCCAAACCAAAGTTCATACGGTGTCGTCCCAACGGATTTAGACGGAGCCCTATTTAAAGTGAATGCGGCAGTCTCTAAAGCATAACCCCAAAAAGATAGCGGTAAGTCGGTAAGAGACATCATAGATCGCACCATGTCCAACAGAGTACGATTACGACGCTCGAACACACCATTACACTGAGGTGTTCCTGGCGGTGTCAATTGTGAAACAATTCCACAGTTCCTTAGGTGCGTGCCAAATTCGTGATTTAAATATTCTCCTCCACGATCCGATCGTAAGAACTTTATTTTTCTGTCACGTTGATTCTCAACCTCATTCTGAAATTCCTTGAACTTTTCAAAGGTCTCAGATTTGTGTTTCATTAAGTAGACATACCCATATCTACTTAAGTCATCTGTGAGGGTGAGAACATAATGATAGCCTCCGCGAGCTTCAACACTCATTGGACCACACACATCGGTATGTATGATTTCCAATAAGTTGGTCGCTCGCTCCATTGTTCCGGAGAACGGAGTCTTGGTCATCTTGCCCAAGAGGCATGGTTCACATGTGTCAAATGATTCATAATCAAGAGACTCCAAAAGTCCATCTGCATGGAGCTTCTTCATACGTTTGACACCAATATGACCAAGGCGGGAATGCCACAAGTATGTGGGACTATCATTATCAACCTTACATCTTTTGGCATTCACACTATGAATATGTGTAACATCACGTTCGAGATTCATCAAGAATAAACCATTGACCAGCAGGGCATGACCAAAAAACATATCTCTCATATAAATAGAACAACCATTATTCTCGGATTTAAATGAGTAGCCATCTCGCATTAAACGATATCCAGATACAATGTTCATGCTCAAAGCTGGTACTAAATAATAATTATTAAGGTTTAAAACTAATCCCGAGGGTAGATGTAGAGGTAGCGTGCCGACGGCGATCACATCGACCTTGGAACCATTCCCGACGCGCATCATCACCTCGTCCTTCGCCAGTCTCCGCTTATTCCGCAGCTCCTGCTTTGAGTTACAAATGTGAGCAACTGCACCGGTATCAAATCCCCAGGAGCTACTATGAGCGCTGGTAAGGTACACATCAATAACATGTATATCATATATACCTTTGACGTTGCCGGCCTTCTTATCTGCTAAGTATTTGGGGCAGTTCCGCTTCCAGTGACCCGTTCCCTTGCAATAAAAGCACTCAGTCTCAGGCTTGGGTCCTTTCTTTGGCTTCATCCCAGCAACTGGCTTACCGGCGCGGCAACTCCTTTGCCGTCCTTCTTGAAGTTCTTTTTACCCTTGCCTTTCTTGAACTTAGTGGTTTTATTCACCATCAACACTTGATGTTCTTTCTTGATATCCACCTCCGCTGATTTCAGCATTGAATACACCTCGGGAATGGACTTCTCCATCCCTTGCATATTGAAGTTCATCACGAAGCTCTTGTAGCTAGGTGGGAGCGACTGAAGGATTCTGTCAACGACCGCTTCGTCTGGGAGATTGATTCCCAACTGAGACAAGCGATTGTGCAACCCAGACAATTTGAGTATGTGCTCGCTGACAGAACTATTCTCCTCCATCTTCCAACTTTAGAATGCGTCGGAGACATCATATCTCTCGACTCGGACATGAGCTTGGAAAACCATTTTCAGCTCTTGGAACATCTCATATGCTCCGTGGTGCTCAAAACGCTTTTGGAGCCCCGATTCTAAGCTGTAAAGCATGCCGCACTGAACCAGTGAGTAATCATCACAACGTTACTACCAGGCGTTCATAACGTCTTGGGCTGCTGGGAAAACGGGTGCATCACCTAGCGGTGCTTCAAGGACATATGATTTCTTGGCAGCTATGAGGATAATCCTCAGGTTACGGACCCAATCCCTAGAGTTGCTACCATCGTCTTTCAGCTTGGTTTTCTCTAGGAACGCATTGAAGTTGAGAGCAACATGAGCGTGGGCCATTGGATCTACAAGACATATTGCAAAGATTTTAGACTATGTTCATGACAATTAAGTTCATCTAAACAAATTTAATGAACTCCCACTCAGATAGACATCTCTCTAGTCATCTAAGTGATACATGATCCGAATCGACTAGGCCGTGTCCGATCATCACGTGAGACGGACTAGTCATCAACGGTGAACATCTTCTTGTTGATCGTATCTTCTATACGACTCATGATTGACCTTTCGGTCTTCCGTGTTCCGAGGCCATGTCTGTACATGCTAGGCTCGTCAAGTGAACCCTAAGTGTATTGCGTGTGTAAATATGGCTTACACCCGTTGTATGCGAACGTTAGAGCCTATCACACCCGATCATCACGTGGTGCTTCGGAACAACGATCCTTAGCAATGGTGCACAGTTAGGGGGAACACAATTCTTGAAATTTTAGTGAGAGATCATCTTATTTACTACAGTCGTTCTAAGCAAATAAGATGTAATAAACATGATAAACATCACATGCAATCAAATAAAGTGACATGATATGGCCAATATCTTTTGGCTATATCACATCACATAGCACATGCTGCAAGAACAAGTTAGACGTCCTCTAATTGTTGTTGCAAGTTTTTACGTGGCTGCTATAGGTTTCTAGCAAGAACGTTTCTTACCTACGCCAAAACCACAACGTGATATGTCAATTTCTATTTACCCTTCATAAGGACCCTTTTCATCGAATCCGATCCGACTAAAGTGGGAGAGACTGTCACCCGCATGTCAGTCGGTGGAACCTGTCTCACGTAAGCGTACGTGTAAGGTCGGTCCGGGTCGCTTCATCCCAAGATGCCGCCGAATCAAGATAATACTAGTAGCGGCAAGAGAATTGAACAAATCTACGCCCACAACTGCTTTGTGTTCTACTCGTGCAAGATACTACGCAAAGACCTAGCTCAGATGCCACTGTTGGGGAACATAGCAGAATTCAAAAAATTTCTATGCTTCACCAAGATCAATCTAAGAAGTCATCTAGCAACGAGGGAGAAAGGTGTGCATCTACATACCCTTGTAGATCGCGAGCGGAAGCGTTCAAGAGAATGTGGATGATGGAGTCGTACTCGTCGTGATCCAAATCACCGATGATCCCAGCGCCGAACAGACGGCACCTCCGCATTCAACACACATACGGTACAGCGACGTCTCCTCCTTCTTGATCCATCAAGGGGGAAGGAGAGGTTGATGGAGATCCAGCAGCACGACGGCGTGGTGGTGGATGCAACTGTATTTCTGCAGGGCTTCGCCAAGCGCTGCGGGAGGAGGGAGAGGTGTAACGGGAGGGAGAGGGAGGCGCCAGGGGCAAGGGTGCGGCTGCCCTCCCTCCCCCACTATATATAGGGGCCCTGGGGGGGCGCCGGCCCTAGGAGATGCAATCTCCTAGGGGGCGGCGGCCAGGGGGGAAACTTACCCCCAAGGCACATGGGGCGCCCCCACCCCTAGGGTTCCCAACCCTAGGCGCAGGGGGAGGGCCCAAGGGGGGCACACCAGCCCACTATGGGCTGGTTCCCTTCCCCTTTCAGCCCATGGGGCCCTCCGGGATAGGTGGCCCCACCCGATGGACCCCCGGGATCCTTTCGGTGGTCCCGGTACACTACCGGTGACCCCCGAAATTCTCCCGATGGCCGAAACTGGACTTCCTATATATAATTCTTTACCTCCGGACCATTCCAGAACTCCTCGTGATGTCTGGGATCTCATCCGGGACTCCGAACAACATTCAGGTTACCGTGTGCATATATCTCTACACCCTAGCATCACCTAACCTTAAGTGTGTAGACCCTACGGGTTCGGGAGACACGTAGACGTGACAGAGACGACTCTCCGGTCAATAACCAACAGCGGGATCTGGATACCCATGTTGGTTCCTACATGTTCCTCGATGATCTCATTAGATGAACCACGATGTCAAGGATTCAATCAATCCCGTATACAATTCCCTTTGTCTATTGGTATAATACTTGCCCGAGATTCGATCGTCGGTATACCGATACCTTGTTCAATCTCGTCATGGCAAGTCTCTTTACTCGTTCCGTAATACATCATCCCGTGACCAACTCCTTAGTCACATTGAGCTAATTATGATGATGTCTTATCTAGTGGGCCCAGAGATACCTCTCCGTCATACGGAGTGACAAATCCCAGTCTTGGTTCGTGCCAACCCAACAGATACTTTCGGAGATACCCGTTGCGTACCTTTATAGCCACCCAATTACGTTGTGACGTTTGGCACACCCAAAGTATTCCTACGGTATCCGGGAGTTGCACAACCTCATGGTCTAAGGAAAAGATACTTGACATTGGAAAAGCTTTAGCATTACGAACTACATGATCTTGTGCTAGGCTTAGGATTGGGTCTTGTCCATCACATCATTCTCCTAATGATGTGATCCCTTTATCAATGACATCCAATGTCCATGGTCAGGAAACCGCAACCATCTGTTGATCAACGAACTAGTAACTAGAGGTTTACCAGCGACACGTTGTGGTCTATGTATTCACACATGTATCACTGTTTCCGGATAATACAATTCAAGCATGAATAACAGACAATTATCTTGAACAAGGAAATATAATAATAACCACTTTATTATTGCCTTTAGGGCATATTTCCAACATGATGCATAATTTATATTTTGATACACAGTTCAGGTTCTAAACTTAGACCATGTGTTTGGGCATTATGACCCGTCCGGCGATAAACCACTAGGACACTTTAAACATTGTTTTATGCAGAAATAGGTGGAGTAAACCGTCAAAGGCATTATAAGCAAATAATTATGAAGTTGCAAACTGAAGCAATTTCATACAAAGGACAGTGCGTGATAACATAAAGCGTTTCAACTACCCTATTACAAGGCACTGGAGAGCCCAAAAGAATATCAGTTTTTTCATAAAGTACTGGGCCATAGAGTTTAAACCGGCACCGGCTTAGGATTCCGCGTCAGCCTGATGTGAAGGTTGTGGATTAGCTCGCTCCGGTTCTTAGACGGTCTTTTCCAGCTGCTAGAAGTGAGTGGTTGTCCAATCAATCTTGGTCAGCGCTCGGAAATATACTTGATCATTCACGAGTTCAGACGAATCAATTTCAGGAGCAAAAGTGTGCTTACGGACGGGCGGAATAAGATTTCCAATCTCATAAGCTGGAAGCTCGGCCCGCACGTTCTCAGCGCTGTATGCCGGATGATAACGAGACAAATCAGCCTCATCAGCCAGTTTGCTAGCCAGAGGCCGCATTTCCTTTGTTAACACACGTAAGTCATCATTTGAGAAGGCTGATCCATCTTCCTTCATGCTTGGGTAGCCACCCATCACCTCTGCCGGAACAAAGTCAGGCACCCAAGCTTTCGCTCGAGTTAAAGCCATCAGAGCACCCGCCCTTGCAGATGACTTCTTCAGTTCTACGAGCCGGGCAGGCAGAATGGATAGTTTCTCCAAAGTACCCTGGATTGTTGTGGGAGCCGGTTTATTGTGTGAGGAAGCGCAGACAATCCTCTGGGCACCGGAATACAGCTGCTCCACCAGGGTGTACGCGGCCTTCAACTTTCTCCGCATGTCATTGCCAAGATGAGCAATGCGTTTTCCTGCATCAAAAAGTATAAGTCAAACCGGAAAAGTGCAGTACTGCGATGTTCAGGGCTATGATAACAACACTTACCAAAAATAGCAATTGTCATGGCATTAATCTGTTGCTTTAATCCGGACAATTCTTCTGTCACCGGATTAAGAGCATTCTCTGCATCAATGGCCCTCTTCTCCAAGATAGTTTTCTCAGCATCCCAATCTGACCGTTCCTTTTCAAAGTCTTGCTTAAGCTTTTCTATGTTTGCTAAAGCAAGGGTTAGTTCGTCTTTGACTTTGATAGCAACAGTTTCTTGGAACTTCAAAGTATCCTGGAGCTCGGTCACTTCAGAAGTTTTCCGGTTTAAGTTAGCCTGCCAAGAGGAAAGCACATTATATATTCATGAGACATTTTCTTAGTCAAGTCCCAAGCACATAGAAAGTTATGCACTTGACACTTGGGGGCTAATGTGTATTTGAAGTTAAACATGGCTTTTTCCAGTCAAGTCCCAAGCACATAACAATTCATACACTTGGCACTTGGGGGCTAATGTGACATTGTTCAGAACATAATGCAAGTTGAAGTCCTAGTTCATCCTAAAGGAGTAAACCGGCCCTTGGGGACTTCACATGTGTAAAACAAACTATCTACTGGATCTACTAAAGTCCCGGTTCACCCTAAAGAGCTAAACCGACACTTGGGAGCTACGATGGAGTAAAGACAGGCTGCAAGAAATAAGCAGGAATAGAGTACAAGTCAAAAAACAGAAAGCTTACCTCATAGCGCTCCTTCATCATGTTTACCAAACCGGCTTCATGATCACGGCTGGTGAACAGCCGGTTTAGATAGCCGGAATGGAGTTCTTGGGCGCTGAGCTGAGCGTAGCTGGACAAATCAGTACTCCATTTTCCTTTGTCCTTGCTGGGAACTTCATCCTTGGCAGTATGCTTGGACAAAGCGACAGGCTCGCCATGAGTAGTATAGCCAGTCCCAGTAATTTCAACATCTTCAGTTGAAGCGGCCGTTTGCTTAGCCGGACTCGCAGGAGCAGTGCTAGCTTGGGTAGGATTGGCCGGTTCAAGGTCACGATCCATTGGATCACTCCCCTGATCTACAAAGATTTCATGATCCATGAGAGGAGGATCGTCATGCAAAGTATCAATAGGATCTTCAGCAGGTTCAGGATCCTTTGCCGGTTCAAGAATCGTGTCGTCATCCACCGGCTTATTCAATTTGGCCTTCTTGCTAGGCCTGGGTTTACTACGGAAAGTTAAAAATAGGTGAAAATCAGAAGAGTCAAAGACAAAAATTAAACCGGCCACGCAAAAAAACTTACCCAGGAATAGTCTTGAGGGGAGGAATCTGTGTGGCTGTTGATTCGCCAGAAGAGGAATGAGGAGTTTCCTGATAATTCGGATCAGACGGATTAAGAGGTTGTCGAATAAGACCTACCTTAGGATAAAAAACATATGGAGTCTGTAAAACCTCGGAACGACGCCTCCGAGCCGGAGTGTGTGTTAAACCGGTGGACTCAATGGCGTGGCCACTGTGCCGCGTGGTGCGGAGAGCTTTGTGTTGCTGTTTCTTCAAAAAAAGTTTTGGTCCAAGTAAGTGAAAGGATGAGAAAACTGTACTTTCCGGCTTGCTCGACGAATTTTTGGTGTTGGCAGAGGTTCTGAATCGGAAGAAAGAGTGATTACCTCAACATCGTCCGCTTTGCTGCCTTCAGCGCGTCCCTGGGTACGGTCATTGTTAATAAAATGCGGATAAAGGAAAGTCAAAGCAATCAAGAGAATCAGGTAGTACCTCGGAGGCCGGTTCATCATCTCCCGGATTGGATCCAGAGGCACCAGTAATATTCTTATTGATAACCTTCTTAATAGCCTTGTTTTTTTGGCGAGGCACCTTCGCCGGTTTATCCTGGGCCTTCTTCTTCCAGAATGGATCATTGCCCTATTGAAGAAATGAAGACATTCAAAAAATGAGTACTGAAGACGGATTAAAACAAAGCAAAGCAATATGAAATCAATTTTTACCGATGGTGCTTTATTGAGTGCACAGAAGGGAGCCAATCCGGTTTGACTGCAAACTTCTATAGGCTCGTTCAGCAGTTTCTTGACGGAATCATTGATCTCATTTTCTAATAACACTGCCTCTGTATGGCGCAAAGGATCTTTGGGATTCCTGGTATATTCACACATTAAATCGGAACACCGGCTTAGCGGGAGAATACTCCAAGAAATCCAGCAGCGGACAAAGTCAACCCATGTCAAACCATTGGCCGTAAAAGCCGTGAGCTTGGAGAGCTGAGGAGCGTACTAAGCTCGTTCCTGGGCACTTAGCCGTTGTGGAAATGGATGATTCTCCGGAAGACGGTGAGGGCGATAACCCGGCAATGGATTCTCTTCGGCAGGGGAAGTATCTAGGCAGTAGAACCAAGTCTGATTCCATTCCTTTGGATGGTTGTGGAGACTAGCGTGAGGAAAACTAATGTCCTTCCTTTTCTGAATAGACATCCCGCCAAGCTCAGTATTTGGACTGCCATGAAATTCAGTGCGGCGGTTTAAGTGAAAGAAATCCCGGAACAACTCAACTGATGGCTCCTCTTGCAGATAAGCTTCACAAAAAACTTGGAAGTTGCAAGTATTTGACACAGAGTTGGGACTAATATCTTGCGGATGAAGTTGGAAATTGGCAAGCACATCGCGAAAGAATTTTGACCCAGGAGGATTGAATCCCCGGGCTAAGTGATGAAGAAAAATGACAACTTCTCCCTCTTTGGGCTCCGGATGACACTCCGATCCGGGGACCCTTCAGCGAAGGACATTTTTTGGGCCTAAAGCGCCAATTTCGGCCAGTTTCTCTAAGTCCTCCACAATAACCCGGGATTGGACCCAGTTGCAGGAGGTAAACTGCTTGGCTTGAGTGGACATTTTTGAAAGGAAGTCTGAAAATATAATGAAAAGCCGGTTTATCATCTAGGCAAGTTTTAACCGGCAGCATCTCTAAAGGTACTTATTAACGGCGGTTTAGGCAGGGGCCTAATGGTACCTACCGGATTATGGTGTCTGAAACAGCTAAAGCAATGTCATCTACCGGATTATAGTGTCTGAAAACAACTAAACCACCAACAGGGGTATACAAGATACAAATCTGAATTTATGAAGAAACATTTTTCGCACAGGCAGTAAGGAAAATATGGATCTACCGCAGGCTGAAAATTCAGAAATATTTAGTTTATATTAAACAAATGCGATGAAGGTTCTAGCAGATGCAATCTAACTAGTAATATTGGGAAAGATGAAGGTATTATGAAGAAACGGAGTTACTTCTACAACTATCAAACAGGAAAGTCAGATCTACGATAAAACTATCGAGCTATGGCGAAGAACTATGAAGAATAGTGTCTATCCACAAGTTTGTATGAGGAAGGAAACCCTAACGAGATCTGCATACGGGATAAAAAGGAAACTTACCAGAGCAAACGATTGCGAAGGCGCGCCGGAGTTTTTTGGTCCAGTCAGGTTGATGCAGCGGCCAAGCTTGACGAAGATGTGGAGCTTGACAGCGGCGGCGGAGCTCGGGTATGAACAGGAGCGAGGAAGGAGAAGGCAAGGGAGCAAGGGGGGAAAAGGAGATGCCCCCTGCCCTATTTATAAGCCGACGGATAAAACGGCAGGCGCGAGAATCGAGGAGCCAAAAAAGGTGGATATGGGACGATACTGTCGCCTCGATTTTCGAAATCTTTAATGGATAAAAGATAAGAAACAGGTACAAGTATTAAATGTGCAGATGACGTCACGATGGTTTAATGCGATCTGAGAAGATGACGTCACGCCGGTTTATAAAGAACTTGAAGCTGCGGAAGGGGAAATCTTTACAAGACGTTGAAGATTGACATGAACAGGTTCAAATCAATCTGGGGCCTAATGTCAGGGATATTACTACCAAGTATAAACCCCCCAGGAGGGGCCGGTTTATGACTATCAAGATTACTCTTACTAAAGCCCAGCAGAGCAGGGAGCAAGACACTTTAGCCCAGGAGGTGTAGAGCCTAAGTGTTAGGGCCCATGATTGTAAACCGCCATACCGCGGGTAACTTGTGATGTAAGATAGGAAGGATAGAGACCAAGCCGGACACGTTTATGAGCCGGCCTCGGGACTTTGTAAACCGGATCGGGCGTCACCTCGTGTATATAAAGGGATGACCCGGCGACGGTTCAAGGCAGAGAACAACAGTTCGAGACACAGGCAAAGCAGATTCGCTCCCTGGTCATCGAAACCCTAGCAATATTACACCAAACTAGACGTAGGCTTTCACCTTCATCGAAGGGGCCGAACTAGTATAAAAATCCAAGTGTCCTTGTCCGCTTTAACCCCTTTAAGCTAACCCGTAGCGATGGCCTCACGACTAAGTCCTTTTGCTAGGACATCTGCCGTGACAAAACCACGACAGGTAGCAAGCCCCCAAGTATTGTGTAACCATGGCGTATAAGCCGGATCAAATGGCGGTTATAGCCATGCTCAGTGAGCAGGAAGCCCCCATGTATTTTGTAACAAGGCATGCAAGCCGGATCAATAGGGTAATCATAGCTATGCTCAATGAGTAGGAAGCCCCCAAGCGATGAATAATATGATAATCCAACAAGGCGGGATACCCATGTTTGAAACCGCGCATCATGGCAGCAGGTCCTCTTCGGCAACCTTTAACTTTTTGCAAGAGATAAATTCTTCTTGAACCGGGATTTTAAACCAGATATTGAGAGCTTCAGAGCTTTGTGAGAGACAAATTTCCCTTGAACCGGATTTTGAACCGAATCTTTCCTGATAACCCGGAATTCTTCTAATGAGCCAGAACTTTATGATTGTCAATCACTTTTTTAAGCCGGAAATTTTCCGACGACCTTTAAATTTTCACCAATAGGGTAGTAGCCTCCAGGGCCGGGTTATTTTTTCCTCCAATGACCTAGAGTTCTTGAATTTTGCTGAAACTGGCAACATTTGCTGAGTCATGTCATCATAGCCCCCGAGTCTTAACACGACTCGAAGAGTTGGCTTGAGACTCTTCATATTTTGACCATAGCATAAGATGTATATCATAGGCGTTGATAACGCGATGTGAATCCACATAAGGTTGAGGTGACTGTGGCGGGTTATAAATGATCCCGTATGAGCTCTGTCAGCAACTCGGCCAATGGTTCATCGCAACTGGCCGTTTGAAGTTAACCAAACTACAGTGGCGGTGACTTGTGCGCCTGCCCATTGAGCCATCCAGTGCAGACGGCGGCTGACAATATATGATAATTTGCCTCCGAATTGGTGGAAGAAAAACCGGGCTACCCGAGCAATGACTTGCTTCCACTTAATAAACAGCTCATGTTAACAGATGCGACCCGGTGAGTTTATGTAGACCAGGCCGCGAGAGACGGACGGTAAAGACGATGCAACATCACAGGCGGTACAGACAGATGAGTCAGCTGCGGCATTGTAAGCCGGCGTGGACGGACGAGTCAGCCGCGTCATCTTGATGTAAATTGGGCCGCAGAAGCGGCGGCCTGCACATAATCATCAAGCATTATGGCTTTGTCGGATGCTGGCGCATGATAATGATGGCACGAGCTATATATCCATGACACGACCATTGCTCTTGCAGTGAACAATTATCCTGCATCAAAAATATCGCGAGCCAAAGTAATTGCTCTTTAAATAAATTAATATATACATTAAAAAGTAGATGAGTTGGATAACACCTGGTAGTATTATGCAGTGGTTGTAGCAATTCACAACAACTAGTACTAGGCCAGTCAACTAGTACTAGTGCTTCTGTATTAGTAATAGCACTAGCCATCAATGGATACAAAATCCTTGATCTCACGTGGATTTAAGTACCACCAGTAGTTGACGTGACTTGTCTTGATCATCACGAAAGCGGCAGTGGCCACAAGAAAAGCCAGAGAAACGAACACATGACACAACGATTCTCCTTCGCCTAATTTCTTCTCACGCATGTACCAATACTATAAGTAGTACGATGGTGACTCTTGCAGACGGCGGCAGCTCCGACCAACACCAGCTCGTGGCGGTTCTCCTGCTGCAACGGCGGCTCTCCCGGGCAGAGGAACAGCGCGCCGGAAGATCAACAGCAACAGGACGGCCCGACACGTAATAGGAGCGGCTCAAACGCGGCCACGACGGTTAGGCGGCCTGGCGCTGCCGGCTCGGGGCCGGAACAGCAGCGGAGGTAGTGGCTCAAGGCCACGGCTGATACGACCGCAAGGTAGGTCCGGCTTGCGGCGCGGGCGCAGGTGAAGCTACAGAGGCATGGGCCGCAAGATCGGCTCAGAGCGAGGCCGAGCAGTGGCGGCTCGAGGCGGCGCGAGATACGGGGCGCCGAGCGCGTTGGAACGGAACAACGACTCAACGACAATTCATGATGGAGATGGCAACCCGAAGCTGCGGCGGGCGGCCGAGGACGACTTGGAGCAAAAGAGGTGACAGCGACTCGGAGCAAATCCAAGCGAGGGCGAGTCCGAAACGGGCCAGCGCAGCCGTGACGGTGGCTCGGAGCAACAGAGGCAGAAAACGGATATGCAGAGCCGGCATAGAGGAGTAGCAGCACCGGAGGTGGAGCCGCAAAACAGGTGCGAAGGACGCCGGAGATGGCCAATGTGGCTACCCGGTCCGGGCACGCGGCTATGGAGATGAAGGTACGCGGCCGGCTCATCAGCTGTGGTGAGGGCAGGCCGGGAAGCGGATTCGGAGCGAACAGTCGTACCCATGACCCATTCCTCCTCCGGGGCATAGTTGACCCGCAATTTTTTATTGAGAGCTCACGTGAGCAAGTACATGTCTCCAAGTAGTATTCGTGGTAGGAGTAGCACCAGCAGCTACGAGTTGACGCCCCCCGGGATTTGAACAATGCACGATAGCAAAAATTGACTGTCTCGGCGACTTGGCAACTTGACGGCTTGATGTTGACGCGCCGATAGTTTTAGCGGATTGACCGAAGATCTCCGCTGCTATGACAAATTGACTCAACACTAAAAATACTTGTCGATCTCGATAACGTCCGACTACGCCGAAGAAAAAATGATCTTGGTTTGGATTGATGGATCGTCAGGTTGCATCAGCGGTGGCTCACGGGATGCTGCAACTCTAATTTCTCCGACTGCTCGTTGATGACGTAGATCCTTTCTTCATCCGAAAAATTGTGAACTCCGTGATCCCTAAAAGAGATCCCTCAAAGAACTCAACACCACAGTGCCCATTCCCCACGATGGGCGCCAACTATAGTGGATTTGTCACGGTATATGTCCTAGTGTGAGGATTTAGTCGTGAGGCCAGCTCATCTACGTAGTAGCTTGAGATGGGTTGATCGGAATAGAGAGACGCAACAAAAAGACAAGTGTTTAGACAGCTTCGAGCCCTGGGAAACATCATCCGGTAATAACCCTACATGTTGTTTTGTGGCTAGGTCTCATTATGATCATGAGGGAGTGGCCGGTAAGCCGGCTCTCCTCTAGTTGCGTCTAGGCCTAGAGATTATTTCTTGTTCCTTGTCCCTCTTGGGGAGCCCTGCCCCTCCTTATATAAGTTGAAGGGGTGGCTTACATGTAGAGTCCTAGTAGGATTAGGACTAGTCTATTCTCTATTACAAACCGGATACAAGTCCGGGTCTTGCTTCCTCGTAAGAGAAATATTCATCATGCCTTTCCTCTTAAGCCGGCCCACCATAACATGAGTCGGCCTTTTGGGCCTTGGGCCTTGTCATCCATCTGAAATACATGCTGGTCACCAATGACTCACCAGGCCCGGTCGGGTCATCAGTGAGCCGCCAATCTTCGGGCGGTTTACCAATGAAACGCCAAGTCCTAGTCGGGTCATATCTCCGGCTGGGTCATACCGCGGGGTATATCCCCGACACACATGATACGTCTGCGACTACTCGTGTGCGATGATTAGTAAGTTACACACATGCATTTTCTTATGTTAACACTTGTGTGATAAATAACATGTGGCACCGGATACGGTATTCGGGTTGTGTGTGTGCTCCACTTAGTCTTCCCGCGCTCCAGCGAATGCTTCCTCCGCTCCACATGGTTGAATTGTAAAATCCACGCCTATTCTCTTACCGGTTTCCTGCCACTAGCTAATGGCTTGCTGCATATAACCCAGGCGGCAACGCACAACTGCGACACTCTGCGAAGTTCTAGTTCTCACCCATCTACTATTAGTTATTCCAAGCATGCCAGGAAACGACCAACACTACAAAAAATACACTTCCGTGATGATACGTGTTTGTCACAGTAGGTCGCATTTTTTGTCATGCATGTACATCCATGACAATTTTATGACAGAATCAAGATAGTCATACATGTGCTGTCGTAGAACTGTTCCATGACATTACCAAAATTATCATCACGGAAGTGTCCACTTCCATGACGATAAATCGCGCGTCACAGAAGTGCTTTCGTCAAGGGTGACTGACACGTGGCATCCACCGTAACGGAACGCCGTTAAGCTATCGAGTTCGGTTTTGGATCCGATAACCCGCTAACAGCCCCGACCAAAGGGGATTTTCCACGTGTAAAATCATCATTGGCTGGAGGAAACACGTGTCGGCTCACCGTTGGGACAGATGTCATCCACTCATTGGACCGAAGGCGCCTATGACACCTCGACACGTTGCACGGCCGAACGAGGCCCATTCCTGTGAAAAGGCCGGCCCATTTGACTTGGTGAAAAGGTGGCAGACCGGCCCATGGAAAGCCTGTTAACGGCCTGTTCGCATATAGCCCATTTACAGCCCGCTCACCAAGGGCCCGTTACAACCTATCCGAATTAGGCCCAGTAGCGTCATCTGGGCCGTCCAATATGATTCCATCCCATTTTATGTTCCGGCCCTGCTACTTCTTGAGCTTGCGTTGTATTCCCTCGAAGAGGAAAGGGAGATGCAACACAGTAGCGAAGTATTTCCCTCAGTTTTTGAGAACCAAGGTATCAATCCAGTAGGAGACCACACGCGAGTCCCTCACACCTGCACAAACAAATAAGAACTTCGCAGCCAACGCGATAAGGGGTTGTCAATCCCATTACGGTCACTTACGAAAGTGAGATCTGATAGAGAGGATTGTTTATATTTTTGGTATTTTTAGTTTATAAGAACAGCAAATGAAAGCAATAAAAGTAAAGTGGATGTAGATTGATATGTTAACAATAGACCCGGGGGCCATAGTTTTCTCTAGTGGCTTCTCTCATGATAGCGATATTCTACGGCGGGTAAACAAATTACTGTCGAGCAATTGATAGAAAAGCGAATAATTATGAGACTATCTAGGCATGATCATTGTATATAGGCATCACGTCTGAGACATGTAGACCGAAACGATTCTGCATCTACTACTATTACTCCACACATCGGCCGCTATCCAGCATGCATCTAGTGTATTGAGTTCATAAGAACAGAGTAACGCCTTAAGCAAGATGACATGATGTAGAGGGATAAACTCAAGCAATATGATATAAACCCCATCTTTTTATCCTCGATGGCAACAATACAATACGTGCCTTGCTGCCCCTACTGTCACTGGGAAAGGACACCGCAAGATTGAACCCAAAGCCAAGCACTTCTCCCATTGCAAGAACTATAGATCTAGTAGGCCAAACCAAACCAAAAATTCAAAGAGACTTGCAAGGATATTATGAGCACACATAGAAAGTTTAGAGAAGAACCAAATATCTTTCATAGATAACCTTGATCATAAACTCACAATTCATCGGAGCT
Source organism: Secale cereale (assembly GCA_902687465.1). Lineage (NCBI taxonomy): Eukaryota > Viridiplantae > Streptophyta > Magnoliopsida > Poales > Poaceae > Secale > Secale cereale. The sequence goes on along the minus strand of LR738710.1, from coordinate 696,243,030 downwards.
CGACAAACACACCGCAAAAAGAGATTACATCGAATAGATCTCCTCGAAGACCGAGGAGAACTTTGTATTGAGATCGAGAGAGAGACTGAAGAAGTCATCTAGATACTAGCTATGGACCCGAAGGTCTGTGGTAAACTACTCACAACTCATGGTGAGGGCGATGATGATGATGATGATGATGAAGAAGAACTCCGTGATGGACCCCCCTTCGGTGGAGCTCCGGAACAGGCTCCAAGATGGGATCTTCACGAGAACAGAAGGTACGGCGGTGGAATTAGGGTTTTCTCTCTGTTCACGGAGTTTCTGGGGTACGTAGACTTATATAGGAAGAAGGAGGGCACCGGGGGACGCTCGAGGGGGCCACGAGGCAGGGGGCGCGCCCTCGGAAGGGGGGCGCGCCCCCCCACCTTCGTGGGCCACCCTTTGGCCCCCTGACGTGGTTCTCAAGCTACGCGTGCGTGATTTTCTCAAAAAATATCTCTAGCGAAGGTTTCATTCCGTTTGGACTCCGTTTGATATTCTTTTTCTGCAAAATCCTGAAATAGGCAAAAAAACAGCAATCTGGACTGGGCCTTTGGGTTAGTAGGTTAGTCCCAAAAATGATATAAAAGTGAATGATAAAGTCCATTAAACATCCAAGACTTCATAAATAATAGCATGGAACTATAAAAAGTTATAGATATGTTGGAGACGTATCAGGCCCATGTATGGCCCATGACGTCTTTCGGCCCATATGAGGCCCTTTATAACTCTTGGCCCATTAACGGCCCGTGGTGAAACTGGCCCGTAATGAACAGTGTATCACTTTATACCCATTAACGGACCATTAATTCATTGGGTCCTTTGCAGCCCATGTTATCTTTCGGCCTTCTTAGGGCCCATTTATTCTTGGCCCATTAACGGCCCGTGGTGAAACTGGCCCGTAATGAACAGTGTATCACTTTATACCCATTTCCGGCCCATTAATCCATTGGGCCGTTTGCAGTCCATGTTATCTTTCGGCCTTCTTAGGGACCATTTATTCTTGGGCTCATTTCCAGCATTCGGTTACTTACGGCCCGTTACTGCCATTTTCTGCTTATGGGCCAAATTCAGCCCGTGGTTACAATCGGCCCATTTGTGGCCCATTAATATGTTGGGCCGTATTCATAGCGTCATCAAATACGGCCTATTAACGACGACCCATTATGGTCGGCCCATGAACGGTCGACTCCAACTCTAGCCCGTTTACGGCCATAATGCGGTCTGTTTTTGGCCAATGTTTGGCCAATCGATCATACAGCCCGTCTAAGGCCCATTGATGATACAACCCATAGAAGGCCCATTGTTTCTACGGCCCGTAGAAGGCCCATTGTTTCTACGGACCGTAGAAGGCCCATTATTTCTATGGCCCGTAGGAAGCCCAGTGTCACTATAGTAAATATGTAGCCCATGGCCTGTTAAAGGCAGGAAACTACTATAGGTTTAGACCTGCTAATGGACCAAGATGATTATAGGCCCACGTTTTGGCCCATAAGAGTAACTGGCCGGCTTGAAGACTGAAAACACTGAGATCCACTGAACCTTCCAGCCTAAATTACAGCATATTGACCAAGGAATAAACCTAAAATATACAACAAAGAAATTACGGCATATTACATCCACTAGGAATCAAAGTTAGCTACCGGTGATAATAAAGCGCAACATGACCGTAGATTACATACACTGGGCATCAAAGGTCACCACCAGTGCATATAAACGAGCCGACAAACGAATATACAAAACTGAGAGCACTTCAGAAGGCACTAGACCTAGCAAGCTCAGGCCCCGCAAGCAGCCGAACAAGCTGATGAGACCTCAGTTGTGTCAACGATAGATGCTTCATCCCTAGCTGTATGGCACCATACCGCGCAAGGCAGTCCCCTGACATCTTCATTACATCTTTGACTTCAAGTCGGAGCTGAGCTGAAGCAAGCCTTTCCGCTTTAAGTTGAGACTAAAGAAGTCGAACTGATGGAGGCAATGACTGCACAGAGGTTGTCTCACACCTGCTGGTGAGTAGCTTCAACTCACTGTCTTCATCAAGACAGGACCTTGGGGTCATCTCGCTGTCCTCAAGATGGTTTGGCTCACTATCTTTCCTAAAGTTCTGCCTGGCATAAGAGATATGACTCTGAAAGAGAAACAAGGAGACACGTAACAGGTTTCACAATTATATAAGAAAAAAATGGATCTGTTCTGCATAAGGAACATGTTTTTACAACTACAATTTAAAACTGGTAGTTGTTGCAAACATCGAATCAAATGTAAACAGCAGTGGAGGAAATGATGCCTATCCAAATCTATACTAGAACAAAGTTTGAAGGCTTGAGAAGGATGAACTTACATTACATGTTAACACGGGCTAGACAAAGCCCTTCTCCATGTTGATGGAAAGATAATTCAATAAATTCCACATAGAAAATTCTTTATAAGCGTTGCCATTATTCTACATTTTGCAAAGAGTAAATATAGATAAAATAATATTGGAAGAAATAGAGGCTAATGAAGCTCAGGTGCAGACTGATGATACATAATCAAATAGCAATTAATTAGGTACAGCGTTACAAGGCAAAAGGTACTAACAAGAGGAATGCAGACATCAATGTGTGCAGTGGCATTAGCTTTATTCAACATTTTGGTAAGAGTAAATGTAGATATGATAATTTGGAGAAAGTGGAGGGCACGGCAGATAAGATGCAGAGTAATGCTAGACAATCAACTATCTCGCGATGCATGTACAGTAATACCACCACCGTCCGTTATTAGTTGTCGCTCAAATGGATGTATCTAGCACTATTAAGTTCTAAATACATCCAATTGATCAACAATTAATTCGATACAGAGGGAGTACATGACAACAGGTACTTACATGAGCAATCCAAAACTTCATAACCATTGTGTTAATTCTACATTTATCTAAGTGTAAATACAGATCTTATAATTTCAAGCAAAGGGAGGATAAAGAAGCGAACATTTACATTGATGCTACATAATCAAACAACAATGAGTGTAAGTATGCTGACAAAGGGCAAGTGGTACTAAAAAGAGCAATGCAGAGCCCAATATTGTCGTGAGATCCTATGATCCTTTGATCAAGGAGATTCATCTGAAATTAGTTTTCATACAAGAGAGAAGGTAAGGCACATGCAAAAATTTAGGAGTTCAAATTTTGAATTGATATCATAGACAGTACCTGACGCTGGGCTGTCAGCAGTTCTAATAGGGGTTTGGCCACTGGAGTAGGGGTAAAGTCTATTACAATTGTGCCAGTGTTTTCTGTGGTTGCTGATCTATCTGATTTAATAGGTATCCCTACCTTTTCCAAATACCTAGTTTCTACTCCTTGAGTATCTGCAATCACCCTCTTCCTTTTGGACATATATTACGAAAGAACAACATTTGACTGGAAAAACATAGTATGACGACACATGGAATAGGTACAGAAAATGGATAGGTATGGCATATACTCATATATGATGCTTAAACTAAGCAGATGGTGTAACAAAGTAGAAGTAATGCAAGAGGTCAGATGCAAAATATGTGCGACCAATACAACCATGCCAAGTTAGAGCATGCACCTTGATGGGTGAATAAGATAGGCCATCCTCCACCATGCCAAGTTTGTTAGCCAGTGGATTGTTCCGCAATATTCCTCTCGTTCGCCCATTCTCATATTCATTTTGATAATGTTCAATACCTGACATGCATGAAAACATAAAAACAAGTGAGATTATCTTTGTAATGCAGAAGTGATTCTAATCCAATACTTCCTCCATGTAAACCCCTTCGTGCTATCTCTGTAATTCTTCTAAGAGGTGCCATGCATGCTGTAATTTGGTGTGTGCATTAATATAATGTGGCCTACTACTCAAAATATGAGAACTCCAGAAGTGATGATACTTCGCAGATGACAGCTTCAACATATAGTAAAGAAGAACAAGTCGACCTGACCTGACAGATTCAAAATATACAAAGGGAGAATAACTCGACCTGACCAGTCGACTGCAAGAGAAGTGGATCATCTTAAAGAAGAGCAGAAGAGCAAGAAGATTGAAGGTATTACAAGTCTTTCTATACAATGTCGGTTGGCCACCCATGATGAACCAGAGTGCACAGAGAAATACTATTCCTTCCGGTCTCTCCATATGTGGCTCACATGCATTTCAAAACTAAAGTTGGAACATTTAGCTGACCAATTAAACATGTCTTAGTTTTACTAATATCAACATAATATCTTATTTGAATTTGTACAACTAAGCTTGTTTAGCTCGATGGGTGGAGCAGTGCTATTACGACACGAACCACGTAGGCTGATCGTGGTCATCATAAAATGGGGAAGCCGTAAGCATGATGAGTATAGTGTTGACCGTGGCAGTGGGATGGTAGATCTGAAGCTGCAAACAGCGCAAAGGGTAGTTAGCAACCGATATTTGCTTTGAAATAACAACTAAGATTTGGTATGGACAAGAAAGTACAGTCAACAAGTGACAAAGAAATGCAACTCTGCTGTCTCTCTATATGTCGCGACATGCATTTGGAAACTCAAGTGGGACCTTTAGCTAACCAATTAAATGTGTCTGTTAACTAATATCAGTATCATATCACAATCATATTTGAACAACTAAGCTTTGGGATTTTGAGTGTTGTGTTGTTTAGCTTGAAGGGTGGAGTAATGCTAGTATGGCAGAAAGCACCTACGCAGATGATAGTAGAGTAGATAAAAGGGGAAAACCCTAAGCATCAGGAGTAAAATCAGGAAAGTGGAACTAGCTGGACCAGTGGGTGGTGCACATGCTTTTCGAAACGAATATAGGAACATTAGGTGACCAATTAAACGTTCTCTGTTTTAGTAACACGAGCATCATATCAGATTCGTATTTCAACGCGTAAGCTTTGGAATTATGAGTGGCATGTTGTTTTGCTTGATGGGTTGAGGTCTTAAGGAGCAGTGCTAGCACGACACGAAGCAGTGAATCACCTACGATGATGGTAGTGAATATAAAGGGGGGAAACCATAAGCTTTACGAGTATAGTGACCGTGACATGGCGGTTCTGAAGGTGCAAACCGGATAAAGCTACTTCACAACAAATGTTTGCATTCAACTAGCCACTACGATTTGGTACGGACAAGAAAAGTACAGTAAACAATTTAAGATCTATTTCCCGGGTGAGATCAATAACTTAAGCACATATGGAAGAGTACCACCTCTCTTGCAACACTGTGTAGGCCCCTGCTGATACGTTAAGGGTGCTTCGGGTGCGATGGTTGTAGGCGGCGGGGAAAAAGACTTTAGATGGTAGACAGCCGGGTTGGGGGATAAATCATCTTGCCGTGGACAAGGCGATCGTAGGAGCGGCAACGACAAAGTGGACGACGGCGCCGATGAAGCGAGACAAAGCGATGAAAGGATCCTAGTCTGGCACCGTGGATGAGGGACGTCCATCTCTTGAAGTGGACGACGGGGTAGGGGTAGAGGCTCCGGCAAGGTGGAGATTGGGATGGCGGACAGAGGAGGCTGGCCGCAGTGGGGAGGTTGTCGTGGCGCCGATGGTGTATGAATGGGGAAATGGAGGGGGAGGGGGGATCTCAAACTTTGGGACACGCTTGTCTGAAATGTGGCAAAGTTACGAACTTATCCCCAGTTTAAAATTTCGGACATCACGTCGGTTGGGGATAGGACGGTAATCTGGCATCTCCCAAATATTTACCAGTAACGATTTCGGGCGAGGAGAGGGTGTTTTGCCGCCCATGGTTGGCGCCCACGGTGTATGAACGGGGCTGACAGGTAGGGCGGTTGTGTCACGTCCGAGGGAAGTTACACATCTGCCCCTATTTAAAATATTAGCCTACATCGATTTCGGACGAGGAGAGTTTGTTTTGCCTCCCACTGTGGATGAATGGGGAAATGGAGGGAGAGACACATGTCTTCTGGACGAGCTTCAATCAAATGTGTTTTGCCGCCCATGTTTGGCGCCCACCGTGTATGAATGGGCTTAGAGGCCGTCGTGTCATGTCTGATTGAAGTTACTAGTCTACCCCTATCGACAACAGTGTAAATCCGGTCAATAAGGATGTCAAGTGTCAGGGGTAGACAGTAATTTCCATCTCGCAAACACTTGCTTCGGGCAGCCCACAAATGACAGTGGGTGTTTAGCCGCTTCGTTCAAAACTTGGGAGAATTAGCATTCATGTTTGCCCTGGGCCCTCGCAACTAAATCCAAATCCAATTTTTATTCGATTACGAATATCCACACATAGTTCTATATTTTGTTATTTATTTCTTCAAAACCACAACAAAGATTTATTTCACCTTTATATATGATTATGATTTTTAAATGCCATGATCTTCGAATTCAGTAGGTTGGATACACTTTGAGTCAAACAGTTATTTCATCCAATACAATATTCTCACACGAAAATCAGTTCACCTTATGTCAATCATACAAGTACTGAGGATTACCTCGCCTAAAAAATTCGGATCATTACAACACATGGACAACATAGGGGGTCTTACAACATAATCCATTTAGAGACACGACACAACATGCAAGTACAATAATCTAATGACAATTTCAACTACTATCTAAAGAAGAACTGGGATTACCCTGGGCTTCAGATAGCAGAGGCAACAGTACCTCTTCCGTCTTCAAATGAAACATTCTTACTTCCTCTAATTCTTGGATTGCTTGCATAATGCGTGCAGCTAATTGCATAATTTCCAGCTTCAAGATCGAGATTACTTCATTCATGGCAGCCACACCATCTCTTTCTGCCTCTAGTAGAGCCTCAAGAACTATAATATCTGTGCTCAGACTGCTCTTCGGCGGTGTTGCCTCTTAACTACTACCATCTGGTAACATGGATGGCGCACTACTTCCACAAATAGATTCTGGGGTTGTACATTGCGTCCTAGTGTGAACGGCATCTTGAAAGGTTTCCGCTGGACATAAGTAAGAGATAGTTATCGCATGATCCAGGCAGTAAGCTTACATGGTAAACGGCATGCGAATTATTGCCGAGCATGGCAAGCTATATTTAAATGGTTCGAAGCAGCATCAGCTGAAAATAAATTAAAATGGTAAGATGAAACTAGGGATGTAAGTGGCAAATAAACGACATCCGCCAATCCCATCTAGTTAGTTTTTGCTAGCTCCCTGGTTCATTTTCCGCAAAAAAATCTTTTGAACTATCATACCACTAGTTGACTTTAATCAGGATTAAACGGGACCCATTTGACATCCCTAGTTGAAAGGGAGTGTACCACCGCTATATTTAAGTTGCCAAGGCATCTAAGCAGTTGAAATAATCTGAGAAAGCACTTAACAGTGTGTGATAACCCACAAGTGTTGGGGATCGCAACAATTTTTGAGGGTAGAGTATTCAACCCAATTTATTGATTCGACACAAGGGGAGCCAAAGAATACTCTTAAGTATTAGCAGCTGAGTTGTCAATTCAACCACACCTGGAAACTTAGTATCTGCAGCAAGGTAGTTTAGTAGGAAAGTTATATGGAGATAGTGGTAACATCAATAAAAGTAATGGTAGTGTTTTTGTAATAGTAGCAGTGGAAAAGTAAATAAGCAACAAGCAATATATGAAAAGCTCGTAGGCATTGGATCGGCGATGGGAAATTATGTCGGATGCAATTTATCATGTAAAAGTTATAACCTAGGGTGACACAGAACTAGCTCCAGTTCATCAATGTAATGTAGGCATGTATTTCGAATATAGTCATATGTGCTTATGGAAAAGAACTTGCATGACATCTTTTGTCCTACCCTCCCGTGGCAGCGGGGTCCTAGTGGAAACTAAGGGATATTAAGGCCTCCTTTCAATAGAGTACCTGACCAACGCATTAACACATAGCGAATACATGAACTCCTCAAACTATGGTCATCACCGGGAGTGGTCCCGATTATTGTCACTTCGGGGTTGCCGGATCATAACACATAGTAGGTGACTATAGACTTGCAAGATAGGATCAAGAACACACATATATTCATGAAAACATAATAGGTTCAGATCTGAAATCATGGCACTCGGGCCCTAGTGACAAGCATTAAGCATAACAAAGTCATAGCAACATCAATCTTAGAACATAGTGGATACTAGGGATCAAACCCTAACAAAACTAACTCGATTACATAGTAAATCTCATCCAACCCATCATCGTCCAGCAAGCCTACGATGGAATTCCTCACGCACGGCGGTGAGCATCATGAAATTGGTGATGGAGGAAGGTTGATGATGACGATGGCGACGATCTCCACTCTCCGGAGCCCCGAACGGACTCCAGATCAGCCCTTCCGAGAGAGATTAGGGCTTGGTGGCGGCTCCGTATTGTAAAACACGATAATTATTTCTCTCTGATTTTTTTTCTCCCCGAAAGTGAATATATGGAGTCCAGGGGTACGTCGGTGGAGCATCAGGGGGCCCACGAGGCAGGGGTGCGCGCCCAGGGACAGGGGGCGCGCCTCCCACCCTCGTGGACAGGGTGTGGGCTCCCTGACGTAGATCTTTACGTAGATATTTTTTATATTTTCCAAAATAATTCTCCGTGGATTTTCAGGTCATTCCGAGAATTTTTTATTTCTGCACAAAAACAACACCATGGCAGTTCTGCTGAAAACAGCGTCAGTCCGGGTTAGTTCCATTCAAACCATGCAAGTTAGAGTCCAAAACAAGGGCAAAATTGTTTGGAAAAGTAGATACGTTGGAGACGTATCAAATCCCCCAAGCTTAAACCTTTGCTTGTCCTCAAGCAATTCAGTTGATAAACTGAAAGTGATAAAGAAAAACTTTGACAAACTCTGTTTGCCCTTGTTGTTGTAAATATGTAAGCCAGTATTCACGTTTTCAGCAAAGATCATGAACTAACCACATTCACAATAACTTTCAGGTCTCATGTCTACTCACATTAATGGCCTAATCAACTAGCGAGCAATAATAATAAACCTTAGATGACAACACTTTCTCAAAACAATCATGATATGATATAACAAGATGGTATCTCGCTTGCCCTTTCTGAGACCGCAAAACATAAATGCAGAGCACCTTTAAGGATCAAGGACTAACTAGACATTGTAATTCATGGTACAAGAGATCCAGTCATGATCATACTCAATGCAAATTAATAGTAATACATGCAAATGACAGAGGTGCTCTCCTACTGGTGCTCTTTTATAAGAGGATGATGACTCAGCATAAAAGTAAATAGATAGGCCCTTCGCAGAGGGAAGCAGAGATTTGTAGAGGTGCCAGAGCTCGATTTTTAAAAAGAGATTGTCGGCGTCCTGGGAACCAGGGTACCCAGACTTGCCTGTCCGCAGGCCGCGCCGCGCTCCTACAGGCGGCCCTGTATGGCCCAGCTGATCGACCATCTGTCCAAGACCCTCGCGAGGGGGCTAAGCCTCACGAGGAGAACGACATCAAGACCTCCTCGGGAGCGGCCTCAGCAAGGTACTCCGGAGGGGCGGAGAATTCAAGGCGAAGCCTGCCTCAGGAGGAGGCAGTGATGTCAGCAGTGACGCACCACGCCAGCGGGTGCTAGTGTCCGCCAGCACCACAGTTACCATTTCAGTGCAAAGGGGACAACGTAGTCGTTGGTTTCCGAGGAGCGGGGCAAAGGTTTCCCATTTGGTGCAACAAGACAGAAGACCGCAAGGACTACAAGGAGGATGTCACCATCGAGCCCACCACCGTGTCACCGCCTGATCCTTTTGCAGGCGAAGACCACTTTTGTCAGGATAAGAACGTACTTGTGTTCCCGCTCAAAAATGGCCGTTGTGGGATCCCTTCCCGCCTAAACTTTCGGGGGAAGAGGACGGTGGCCGCCTATAAAGTAGCTAGGATTCCCATTGTAAGGGGATCGACAGATATACTCGAGATCGACTCATACACTTTGCCACCACACAAGGTGCAAGTACACTTGCCCCCTGACCTTCTTGAGCTCGCCTCCTGAGCTTAGGAACCACTGTACTAGTTGACCTCCCAGCTCGCCCGAGGCTAATCCACCAAAGCAGGAAGTAGGTTCTTACACCACGCGGTGGACCGAACCTGGATAAACTCTTGTGTGTTCTGTTTGTTGTGTGCTTGAATCCCCCCACCGAGACGAGAGCGAGACGCTAGGTAGATGTGAGTGGGAGAGATCTTCGTTCACGCCCCCGTGTTCGAACTTCTTGGGTTTTGCGGAGCCCTGAATCCTACATTTGGCGCGCCAGGTAGGGGGCGTGTCGAAATCTCGCCTCTCTAACGACCTTGTTGCGTTCTCGTCGTCGATTCCGCTCCACTACCATGGTGGACACACGCCGAGATCGCGCTGCCCACCGCGCTGCGAATGTCGCTCAGACGGCGACCGCGGGCAACGGCGCATCGCTCCGCCCCAACTCGTCGGTCGCCAACGCTGCCACCGACCTGGCTGTTGACGAGCAGCAGGACTCGTCGCTCTCACCGTCCGTGCGGCGGGATGGCCGCACAGCAACGCCTTCACCCTTGCCAGCCACGGCGTCGTCCTCACTGGTCAGCCGCGGACCGGTCTACCAGCAGCCTGCATCATGAGCGTTGCTGGGTGTCGCGCCCTAGCTCCTGAGCTACGGCGCCTCGTCTGGCCCGGCAAGTTCAAGCCGGACCTGCCTCCACGCTACGACGACACCACCGACCCCACAGATTTCCTCCAACTCTACGAGCTGAGCATCGAGGCGTCTAAGGGCACCGAGCAGGTCATGGCGAACTGGTTCCCCATGGCTCTTAAAGATGGCGCACACTCCTGGCTCCTGAAGCTCCCCGTGGGATCCATCTCCTCCTGGGAAGAGCTTCGCGAGCATTTCGTCGCCAACTTCCAAGGCACCCGCGACCGAGCGCCGACAGCTGCTGATCTGCGCTGCGTGAGGCAGCAGTCGGGAGAAACCCTGCAAAAGTACATCCAACGCTTCAACACCATGCGCCTCCGGATCCCTAGGTTCTCAGACGAGGCCATCATCTCCGTGTTCTCCAACGGCGTCCGTGACGTCAGGATGAGGGAAGAGCTTGCCATTCACGAGGATCTGTGCACAACCCTCAAGATGTTCAAGCTCGTGGCAAAGTGCGCCAGGGCGGAGGAAGGCCGCCTCTCCCTCCAGGAGCTGCCTGAGGCGGAGGCGGACGACAAGAAGACCAAGGCCAAAGAATCAAATCGCAAGGGACCCGCCGTGCTGGATGCGGAGCCAGAAGTGAAGCGTGGCTGCGACTACGATGACCTCCCCAGGGACAACCGACCATACTACGTCTTCCACAACGTCCACAGCCACAACACTAACGACTGCCAGGAGCTCAGGGCGATGCGCGGCGGGCGCGTCGGGCAGCGCCCTGAGCGTGACAACCGCGGCACTAGCAGGAGCAGCATCGTGATGCCCCTGGCGCGACCAGCCTCGTGAGGGTCGCCCTCAGGGCAATGGAGGCCTGCCTCCGCTGCCACCACTGCCAAGGAGGAACGACGACAACTGCCAGGGAGACGGGGCAGGGGGCTTCCAGGAGCCGCGTGTAGTTGCATGCATCTTGGGAGGAGCCCATGCCCCGACTTCCCATCGAGTCTTCAAGCAGTTTGCCTGTGAGGTGAACGCGGCGCTTCCCAGGCCTGTCGCCGCGCGCATCCTCAGGTGGACAAAGCAAGTCATTGCCTTCGAGCCAAAGGACCAGCTCCAGTGCACGGCGGCCCCAGGCGCCCTCCCGATGCTCTGCACCCCGACCATCAGCAACGTTCTCGTGACCAAGACCCTCATCGACGGTGGAGCAGGACTCAACGTCCTCTCCGTCCAGACCTTCGAGACACTCCAGGTTCCCTACGATCAGCTCCACCCGACCAAGCCATTCTACGGAGTCACGGATGGCTCCACACTCCCGATGGGGCAGGTCCGCCTCCCCGTCACCTTCGGTGACCGCGAAAACTACCGCACCGAGCTCATGGACTTCGACGTCGCCAACATCCACCTCCCGTACAATGCCATCCTTGGGTATCCTGCCCTCGCCAAGTTCATGGCAGCGACCCATCACGGCTACAACGTCCTCAAGATGCCCGGGAGCGGCGGAGTCATTACGATTGCCTCTGACGAGAAGGAAGCAGTGCGTTCCCTGGAGCGCGCCTACCAGACCGCGGCGGTCGAGTGCTCCGATGAGGATGGAGCCGTCCTCGCCCTGTAGGCCGCCCCCAAGAAGAAGAAGAACCTACCCGTCAACAGACCTCAGGGCGCGGGGCTCCTAACGGCCCGGCCTCAAGACTTGCGCTTGCTGACGAGGCGCCCTCCACCCTCGCATAGGGAGGCACGCTCGACGCCCCTCTCGTGACAGGCTCGGGGGTTCTCCTTTGGAGTGTCTCCGGGCTGATTGGCGTCTCGAGGGAGGTGTTCGAGCACCACCTACAAGCGTGTCTTGACGCACGTTTTTGTGAGCCCAGCGTGAGCCGTTCAGCGCTGGGGGCTGAGGACTTCATCAACCAAGTTACCCAGCTCGCAGCCCAAGCGACCGCTTCCATGTCGACATCGCGGGTCTCAACCGAGCCACCTCTCAGGAGCCCTTCTGGCCGATGGCGGTCGGCTGGAGGAGGGCCCTCCCCTGCAACTACGTCCGCACACTCTTCGGCTTCCGCAACACAGCTGCCACGTTCCAGCATGTGCGCAGCAGGCCTTGGGGGCTGAGGAGGTTCAGTCGCAGGCGGTCTGGACGGAGCGAGAACCGGACCCACGTGACCGCTGAGAGCCTTCAGAGCCCCTGGGCCTCAAGAGCCCGATGATTCTCAGGAGCGACCCGCATGGTTCGCGTCTTCAGCTACCCCAACTCTTCTTCGACAAGTATCAGGTGACACTTTAGGTATCCAATCGAGGGAGCCCCTCGGGCTGCATCATCCTCGGACCGCAGGGGGCTGTTCCCCCGCAGTTATCTCCCTTTTTGCATGTTCAAGGCTAGATGTTTCTTTCCATTCACATTATCTGCATGCTTGGCGTTATCACCACCACTTAGGTCATGAGCCCTTGTGAGCCCACTCGCGACCGCCCCATGATTAATGACTGGCACGACGTCTGTGCTCGGGTCTATCCCTGCAGCATCAATAAACCCAAGGGCTGAGCTCTGTCTGCGAGCCATTCCCGTAACGTCACCTCCCATGGTCCTTGGTTCCTTATTCTTGAATGGGATAATCGTGGATGGGTAAGTAGGGGCCCGTGGTAGGTGCCTCGCTCACGCGGGAACCGCACGCCGGTTGTTTTTATTTTGGATCGTTGCATGAGAAGACTGGGCCTGACGTCTATGCTCGGGTCCGTCCCTGCAGTGTGATGACCCACAACCATAAGGGATCTATTGCAGCGTTTTCGATAAGTAAGAGTGTCGAACCCAACGAGGAGCAGAAGGTATTGATGAGTGATTCTGAGCAAGGAATAACTGCAAGCACTGAAAGGTAACTTTTTAGGGGTTTTCTTGATATAAGCAACCGGAAAGTAAAAGCGAGCAAAGTAAAAGGCACTGGAGAGTAACAAGTGGCCCAATCCTTTCTGAACAAAGGAGAGGCCTAGCAACTGAACTTATAAAGGCTAAAGTGTTCTTGAGGACACACGGGAGAGGTAGTCATGTGCTTTCGCCATATTCCGTATCAGTACTATGTGATGTGTTGATAAGTGTTGAGTGGGTGGATCTATGCTAGTACACTCTCTAGACTAAGATGAGTGCACTCTTATGATTAAACACCTTGCAAGAATCCACAAATACAAGATAGTATTTAAGGCAAAAGCCTAACCATAGCAATACGATCGATGATCCATTGTTCCCTTGTGCAAAAGCGTGCGAACTGGGGTTCAGGTTTCTGTCACTCCGGCAACCCACCGTAAGCATTCTTTGTACACAATGTATTCCCCTAGGTCCTTAATAAGGCGAAGTGTTGAGTGTTCGACTCACACAACACCACTAGGAATATAACAACACAACTTAAGTATCAAACAACACATATTACTTCAACATCATATGACTACTAACAACAAGACTTCTCCCATGTCCTCAAGAACTAAAGTAACTACTCACAAGACATAAAAGAGATCATGATCAGTGGAGATAGATGGGTGATAAACAATCTGGACATAATGATATTTCTCCAACAAAAATCAATAGCATTCACCACAAAGTAGTAATCAACACCGATAGGGTAGAGAGGATAGATAGTACGGATTACAACACAAGTTGCAATTATGAGATGAGATTGGATGAAGATGGAGATGGTGCTGATATTGGGGATGAAGTTGATGATGATCTCGATGATGCCCGTGACGATGGTGATGACGATGGCGATGATCTCCCCTTCCGGGAGGTGATCTCCCCGGCGGAATCTACCCGCCGGAGATGGCTTTTTCTTCTCTGTAGGTTTCCGCCACGGAGCGGCGGCGGAACTCCCTAAACTCTCTTTTTTTAGGGTTTCTGGATGACGAGGAGTATGTATGCCAAAGGGGGGAACCTGGAGTGGGCCAGGGGCTCCAGGCGCCCTCCCGGCGCGGCCAGGGAGGGGGCCGCACCAGGTGGCCGCCTGGGCACCCTGTGGCCCCCTCTGGTTGCTCTTTTGCGTATCTTCGTGATCCTTCTGGAAAATACCCTTCGTCGATTTTCAGGTAATTTGGAGGTATTCTTCTTCAGCAACTCAGCGTCCACTTTTCACCGCTGAATTCTGCGTCTACTGCTTCGGCACCGGAAAGTTACAAACTGTGTAAAATAGGCCAAAACAACATAAGAACATCATCGTAATGTGAAATATATCAATGAATAACGATGAATTACGATATAAAATAGTGATGCATTTTGGACGTATCAACACCCCCAAGCTTAGACCTCGCTTGTCCCCAAGCGAATACTGAGCTCGGTAAACCTGTCCACAAGTTTAGAGAGTGAAGTGTCGATAAATAGAATACGGACAAGAAGCATCACAGTTTCTTCACCAAACTCAAATATCCTCAACAGCAATCTTCAACTCATAAGGCCCTTATAAAAGAGTGGTAACACTTATAATCGAAAGTAGGGCTAAGGAAACTCATCAAATCATGGCAAACATGTCCTTTGGTCAAACAACAACTAATAGCTTTTACTTTTGCTCTTTCTATTTTTGTTTTGATGAGATTAATTGAAGCTTTTGAAAGAACATGTTATTAGGCAAGAAGTGAAAGTGTTAACACAAAGGAAGATGTTTGCTTTAGCTGGGCTTGACAAACAACTTACCTATCAAATGATAATGTCAACAAGGATATGATATGACAAATCTTAATGCAACTTTATATGAATGAATCCTCGTCAACATCAAATGTCTGCTCTCTTTAAGAATAGAAGGAAGTAAGAATAACTGACTCATCCTAAAACTAAGAGATAGGCCCTGCTCTAGGGAAGTAGGGAAAACTCATGTGCTATCCTTAAATCAAACAGAATGAAAACAAGTTTTGAGAGGTGCATGATTTGTCAACGAATGCTAATAGATAACTCAATTACTTCTCGAGCTGGACAAGTTTCGAGGAACGGCTCCCGTACGGGGACGATCACATCCCCTTAATCTCCTTTGTTTATCGCTGCCAAAAGTTTTCTGATTTCTCATGAACAAGCGTGAAGGAGTTTGTTTGTTGTATTATCTTTTATGAGCCGGGCGCACTCATGCCAGTTCCCTCTCGTATTAGGGGTTTGCAGATTAGACATGCAATCCCGGGGTAAAACTTGTCCAACTTAAAAAGATCATGAATTAACTACTATTTCCTCATGAGCTAAAACAGGGGCACAAAATAGAAGATTTTGAACATTTAAGGATAACACACAAATTCTATACTTTAGGAGGTGGTAGTGGAATACCACGAATAGGAAGGTATGGTGGACTCATATGGAAGGTATTGGTTTAAGGGTATGAATGCACAAGCAGAATTCCGCTAAGTACAGAGTTTAGGCTAGCAAAGACTTTGAGAGAACAGACAATTGATGATGACTAAGATGCAAAGCAATATAAAGCATAAACACTAAAGTAAGCATAACACATCAAGCTGTCTTCCTTGTCAGCATAACACTTCAAGCATAATAACATAAAGGTTTTGGCTATGTCGCTACTTTAAGAAAGTCATGCTTGTTGTTATGACCAAAGCTATGTTTGCCAAGATTAAATAAAGTTTTCAAAGCCATACCTGATATAAGGTCAATACTCCCCATAAGAATCATCATATAAGGTCGATTGCGTGAAGAGAATACCGAATGCAGCAAAGGAACCAATAGACTTCTCATTAATATTCCATCATAGACGACTCCACACTCACGGATACAATCTCTCCACAGAAGGAGTGATAGACCTCAATGCATGCACCTATTTCATAAAATAACCTCCCTAGACATGATACGACTCCACTTGACTCCAAAAGACAAAAGATAAAGATAAAGATACCGGGCACTCCCCCAAGCTCGGAAAAAGCCAAGGGAATGCCATTACCCAAGGATATTTCACTCCTCATTCTTGTTGACGTTGATCACGCAGTCCTCGGCAAAGCGCTTCCATGGAAGGGGTTCTCCAGTCTCATATGAGAAGTTTGTCTCCTGAATCCTGCATGCAGCACCCATACCCATGCGCATAAACCTTAGTTCATACTCACAGTTCTGGTGATGTAGATCATAAATTTGCCCTTGGAGCTCTTCAATTCTTTCTTCAGATGCGGTGATGCTTTTCCACATCTCCTTCATCTCCTTCAGGAAGTAGGTCTTCAGCTCGTTGATGATGTCAAAGTTAGCTTCAACACCACGCTCGATCATCTTCTTGTACTTGAAGACTTCTTGCTCCACTTCTTCTAGCCTGGCCTGGATGCTCCCCTCCTTGATAGGTCCCTTCAGATCTTCTTGATGGAGGGCACCATCCTCCATCCGAACAACCTGAGGGTGCTTCTTCACCTCAGCGAGGTAAGGGTTGATGACGTTGACGATGAACTTGTCCTTGGGGGAACTTGGAGAAGCCATGGCACCTAGGTCCAGCTAAAAGATTCCCTAGCAGAAACAGATCGAAAAGAAAACACACGAAATCACGAGATACGTTGCCGGAACAATCCGGGCAAATATATAGCAAACATTTATGCACAGAAAGGAAGGTAACAAGCTAAAGTGGGTATTTTTGGATAACCTTTCAAGCATTTGGTCGATGAACGACAACGGGTAGTGATCCTTCCTGGTTGCCTTGTTCAGCTTCCTGTAATCAATACACATTCTATATCCAATAATAATTCTCTGAGGTATTAGTTCATTCTTATCATTAGGAACCACAGTTGTACCTCCTTCCTTAGGAACACAATGTACCGGGCTTACCCACTTACTATCAGCTATATGGTAGATAATTCCTGCGGCGAGAAGCTTGAGAATCTCAGTTCTTACAACATCCATCATCTTCGGGTTCAACCGTCGTTGATGATCAACAACTGGTTTAACATCGGGCTCAAGGTTGATAGTATGTTGACAGATAGATGGACTAATCCCCTTAAGGTCATCAAGGGTATAGCCAATTGCACCTCGGTGTTTACGAAGTACTTCCAATAGTCGCTCTTCTTCATATCCTGAAAGGTTAGAGTTGATAATAACAGGATATACTTTCTTTTCAACTAAATAAGCATACTTGAGCATATCGGGAAGAGGTTTAAGATCGAACACCGGGTCTTCTTTTGGTTTTGATAAAATTCCCAAAGGTTCAACCGGAAGGTTGTGCTTCAGGATAGCAGGTTGTCTCAAGAATATTTCATCTAGTTCATTTCTTTCCTGCATATGCAAATCATTCTCATGGTCCTCCATATATTGCTGCAAAGGATCATTAGGGGGAATAGCAATAGAAGCAATACTTTCAATAATTTTGTCATCACTAGGTAAATTGGTACCACGAGGCTGCTTAGAGAACTTAGAAAAGTTAAATTCATATGGCTCACCATTGAATTCAACAGAAACTTTACCTTTCTTGCAATCTATTATAGCTCCACAAGTTCTGAGAAAAGGTCTACCAAAAATAATAGGACAAAAATTGTCCCTCACTGAACCAAGTACTAGAAAGTCGGTAGGGTATTTTACCTTTCCACATAGGACTTCAACGTCTCTCACAATTCCGATAGGAGAGATAGTTGCTCTGTTTGCAAGATGAATGGTAACATCAACTTCTTCAAGTTCACAAGGTGAAATCTCACCGATGATCTCTTGATAAAGTGAATAGGGGATATCACTAGCACTCGATCCCAAATCGCATAGCCCATAATAATTGTGATCTCCTATTTTAACAGATACTACTAGAGTACCTGAAATTGGGCCTTTATTCTTGGCTGTGACAAGGTTAGTGGAAACAGCACAAAAATTTACATTGGAATCCAAAACATCATTAGTAACATGGTCTTTAACCAATGCAACTTGAGGATCGACCTTGATCTGGTCCTCAGGCTCATCAATTCTTCTCTCACTTTTATTTATTATGCTTGTCACAAGAGAGTGCTCCCTTATCCTTGCGGGAAAAGGAGGCTTTTCATATATAACTGCAGGCAAAATAGGGCCAGCAACATGAAAATCAACTGGTAACTCTTTGAAAAGTTCATGATGCTGATCTTTCTTCTTTTTAAAAGAATCAACGTGAGAGGCAAAATCCTTATAGAAATCAATCATTAGATGGGAATCAAGACCAATCTTAGAGCAAAAGGTATTGAAGTAATCAGTTTTCACATAGCTCTCAATATAATCATGCTCATAATTTATAGCGGGTTCAAGACCTTTATCGATTTCCCAATCTTTGGTATTCCTCTGGATCCTTTCAAGGAGATCCCACCTTTCTTCAACACTCTTCGTCTGAAATACCCCACTAGAGGAGGCATCCAACATCTCCTTATCCTGACGAGAAAGCCTCGCATAAAAATTTGTAAGTATAATTTTCTTGGGGAGCTCATGAATAGGACATTTGAGCATTAGGGACTTCAATCTCCCCCAAGCTTGAGCAACGCTTTCTCCGTCACAAGACCTAAAGTTATAGATACAGTTCCTGTCTCGATGAATTTCATGAAGAGGATAAAACCGGGTATAAAAGAGAGACATAAGCTCTTGCCAATCAAGCAAGTGTGAGTTATCGAGAAGCTTATACCAATCTGAAGCTTTATCTATAAGCGATACGGAGAACAATTTCCTCATGACAAACTCCATTGATACACCTGCAAGCTTAAATAATGAACATAGTTGTGATAGATATAGCAAGTGTTCACCGGGATGTCTGTCGCCTACATAACGATTAGCCAAAACATAATTGATAATACCAGCTGGTATTTTATAGGGCACAATTTCAGTAGGGGGAGGAGCAACCACCACAGATGTGGGGTGTCTTCCCACAAGCAACGATCCAATAGCAAGGTTGTCCATAAGGACAGAGAGCAGCAACAGCAAAATAAAAACAGAAATATAAAAACTTCCTTGCCAGCTTCACTTACCAATAGCACTACACTCCCCGGCAACGGCGCCAGAAAACGGTACTTGATGACCCACAACCATAAGGGATCTATTGCAGCATTTTCGATAAGTAAGAGTGTCGAACCCAACGAGGAGCAGAAGGTATTGATGAGTGATTCTGAGCAAGGAATAACTGCAAGCACTAAAAGGTAACTTTTTAGGGGTTTTCTTGATATAAGCAACAGGAAAGTAAAAGCGAGCAAAGTAAAAGGCACTGGAGAGTAACAAGTGGCCCAATCCTTTCTGAGCAAAGGAGAGGCCTAGCAACTAAACTTATAAAGGCTAAAGTGTTCTTGAGGACACACGGGAGAGGTAGTCATGTGCTTTCGCCATATTCCGTATCGGTACTATGTGATGTGTTGATAAGTGTTGAGTGGGTGGATCTATGCTAGTACACTCTCTAGACTAAGATGAGTGCACTCTTATGATTAAACACCTTGCAAGCATCCGCAAATACAAGATAGTATTTAAGGCAAAAGCCTAACCATAGCAATACGATCGATGATCCATTGTTCCCTTGTGCAAAAGCGTGCGAACTGGGGTTCAGGTTTCTGTCACTCCGGCAACCCACCGTAAGCATTCTTTGTACACAATGTATTCCCCCAGGTCCTTAATAAGGCTAAGTGTTGAGTGTTCGACTCACACAACACCACTAGGAAAATAACAACACAACTTAAGTATCAAACAACACATATTACTTCAACATCATATGACTACTAACAACAAGACTTCTCCCATGTCCTCAAGAACTAAAGTAACTACTCACAAGACATAAAAGAGATCATGATCAGTGGAGATAGATGGGTGATAAACAATCTGGACATAATGATATTTCTCCAACAAAACTCAATAGCATTCACCACAAAGTAGTAATCAACACCGATAGGGTAGAGAGGATAGATAGTACGGATTACAACACAAGTTGCAATTATGAGATGAGATTGGATGAAGATGGAGATGTTGCTGATGTTGGGGATGATGTTGATGATGATCTCGATGATGCCCGTGACGATGGTGATGACGATGGCGATGATCTCCCCTTTCGGGAGGTGATCTCCCCGGCGGAATCTGCCTGCCGGAGATGGCTTTTTCTTCTCTGTAGGTTTCCGCCACGGAGCGGCGGCGGAACTCCATAAACTCTCTCTTTTTTAGGGTTTCTGGATGACGAGGAGTATATATGCCAAAGGGGGAAACCTGGAGTGGGCCAGGGGCTCCAGGCGCCCTCCCGGCGCGGCCAGGGAGGGGGCCGCGCCAGGTGGCCGCCTGGGCACACTGTGGCCCCCCTCTGGTTGCTCTTTTGCGTATCTTCGTGATCCTTCTGGAAAATACCCTCCGTCGATTTTCAGGTAATTGGAAGGTATTCTTCTTCAGCAACTCAGCGTCCACTTTTCACCGCTGAATCCTGCGTCTGCTGCTTCGGCACCGGAAAGTTGCAAACTGTGTAAAATAGGCCAAAACAACATAAGAACATCATCGTAATGTGAAATATATCAATGAATAAGGATGAATTACGATATAAAATAGTGATGCATTTTGGACGTATCACAGTGTCGACTAATCCAATGGCTGAGCTCTGTCTCGCGAGCCATTCCTCTGACGTCACCTCCTGGGGTCACGGGTGCTGCGGCCTTCTCATGCGATACCCTCTAGAGATGCACTCGGCGCAGGTCAACACAACACCTCTCTTTTCACATTTTGTAGAAGAAGACTCAGGCGCAACCCGCCTCAGGGTAGGGTCTCGTGGGTGATGCGTAAGCTCACGAGAACTTCCTCAGAGTCGTTCAACTCATCCTAAGGAGGGCCCATATACACCTTGGCTGTCCTACCGTGCAAGCCTCATGTCAGGACGGGGCTGTACACGCCCCGGAGTCTCTCCCGGTGGGAGGCTCCCTCCCACGGTCCAGTGGAAGTACCAAGCTCTGCGCTGGCAGATCCAACCGAGGAGCGGTTATGCCCACGAACCAGTGGAAGCACCAAGCTCCGCGCTGGCCGCTACGACCGAGGCGTTTATGCCCACACTCTGCGCAAGTGTGGTAGCTCTATGCTCCGCGCTAGTTATAAACAACTAAGGGTGGCCCCCAGTGGTCGCACCAACCTCAGGGAGCTTTTCACCTCACGACGCTCACAGCTTCTCCTTGGATGGGTCTCGCGAGGGGGGATAGGCACGGGGGCTATGCTCAGGTCACGCCTGGCAGACGCCACCCTACCAGGTGCCCAGACACCTGGCCTTCTCGTGCCCCCATCCCAGGCGAACACTCGTGGGCAAGGTATGGTGCTTGTTCTCCTTCATGAGAGCCGTTCGTACGTCAAGGGGGACCCCTGGGCATCGTGACCCAGGGGCCTAACTGGGCATGTAGCCCCTTATCCCTTGAGTCTAGTTATGACGATAACCCCGGTCATCCGGAGGGCTCAATGGCGATCGAGGTATGCACGGGGTTGGGCCCTGCCGACGCAGAACGAAAACGGGATCACTTGAACGTCAAGGGGGACCCTTGGGCATCGCGACCCAAGGGCCTCACTAGCCACGTAGCCCCTCATCCCTTGAGTCTAGTTAGTATGGTAACCCTGGTCATTCAGAGGGCTTAATGGTGGTCGAGGTATGCGCGGGGTTGGGCCTTGCCGACCCAGAGCACCTAAGCAAACATGAAAGGAAGCAAGCATGGAAATCATCTAGCTATTACAATAATGCCAAGTCTTTGAAATTCAAGCAAAGTTCTTACGCCTCCTCGAGGCACTCGCATTTCTCTCACTAAACATGAAGGGACTAGGCATTGCCGAGCGCATCATCACCGGTCTTCTCTTCTTCGGCTGCGGTAGCAGTAGCCTGGAGGAACGCCTCCACCAGCGACGTGAACTTCACCCTCAGGGCCTCGGCAGCCGTGCCCTCCATGACTTAGGTCACGGGCCCGGATAGGGAGGCCAGGTCAAGGGTGGGGTCGCGAAGACTTAGGTGGCTGCACACCTGCGTCAGGGCCAAGGTAAGGAGCGTGCGGCTCTCAACGTCGGCCAACTGGCCAATTGCGGCCGCAACTTCGCGCAGGGACTCCACAAGCACATCAATGAGCCCGGCGGGGCCTCCCTCCGGGGCGGCCAGCGGTTCCTTGAACCCTTCCCCGTAGGCAGCATGCAGCGCCTTGCGGGCCTCAAGGTCAAAGCCGACAAGGGCCTCGGGACTCACCGCTGCCGAAGCCGCAAGGGCTTCCTCCTTGTCGTGAGCGGCTTGGGTCGCCCTGGCCTGCTCAACTTCAACCTTTAGCTTCTCCAGGGCCGCGCGGTCAGCAAGCTACTCCTGTTGCAGCCGGGACGTCTCAGTCTTCTGCGCCTCGAGCTCCTTCTCCAACCTCTTGAGCTCCAGGGCGCGCTCGATGCCTTCCTCGCGAAGGGCCTCCAGCTCGCTCTCCGCCTTGAGGCAGCGCTTCTCGAAGGACGCGGCGTCAGCTCGCGCGGTGTCCCGAGACCGCGTGGCCGCCACAGCTTCCTCTCGACCCTTGGCAGCGACCGCCAAGGCCTGATCCCAGGAGGTCCGCGCAGACTCATCTTCTAGGAGCCACCCGCGGATCAGCCACAGGCGCCCTTCTGTCAGGTGGCCATCACCATCTTGTCGATCGACGCGAAGACGACCCAGCGCGGCGGAGGCAACCTCTAAGGTCTCAGGACCAGGCTGCACCAGCTGGTGCACGCGCACCAACAAGACGGATTGCTCAACCAGGGGCTCGGGGGCTCCGCCCCCCCTCGCCAAAGCAGCCGGAGTAGAAGCCACCGCAACCTCGCCGGAGGCGGGGACGTCCTCGAGCGACACCAACGCCGCATGCTCGGTGGCCTGGTCGACCGGGGCACCCAGCACCGTTTCATCCTTCCCCGAGGTCGCATCGGCAGTCGGAGGAGCAGGGCACCGCGGCATGACCTCCCCCTTCGCCTTATTCATCACACCTCCCAGGCTGCTGTGTCAGGGAAAGCACATGAGGGACACGACAACTAAGGATGAGCGAGAGTTTGCACACTTACTCGTCGAAGGCGAGGCACACCCTTCTCTTTGCCAGCAGGACAACATCAGCTGCTGGTGCCCTGGGCGTGCCGATAGCCCGGGCCTGGGATAGGCGCGAGGCCAATGTCCTGGGCGCGGCCGCGGTCGCTGGGCTCGCTGGCACGGTACTCTTCGGTGGAGTCGCCACCTTGCTTTCCCTGGACGCAGCGCGTCCGGATCGACGTGGAGTGGTCGCCTAGGACCGTCCGGCGGCACCTGCGCCTGGCGTCATTGCTCCGGCGAACACCTCGGGGGAGTCCCCCTCGTCGTCCAGGGTATCCTCCGAGCCCCCTCATCGCTCTCGTCGTCAGCACCAGAAGACACGTCGAACGTGGGCGGAGCGCCCACGGGCGTACCAAAACCCGACACGGCCTTCAACAGCTCGGTCTTGTCAGGGTGGCTGTACAGCGGCAGGTGGGTCCCGGGGAGATCCTTCAGAACCATTCCCAGGAGAGCCCCCGAGGTGAACTCCAGATCGGCCTCAGCCAGCACCCTTGAGTGCAGCCAGAGCCCATCGTCATCGCCCATCAGCTCGCACATGGGGCGCGAGTGAGCCTGCAGCGGCGTAAGACGCTGCCTCAAGAACTCCTTCACGATCTGGCCCCCCTTCAAGCCTCGAGCTCAGTTCGGCCTCAATCTTCGCCAGGACAGGCCCGACAAGGGGGTCGATGAGCTTCGCGTAGCTCCAGCCAACGCGCTTCACTGGACGGGCAGCAGACAGAACCAGCAGAGGATGGACGCGCTGGGCATCCAGATAGACCCACCTCTTCCGGTGGGACTCTATCTTCTTCCCGGCCATCATCAGCCGACAGCCCTGGCGCTGGAAGACGAAGGAAACGCAGACCGAGCACGGGCCATCGTCGTACCGGCGCATGGAGAAGAAGTGGCGGAAGTGGGCGACGGTCGGCCTCACCCCCACGAGCGCCTCAGAGTAAAAGGCGAAGAGCGACAGGACGAAGATGGAGCGAGGCTGGATGTGGAGAGCGTGTACCTGGTAATGTTCCAGTATGGCGTAGAAGAACTCAGAGAAAGGTGGCACGAGCCCCACGGAGATGTTGTGGAGGAAGAAGGGTAGCACGACTTCGACAAGGTCCGCGCCATGGTGGATCCGGCCCAGATCCGCCTCGGGCCGTGCTCGTTATGGGTGCTCGACAAGAAAGGTTGGACCTCTGAGTAGTCCTCCTCCCTGGTGATGTAGGACTCCTTGAGCGCCGCATCGAGGGAAGAAGCAGATCCAGGCGCCGGCGCGACTTTCTTGTTCCTCTTCGCCATGGTTGAGGGAGCCGAAGGACGCATGCGATTCAGGAAGGCAGGAGGCGCAAGGGGTAGAAATCTGAGCAGGAAGGAAAGAGAGCGATAACTCCCCCAGCGGAGAAGGCCCCCTTTTGTCAAGATGCACGGTTGCCGAGATGGCGTGGGGAGCGGGGTCGCCCGTGTCCCATCCAACCGTCACGCGCCAACCTGGCCCGCAACCTTTTTGGGGCCCGCGGCGCTTCGTCCTCGACTAAGGCTTCGCCCTGAAGCCGTCTCCGCGCGCACGTTGGGACCATGGGCTACTATCGGCGTCCTAGGAACCAGGGTACCCAGACTTGCCTGTCTACGGGCCGTGACGCGCTCCTACAAGCGGCCTGGTATGGCCCAGCTGATCGACCAGCCGTCCAAGACCCCCGTGAGGGGCTATGCCTCGCGAGGAGAACGACGTCAAGACCTCCTCGGGAGCAGCCTCGGCAAGGTGCTCCAGAGGGGCGGAGAATCCAAGGCCAAGCCTGCCTCAGGAGGAGGCAGTGATGTTAGTAGTGACGCACCGCGCTAGCGGGTGCCAGTGTCCGCCAGCGGCACAGTTACCATTTCGGTGCAAAGGGGACAGCGCAGTCGCTGGTTTCCGAGGAGCGGGGTAAAGGTTTCCCCTTTGGTTCAACAAGACCGAAGACCGCAAGGACGACAAGGTGGATGTCACCATCGAGCCCACCACCGTGTCACCGCCTGATCCTTTTGCAGGCGAAGACCGCTTTTGTCAGGATAAGAATGTCCTTGTGTGCCCACTCAAAAATGGCCGTTGTGGGATCCCTTCCCGCCTAAACATTCCGGGGGAAGAGGACCGTGGCCGCCTATATAAGTACCTAGGATTCCCACTGTAAGAGGATCGACAAATACACTCGAGATCGACTCATACACTCTGCCACCACACAAGGAGCAAGAACACTTGCCTCCTGACCTTCCTGAGCTTGCCTCCTGAGCTCAGGAACCACTGTACTAGTTCACCTCCCAGCTCGCCCGAGGCTAATCCACCAAAGCAGGAAGTAGGGTCTTACACCACACGGTGGCCCGAAACTGGATAAACTCTTGTGTGTTCTGTTTGTTGTGTGCTTGAATCCCCCCACTGAGACGAGAGTGAGACGCTAGGTAGACGTGAGTGGGAGAGATCTTCGTTCACGCCCCTGTGTTCAAACTTCTTGGGTTTTGCGGAGCCCTGAATCCGACGGAGATGTATAACATTTTGAGCGGTATACTTTCATTGTCAACATAACAACCAAGAATCTCGATATCTTCCATGCTACGCACATTATA
Organism: Secale cereale; assembly: GCA_902687465.1. NCBI lineage: Eukaryota > Viridiplantae > Streptophyta > Magnoliopsida > Poales > Poaceae > Secale > Secale cereale. Next base: position 696,216,945 of record LR738710.1, on the reverse strand, counting down.
GGTGGTTAGCAAACAGAATGGTAAAGTTTATACTCCCCCAACCACCAACAAGCACACTCCACGGCTAGCCCGAAACAACGGGTACCGTCCAAACCAGCAACAACCCTGGGGGAGTTTTGTTTAATTATTATGATTTGAGCATGGGACTAGGCATCCCAGTTACCGGCCATTTTCTCATGAATGATGAGCGGATTCCACTCATCGTGAGAATAACCCACCTAGCATGGAAGATATAGACAACCCTAGTTGATACATGAGCTGTTCGAACATACAAAATAGAATTTCATTTGAAGGTTTAGAGTTTGGCACATACAAATTTACTTGGAACGGCAGGTAAATACCGCATATAAGAAGGTATGATGGACTCATGTGGCATAACTTTGGGGTGTATGGAAGTGGATGCACAAGCAGTATTCCCGCTTAGTACAGGTGAAGGCTAGAAAAAGACTGGGAAGCGACCAGCTAGAGAGCGACAACAGTCATGAACATGCATTAAAATTAATCAACAATGAATGCAAGCATGAGTAGGATATAAATCACCATGAACATAAATATCATAGATGCTATGTTGATTTTATTTCGACTACATGCGTGAACATGTGCCAACTCAGATCACTTGAATCGTTCAAAGGAGGATACCACCATATCATACCACATCACAACCATTTTAATATCATGTTGGCATGCAAGACAGACCATTATAAACTCTCAACTAATTAAGCATGGCATAAGCAGCTATGATCTCTAATTGTCATTGCAAGCATGTTTCATTCATGACAAACTGAACCAGGAATGATGAACTATCACATTTACAAAAACAAGAGAGGTCGAGTTCATACCAGCTTTTCTCATCTCAATTAGTTCATCATATATCATCCTTATTGCCTTTCACTCGCACCACCGAATGGTGTGGATAATAATAATAGTGCACATGCATTGGACTAAGCTGGGATCTGCAAGCATTCAATACAAGAGAGAAGACAAGGTAATATGGCTCAAGGTTAAATCAACAATAAAGCATATGAGAGCCACTAAGCATTTTCAATCATGGTCTTCTACTCTTAAGCCCAAAGAAAAGAAAATAAACTATTTACACGGGAAAGCTCCCAACAAGCAAAAGAAGAACGAGAATTTTTTTGGGGTTTTCTGTTAACTACTACTGCTACAAGCAAGGAAAGTAAACTAGCTAGAAGCTACAACTAATAATTTTTTGTTTTTTTCTGGTTTTTCTAACACACAAGAAAAAGACTAAGAAAAAGAATTGAAACTAAGCATGGATGGTACAATGAAAGAGTGTGAGCACTGATAACTAGAATGTAACATCCCAAAATTCTAAATTTTGGAATGTTATAATAAATAGATAGATTTGATTCCTGTTTGATGTGCTGTGTGAAATTGAGTGAAATTTGAAACTTTTGAAAGTTAAATGAGAGGGAATAAAATGACTTTCCCAAAACTTTCACCTTGCTTTTTGATCTCCGGGAATTCAATTTATTTTCAACACAAAACCCTAGAGTGAAGATAATATGACTTCTTCCATTTATTTTAAATGATAAAGGGCTTTGAAAGGATTTTGTATTTCAATCTCGAAATATTTTCAATTCAGAAATTTTAAGCAACTCAATGATTTTCCCGAGAGAAGATAAAATGACTTCTTCAAAATATAGGAAATATGAGTTGGAAGTTTTCTGAAATTTTCTGCAACTCAATTTCAATATTGAGTTATTTGGGTTTTATTCAAATTATTTTTCTCCAAAAATAAATTACATGGAAAATAGGGTAACATGATTCCCTCCAGCAGAAAATTGGAGAGAAATAAATTTGAATACTTTTTGGTATTTTAAAGAATGATCTTTATGGAATTTTATTGCATCAGTAGCACCTTTTGATTTATTAGAATTTGTGGGCATTTTATTTGACAGTAGGAAAATGTCCATCTTGTAGGATTTCTTTTTCTTCAAATTTTGATATACTATATGCCTATAGGATAATTTTATTTATTTTGCTTTTATTCGTTTTCTATGTGTGTTAAGAAAAAAAAAGTTTAAAAAAAGGGTCTTCCGCCGAACCTGGGCCGGCCCAGCTCGCCCCGTCTCCTTTTCCTCCCGCACGGCATCGCCGCCGCCTCGACGGCCGTGTCCCTAGCGGACTCATCGCCCCGCCGCCTTTCTTGCCTCCTTCCCCACGCCATCGCCCTCCCCCCTCTATAAATGCGCCACCGTCGACGCCCTCTCTTCTCTCCTCCTCTCTCCGCACCGTAGCCGCGCATCTCGCCGCCGCCGCCGCAAGCCCCCACTGCCGCCGCAGCAGTTTCGCCCCTCCTCGCGCTAGCTCGCCGCCGCCGCACCTTGCGCTGCTGCTGCCACCGCCGCCGCCGCCCGCTTGACCGCCGCCCCGTGCCGCGTCCGTCGTCGCCTTGCCCAGCCTCGCCGGCCGGAGCTCACCGCCGGCTGGAGCTTCGAAACCCGGACCCGATCCGCCCGTCGAAGAACCGCACGAACCCGCGGTTTTTTTAAAGAAAAACCGACTAGGTAAAACCCCGGTCCGGTTTATTTTGTTAGATTAGGTTTTCTTTGGTTTTGTTTTTTTAGTTAGATCTATTTAGAGATCGTTCGATGTTTAAGGTTCAGCAGTGAACGTTCGTACTTTAACTTGTTTTATTTTTTATTTTCTGTGTAGTTTCGGCCAGGGACCTCTCTATAAATATTATTTTTACAAATTAGCCCCTAAACTTTAAAAGGCCACAACTTTTTACCGGTTGGTCCAAATCCATCGAAACCAACGCCCACGTCTTCGTTACGAAGCCCTCTATCTAGTAATACAACTCAAACATGTTTTTGAAAATTTTAAAATTTGAATTCAACTAGTTTTAAATTCAAACTTGTTTTGATCATAACTTGAGTTTCGTAACTCCGTTTCAGTTGATTCTTTTTGCAAATCGAAGCTCTTGACCTAAACCTTCTGATAAGGCCGAATTCACATAATTTTGGCACTGTTGGGAATTGTTTTATGTTTCAAGAGTCATTCGTTTTGTTTTCGAAGCTTTCCGAAGTGTTTATTCGTTCTTTCTGATTTGCTGAGTGATTGCTTATGTGTGGTTACTATTGCTTGCTTATGATAGATTGACCGGAGTGTGACGAGTAGATCTATCACGAGTTCTGAGTGCGAATCTTCTACATCGTCAGTACAAGGCAAGTTCACACTTTGATCATATTTTTCCAGTACCCATTTTTCATTGTATTAGTTATATCCTCAAACACATTGCATGAGTAGGATATATTAACTTGTGGGACTGGGATGTAGATTGAGGTAGAACCTATTACCTGCATTATTTTTCAAACCCTTGGGAGTTACTTCTACGTTTGCTTAGGTTGCCATTGCTATGCACGTAAACGTGGTTTGGGTTTGAGTGAAATCCATGACAGATGTGAGTTGTTAATTAATGGTTCAACTTAAGGTGGCTACTTGAATATAAATCTGGGTGGATTGGTTGGGGCACCCTGGGGATGGACCAGTGGATTGCCCGGACACCTGGTGATGCTAGTGTTGTCCTAGGAAATCCCGGGGTTCCGTGTGACTGTCCTATTGGAATGCCACCCAAGCTCAAAGGGATCATATAATATTTTCATGCCTAGAAACTTCCGTGTGCAGCCACAAGCTATTATGGGCTCTAGCATAGTTGACTAAGTCGTGCAAACTCTTACAGTGGTGGACTAGCAGATGTAGGGGATGTAGGTTGGTACGGTCCACCCGGACGTAAGGTGCTAGTGCTTCTAAAAGACTGTGTCTCGGTCATCCGTTTCTCAAACAACCTGCAGTGCGAGAATTCCAACGGAGGCGATCGAGTCTTGTGGGGAAAAGTGCACAAACCTCTGCAGAGTGTGATAAACTAATCATGAGTAGCCGTGTCCCCGGTTATGGACATCTTTGAGTATCTAGAAGTGGATTATTTGTTGATCTCATCACTCTATAATTTAATTTGTTGGGTTAATGATGACTTTAATTTGGGATTGAGATGGGGGTACCATTCTCAATTGTTCATGATTTAAATTTAACAAAGTAGTTAAATAAATGCATTCCTTTTGTGGTAGGGAAAAATCAGCTTTATGCAAAAACAACCTTACAGCCTCCACCAGCCAAATATGCATGTAGTTGTAGGCATTGTTCATCATTCTCATTACAGTGTGAAATTGCCAGTACATTCAATGTACTGACCTACATGGCTGCAACGTCTCATGTTGCAGGAATTATTCGACGAGTAAGTGTTACGTTAGGGTTGCGCTGTCTACACTCAACTTTGCCATTGGCGTTGATGGAACCCCACAACCTTTGTTGCTTCCGCTATGATCGATTGAGGTAATAGTATTTACGTTACTTAATACATGTGATTTACCTCTGTTATAAATCCTCGAGTACTATGTGTGTCAGCATACCAATCCAGGGATGACACGGAAACACAGAGACTTGATCCATTCGGGTCGGGTCGCTACATAGAATAAGTGTGTGAGCATGAATGTAATGCCGGTGAGAAACACGTACTTTCCCAAGCTTAGGCTTTTAGCCTAAGTTGGTCTATGGCCAATATTGGCCTGGCTGATATCCAAAGTTGTAGTTGGGGTTATACTGAGATGCAGCAGCTACTGCCTGCTGAGCTGCAGCTTGGAGGCGGGCTGCTTCCATCATATTATGATACTCATTTGCCTCCTCCCTGGTTATAGTATATCTCCCTTTTGCCTGAAAGTCAAACAAAGTAGGGGCGAGAAGAGCAATATGGATGACATGATGCCTGTTAAAGATTAGTTGATACTTGAGGGAATGTTCATCCCTCTATATAAACCGGTGATTAACCATAGCATTGTAATTCAAATGAGCAAGCGGTAAAGGGTCATCATTTTCATGTACAGGCACACCAAGACCGCGGGCTATGCGAGTGGCATAAATGCCATCAAATAAATCTCCATGCAAACCATTATGATGTAGCCTACGTGCAACAATGGCTCCCAAGTTATATTGTCTATCACCTAATACAACACTCTTGAGAACACTGAGATCAGGGACACGCATGTGGCAGGCCTCATCTTTACCGTTTATGCATCTACCAATAAAGAGAGCAAAGTAATGAATCGCAGGAAAATGAATGCTCCCTATGGTAGCCTGTGTGATTTCTCTAGATTCCCCCACAGTGATACTAGCAAGGAAATCTCTATATTCAGATTTGCGAGGATCACCCATACTTCCCCACTGCGGGAGCTTACAAGCATCATTAAAATCCTCTAAGTCCATGGTGTAAGATTTATCATACAGGTCAAATGAAAGGGAGTGTGAGAATTACGTGAAGATGAAAATTTAAACCTTCTCACAAAGGTATCAGTTAAGCCACGGTATTGAGGGCACTTATCTTGTATGAAGCCCTCGAGGTCAGCGTTGCGCACATATGCGTCAAATTCCTCCTTGATGCCAACCTAAACCATAAATTCGTCTGACGGCCATTCACAAGGCCGCACTTCAGCTTCCCTTGGTAGTTCATCGTCCGGCTCACGAATCGCGAGCCTCGGTTCTTACTTTCTTGAAGAACCGCCTTGGAAGATTTTCGTATGCAGTTTTCTGAAATTTTCTGAAATTTTTAGTAACTCAAAATAAAAGTTAACCAAACTCAACAAGGTTGATAGCAACAACTCCTACAAGTGCCTAGAGACTAAATCATGCATTAGAACTACTTGGGACCAAAGAAATTTGACATGCAAGCTCAAGAACAAGGTCACCACAGCAACAAAAATTTGCAATAAATAAAGCACTAGAACAAAAACTAATTGGACCAATGGAGGAGTCACATACCAAGGAACAATCTCCCCAAACAGTTTAGTGAATGGTGCTTTGAGCAAGGAGATTGAAAATGGCAGCAAGATGAGCTAGAACTCGTGGTTGAGATGGGTAGTGATTTTGTTGGGAGGAAGAAGAAGGGAATGGGTGCAGGAATAAGTGGAGGGGGGCACGTGGGGCCCACGAGGCAGGGGGTGCGCCCTGGACCCTCGTGGCCAGGTGCTGGCTCGCCTCGTTGTGTATTCCGTGCCATATATTCTCAAATATTCTAAAAACATTATATTTAATTTTTAGAGCATTTGGAGAACTTTTATTTTTGGGGTATTTTTTTATTGCATGGATAGTCTGGAAACAAACGAAGAATACTATTTTTGCTTTATTTATCCTAATTAACAGAAAGTAAAAGGAGGGTACAGAAGGTTGTGCTATCTAGATTCACCTATCCCATGCTTATCAAAAGGAATCCATTAACAAGGTTGATCATGTCTTGTTAATAAACTCTTTCCGAATAACATGAAACCGGAGAATTTTCGAATAACACTAGGTTACCTCATTGGGGATATGTATGTCCCCAACAATAAGAATATCATATGTCTTCTTGACAGTAGGGATAGGAAATTCAAAACCTCCAATAGTAATAGTTGAATTTTTTCCAATATAATTGATACTATGGACCTGAGGTTGTTTCCTCGGGAAGTGTATTGTATGCTCATTACCACTGACATGAAAAGTGACATTGCCTTTGTTGCAATCAATAACAGCCCCTGCAGTATTCAAAAAGGGTCTACCAAGGATAATATACATACTATCTTCCTCGGGAATATCAAGGATAACACAGTCCGTTAGAATAGTAACATTTGCAACTACAACAGACACATCCTCACAAATGCCGAAAGGTATGGCAGTTGATTTATCATCCATTTGCAAAGATATTTCAGTAGGTGTCAACTTACTCAAATCAAGTCTACGATATAAAGAGAGAGGCATAACACTAACACCGGCTCCAAGATCACATAAAGCAGTTTTAACATAGTTTCTTTTAACGGAGCAAGGTATAGTAGGTACTCCTGGATCTCCTAGTTTCTTAGGTATTCCACCTTTAAAAGTGTAATTGGCAAGCATGGTGGAAATTTCTTCTTCAGGTATCTTTCTTTTATTGGTAATAATATCTTTCATATACTTAGCATAAGGATTTGTTTTAAGCACATCAGTCAAACGCATACGCAAAAAGGTAGGTCTAATCATTTTAGCAAAGCGCTCAAAATCCTCATCATCCTTTTTCTTGGATGGTTTAGGAGGAAAAGGCATGGGTTTCTGAACCCAATGGTTCTCTTTCCCTATCGTGCTTCCTAACGACAAAGTCTCTCTTATCATAACATTGATTCTTTGATTGTGGGTTATCAAGACCAACAGTACGTTCAATCTCTACATCATTATCATTGCTAGGTTGAGCATCATCATGTACATCATCATTAATATTATCATTAGGCTCATGTTCATTACCAGATTGTGTCTCAGCATCAGAAATAGATATATCATTGGGATTCTCAGGTGTCTCAGCTACAGGTTCACTAGAAGCATGCAAAGTTCTATCATTTTTCTTTTTCTTCTTCTTGGAAGAACTAGGTGCATCTAAATTTGCTCTCTGAGAATCTTGCTCAATTCTCTTAGGATGGCCCTTAGGATATAAAGGTTCCTGAGTCACTTTACCACCTCTAGTTGCAACTCTAACATCATAGTCATTACTCTTACCATTTAATTCATTGAGCAAATCATTCTGAGCCTTAAGTATTTGTTCTACTTGAGTGGTAGCCATAGAAGCATGTTTACTAATGAGTTTCAGTTCACCTTTAACTCTAGAAATATAATCACTCAAGCGCTCAATCATATAAGCATTATGTTGCAATTGTCTACCAACATAATCATTGAAGTTTTCTTGCTTCACAATAAAATTGTCAAACTAATCTAAGCATTGGCTAGCAGACTTATAACAAGGGATATCACCTTCATCAAATCTATAAAGAGAATTTACCTTTACTACCTGTGTCGAGTTATCAAGACCATGTATTTCTTCAATAGGCGGTAAATTCTTAACATCTTCAGATTTAATACCTTTTCATTGGCCAACATATTATTCAATAGTAATTCAGCTTGATCAACTATTCTTTCCCTGAAAACACAACCAGCACAACTATCCAAGTGGTCTCTGGAAGCATCGGTTAGTCCATTATAAAAGACATCAAGTATATCATTCCTCTCAAGAGGATGATCAGGCAAAGCATTAAGTAATTGGAGAAGCCTCCCCCAAGCTTGTGGGAGACTCTCTTCTTCAATTTGCACAAAGTTATATATTTCCCGTAAGGCAGCTTGTTTCTTATGAGCGGGAAAATATTTAGCAGAGATGTAATACATAATGTCCTGGGGACTACGCACACAACCAGGATCAAGAGAATTAAAACAATTCTTAGCATCACCCGATATAGTAATAACGAATCTTTTCCTCGTTTGTAAACAGGGTGGCTATATCATTCAACTTAGTAAGATGTGCCACAACAGTTTCAGACTCATAGCCATGGAATGGATCAGATTCAACCAAAGTAATTAACTTAGGATCAACAGAGAAATCATAATCCTTATCAGTAACAAAGATAGGTGAAGTAGCAAAAGAGGGTCATATTTCATTCAAGCATTCAAGGACTTTTCTTTCAGCTTAGCTAATAATTTCTTAAGATCATATCTATCATTGCAAGTAAGAAAGTCTCTAGCAGTTTCTTCATCCATAACATAACCCTCAGGAACAACATGCAATTCATATATGGGGGGAGAAGCTTCATCATCACTTTCATAAATATTATCAGTTTCAATATTTACATTCCCCCTAACCTTAGCAATTTGTTCATCTAGAAATTCACCTAGTGGCATAGTATTATCAGGCATAGAAGTAGTTTCATCATACATACTAGAAGTGGCATCATCAAGAACATATGACATATCAGATTCAATAGCAGGAGTAGGTGTCGTAAATTTACCTATAATAGATGGTGAATCAAGTGTAGAGCTAGATGGCAGTTCCTTACCTCCCCTCGTAGTTGAGGGATAGATCTTGGTTTTTGAGTTCTTCAAATTCTTCATAGTGATCAATAGATATAAATCCCAAGTGACTTAAAGAATATACCTATGCTCCCCGGCAACGGTGCCAGAAAATAGTCTTGATAACCCACAAGTGTAGGGGATCGCAACAATTTTCAAGGGTAGAGTATTCAACTCAATTTATTGATTCTACACAAGGGGAGCCAAAGAATACTCTTAAGTATTAGCAGCTGAGTCGTTAATTCAACCACACCTAGAAACTTAGTATCTGCAGCAAGGTAGTTTAGTAGCAAAGTAATATGGAGATAGTGGTAACAGCAATAAAAGTAACGGTAGTGTTTTTGTAGTTTTTGTAATAGTAGCAGCAGAAAAGTAAATAAGCAGCAAGCAATATATGAAAAGCTTGTAGGCAGTGGATCGGTGATGGGAAATTATGTCGGATGCAATTCATCATGTAAAAGTTATAACCTAGGGTGACACAGAACTAGCTCCAGTTCATCAATGTAATGTAGGCATGTATTCCGAATATAGTCATACGTGCTTATGGAAAAGAACATGTATGCCATCTTTTGTCCTGCCCTCCCGTGGCAGCGGGGTCCTAGTGGAAACTAAGGGATATTAAGGCCTCCTTTTAATAGAGTATCAGACCAAAGCATTAACACATAGTGAATACATGAGCTCCTCAAACTACGGTCATCACAGGGAGTGGTCCCGATTATTGTCACATCGGGGTTGCCGGATCATAACACATAGTAGGTGAATATAGACTTGCAAGATAGAATCAAGAACACACATATATTCATGAAAACATAATAGGTTCAGATCTGAAATCATGGCACTCGGGCCCTAGTGACAAGCATTAAGCATAACAAAGTCATAGAACCATCAATCTTAGAACATAGTGGATACCAGGGATCAAACCCTAACAAAACTAACTCGATTACATAGTAAAACTCGATTACATAGTAAATCTCATCCAACCCATCACTGTCCAGCAAGCCTACGATGGAATTACTCATGCACAGCGGTGAGCATCATGAAATTGGTGATGGAGGAAGGTTGATGATGATGATGGCGACGATCTCCACTCTCCGAAGCCCCGAAAGGACCCCAGATCAGCCCTCCCGAGAGATATTAGAGCTTGGCGGTGGCTCCATATCATAAAACGTGAAAATTCTTTCTCTCCCCGAAAGTGAATATATGGAGTCCATGGGTACGTCGGTGGAGCATTAGGGGGCCCACGAGGCAGGGGGCGCCCCAGGGGGAGGGGGCGCGCCTCCCACCCTCGTGGACATGGTGTGGGCCCCCTAACGTAGATCTTTCCGTAGATATTTTTTATATTTTCCAAAACAATTCTCCGTGGATTTTCAGGTCATTCCGAGAACTTTTTATTTCTGCACAAAAACAACACCATGGTAATTTTGCTGAAAACAACGTCAGTTCGGGTTAGTTCCAATCAAATCATGCAAGTTAGAGTCCAAAACAAGGGCAAAAGTGTTTGGAAAAGTAGATACATTGGAGACGTATCAGTGTGGCCTCATATATAATACGAAGACAATCTTGTGAGGAAGTTCAGAGGAAAGTTAAGGACTCAAATGAACTTGATAATGCATTTTTTTACAATAGTACAGCATGCACTGCTGACATATTGGCCTACTCAGGTATAGCGTTACAAGTAACAAACAAGCATTCGAATCAAGCAATACAACAAAGCAGACAACTGAACTATTTGTTATTATGTAGGATTACAAGTTGAGGGCACAAGCCAACACAGTAGCCCACATGCATTACATTTCACATGTACTAAAACACACTGGCTTACCATATGTTTCTATGAAGCCTCACTGCTGTTGCAATGTTCTTTGAAGATATCATCAGCATCCCGTGGTTGCAAATCTACTTGTTGTAGTTTATTCTGCACCCTCTATTTAGGTAAAATTAATTTTAATCGCATGCACTGGTTCGAATTGATTATCAATGGTTCATCTAAACTAATGAAAGAAGGGTGTGTGCATACACGACAATATATCTGCTTCCCTAGATTTTTATGCTTGTTCGAGGTGCCAACCCCAAAAGAACAAATATTTTGCTTGATGGGGTTGGCAGCTCCATAATTAATAGAAGCATCAAATTAGTCATGCAACTTGGGAAGATCAAGAACACACAAAAAAGTAATGAACAGAGGCCCGTAGCAGTGATGTAATAACAAGCATCAGAAAATGTAGGGTAAAATGAACAAAAACCAGCGGAACCACATGCTAGTTTGCTGATGTGTAATTAAGCATAGAGAACATGAAGCAGTCTGATGGAACCAACATGTGGCATCATAACAACACCAATATCATAAATATAGCATGCAAGAAGGAAAATAGTAGGCAGTGATATCTAGGAAGTACAGTAATACTTAGGACAAAACTAAATCATATTAACTATATGTGCACTGGTATGTAATTTAGCACATGTAACATGTTCACTGCCAGAAGTATGGCCCTACAAGTGCAAGCATAATAAGCGTCTCATGAAAAACTGAATGATGCCCTGAAGAAATTCAATGGTACGGTGCTTATGCTAAGAAAGTGAACGTAGGCGCCGGCCGTTGGATAATAGTACCTGATTCTCGGTGGCGGATGGGTATTGTTGGCATAGTTGACAGCTAAGAATCGTCGATGGTGGTCGTGTTGCGGTTGAGTTTGGGCAGGCTGTCGCTGTCGGATTTTGGGCTCCGCAAAACACAAGAAGTTCGAACACAGGGGCGTGAACGAAGATCTCTCCCACTCACGTCTACCTAGCGTCTCACTCTCGTCTCAGTGGAGGGATTCAAGCAAACAACAGATAGAACACACAAGAGTTTACCCAGGTTCGGGCCACTGTGTGGTGTAAGACCCTGCTACCTCTTGAGCTTGCGTTGTATTCCCTCGAAGAGGAAAGGGAGATGCAGCACAATAGCGTAAGTATTTCCCTCAGTTTTTGAGAACCAAGGTATCAATCCAGTAGGAGACCACGCGCGAGTCCCTCGCACCTGCACAAACAAATAATAACTTCGCAGCCAACGCAATAAGGGGTTGTCAATCCCTTTACGGTCACTTACGAGAGTGAGATCTGATAGAGATGATAGTTTATATTTTTGGTATTTTTAGTTTAACAAAACAACAAATAAAAGCGGTAAAAGTAAAGTAGATGTAGATTGATATGTTGAGAATAGACCCTGGGGCCACAGTTTTCTCTAGTGGCTTCTCTCATGATAGCGGTATTCTACGGCGGGTGAACAAATTACTGTCGAGCAACTGATAGAAAACGAAAAATTATGAGACTATCTACGCATGGTCATTGTATATAGGCACAAGTATACTAACTCCTGCCTGCATCTACTACTATTACTCCACACATCGACCGCCATCCAGCATGCATCTAGTGTATTGAGTTCATACGAACAGAGTAATGCCTTAGCAAGATGACATGATGTAGATGGATAAACTCAAGCAATATGATATAAACCCCATCTTTTTATCCTCGATGGCAACAATACAATACATGCCTTGCTGCCCCTACTGTCACTGGGAAAGGACACCGCAAGTCCCATTGCAAGAACTATAGATCTAGTAGGCCAAACCAAACCAATAATTCGAAGAGACTTGCAAGGATATTATGAGCACACATAAAAAGTTCAGAGAAGAACCAAATATCTTTCATAGATAACCTTGATCATAAACTCACAATTCATCGGATCTCGACAAACACACAGCAAAAAGAGATTACATCGAATAGATCTCCTCGAAGACCGAGGAGAACTTTGTATTGAGATCTAGAGAGAGAGAAGAAGCCATCTAGATACTAGCTATGGACCCAAAGGTCTGTGGTAAACTACTCACAACTCATGGTGAGGGCGATGATGATGATGATGATGATGATGATGGCCTCCATGATAGATCCCCCTCCGGTGGAGCTCCGGAACAGGCTCCAAGATGGGATCTCCATGGGAACAGAAGCTACAACGGTGGAATTAGGGTTTTCTCTCTGTATTCGGAGTTTCTGGGGTACGTGGTCTTATATAGGAAGAAGGAGAGCACCGGGGGACGCTCGAGTGGACCTCGAGGCAGGGGGCGCGCCCTGGGAAGGGGGGCGCGCCCCCTGATGTCTACACACGCTTCTACTCTTGTAGACTATGTTGGGCCTCCAAGCGCAGAGGTTTGTAGGACAGCAATAATTTCCCTCAAGTGGATGACCTAAGGTTTATCGAACTCAGGGAAGTAGAGGTTAAAGATGGTCTCTCTCAAGCAACCCTGCAACTAAGATACAAGAAGTCTCTTGTGTCCCCAACACACCTAATACACTTGTTAGATGTATAGGTGCACTAGTTCGGCGAAGAGATGTTAAATGGCAAGTGATATGGATGGCAAAACAAAGTAATATAAATCTGTAATAAAAGTGCAGCAAGCAAACAAGTGGTAAACGTGAGCACAAATGGTATTGCAATGGTGGAAACAAGGCCTAGGCTTCATACTTTCACTAGTGGCAACTCCCAACAACATTAACATAATCGAATCACATGATATTTCCCATAAAACATGCAAAGGGGACGCACTCGGAGGTCATTCCTTCGTGGTCAAGAGAGGACGAGAATTATGTAGGGCTACAAAAGTACACCTCAAAGTTCGTAGTTCTCAATCTAAGGATTTCCCAATGTCACCGCGGCCATCCAAAGAGAGTCCCACAATCACCACAACATATCTAAAGGATAGTCAAAGACAAGCACCAAGAGACTCTCAATCTTCAATCAACACACAAGAGAGGAAATCACTCATGAAAATATTTTTCTAATCCATGTCCAATAGACCGCTGTCACCTTGGTCTCGGGGATTATACTAGATAAAGACAAGTGAGTACATCAATCCAATACATAGAGGAAGGGGAAATATCATGGGATCACCCTAGATTAACATAGCCTATGATCACAACGAAGATCACATCATGGAAGAGAGAATTGATCACATAGCTACTGGTAAGAACCTCAGCCCCGAGGAGGAACTACTCCCGCATCATGGAGGGAGGAAGCAACGTCGATGGAGATGAATCCAGGGGCACTTCCCCGTCCCGGCAGGGTGCCGGCGCAGGAATTCTGGTCCCCCGAAGCTTGATGGCGACGGCGGCGGAGATTGGAATTGCGTCTGGAGAAAAGGGTTCCGGAATCAGGGTTTCCGCGACACGCTTTAAATATATGCCAAAGGGGGGCATCGGAGGAGCCCCGGGGGGCCCAGGCGCCCCCCCGGCGCGGCCCAGGGGGGGGGGGGGGCGCCGCCAGGGCGCCTGGAGCCCTAGTGCCCCCCCGGCTGTCCTCCGGGCGCAGGGTAGTTTCTGGAACGCTGATTTTTTATATAATTTTTCTGGATTTTTCCTGGCAGTTCTCGTAATGTGAAAACCTGAAATACAAAAACAGCCGAAAACAGAAACTGGCACTGGGGTGCACTGAGTTAATAGGTTAGTCCAAATATGATCAAAAGTGTATGGAAGTGTATAAATATCATAGCAATATCACCCAAAAGAGGCATGGAGCAAGCAGAAATTATAGATACGTTTTGGACGTATCAACATCCCCAAGCTTAATTCCTGCTCGTCCTCGAGTAGGTAAATGATAACAAGAATAATTTCTGTGGTGACATGCTATTAACCATATAGGACTTTTTCATAGTCATATGACAAAAGCTTACTGAGACAATGAATCTATAGTAATTAAGTTGCCTCATGAGAAAATCACAAAGAACTGAAAGTTTTACCATATGATATTGAAACGTCAAATAGATTTGTAATGAACATGATGTGCAAATATGATAAAGTGTTATCTAGCTTGCCCCCTTTAGTGATGCAAAACATAAAAGCAGGGGCACCTCCAAGGTTTAAGTGATGACTAGATACAATGATTTCAAAATAAACGATATCACAATCATGCAAAAGACAATGCTACTTTGGGACAATGCACATTACACTCAGAATGACAATCATGCTCTCAGTAGTTGGTGCTTTTAAAAGAAGGTGGAGACTCTCGAACCGTGGCTTTTGTTGGCAAGGTTGAAAACCCGTAGTCGGAAACAAAGACAAAACATGTACCAGAGCTCTTGGTTTTAAAACAGAGGTAATAATTTTTTTTAGATCATGCATGTTTCGTCAACGAATGCTAGCAGACAACTCAATCACTTCTTGAGATGGACAAGTTTCGAGGAACGGCTCCCGAATGAGGACGATCACATCCTCTTAATCTCCTTTGTTTATCACTGCCAAAGTTTTCTGATTTCTCATGAACAAAGCGTGAAGGAGGGTTTGTTTGTTATATTATCTTTTTGAGCCGGGCGCACTCAATGCCAGTTCCTTCTCGTGTTATGGGTTTGCACATTATACATGCAATCCCGGGGTGAAGCTTGTCCAACTTAAAAAGATCATGAATTAACTACTACTTCCTCATGAACTTAAAACACAGGCACAAAATAGGAATGCTTTTTCTTTGAATAATTTCGAGATGGTACATGCAAGTCTCCGTTAGGAATGGCAGGTAAATACCATGTAGGAAGATATGGTGGACTCATATGGCATAACTGGATTAAAAGGATGTGGATGCACAAGCAGTCAGTCCGCTTAGTACAGGCGAAGGTTAGCAAAAGACGGGGAGCGACCAACTAAGAGAGAAATGACGGTCATAATCATGCAGAGCGACAAAGCAACATTGAATCAGGCATGGAAGTTATATCGCTACTCAGAAACAAAAGATCATCAAGGCTTGACAAACTTTCTTTACAGTCTTAAATATGCGTGAGCATACGCCAAGTCAATCAAGATAAAATCTTTGAAGGAAGATATTACTAAACCATACCACATCATAGGCAAACAAATCATGTTGGTACTCCAATAACACATTGGTAACCCCCCAGCTATTTGAGACTAACCATAAGAAAACATGAACTACTAAGCGCCATTATGCACGTAGCATATTTATCATAGACATATCAACCAATGCAACGGAAGCAAACTCTCTTAATAAGATAATCATGATAACTAAAGAGAGTTCAAGCAACCAACTAAACAAAATCTCTTTAAAAAGATAAGCATGAAAGTTAAGAGCTAAGGATGATAGTAGCTATTAAAAGACAAAGAACACACACATCAAAGATAGACATGCAAATTCTATGTTATGTTCTAGGTAGAAGTGGAGCGTGTTTCTCTCCCACATAAAGAAAGCTGAGTTCCAACTCGTTATGAAAAGCTAAAGAAAACTAAAAGGAAAACTAAAACAAGATGCTCCAAGCATAGCACATAACACATGAAGTGATTAAAATATAGTGGAACGAAGGACGAACTGATAATGTTGATGGAGAAGGGGATGCACGGGGGCATCCCCAAGCTTAGACGCTTGAGTCTCCTTGAATATTTCTTGGGGGTGCACGGGGGCATCCCCAAGCTTGAGCGTTTGACACTCCTGAATCTTTTTATCATCTTCCCTCGCACACTTGAAAACTCCCTTCATACATAACTCATCATAATCTGATTAGCGAGGTTAGTACCCATAATAAAATAACTGTACCTTGCTGGAAATAAAGATATTCTTGAAGTTCTACTATTTTTCAAGATTGCCAAAAGGTTTTTGCAAAGAAAAAGCAAGCTCTAGATTTGCAAAATGAAGGAAAGGCAAAACAGGACAGAATCTGTGAAAAACAGAACAACAGGTAGTAAATGATTTTTCCGGGGCACTTCTGCAACTCTAATCAAAAAACTCAAAACAGATGCACGAAAGACAATTATATATAGCACGCTGTCGAAAAAAATTCAGACCAAAAAGATGATCTGGTGATTTTATACGAATTTTTCTATCCAAGGACAGAATCTGTTTCCTGGACAGCACGTCACAACTTTTGAACTTTCTTGCAATCAGAGGCTAAACTTGGCACAAAGCAGAAAAAATAAAGATACAATGATGTTGCTACAGTAGTAACAAACATCAAGACCACTAAAACTGAAAGTAAACATAACAAGGGTTGTCTCCCTAGAGCTCTTTCTTTATAGCCATAAAGATAGGCTTAAGACTTTAATGATGCTCTCGTAGGAATAAGAGCTGAAGAACAAAAGAGAGCATCAAGAAGCATATACCAAACACATTTAAGCCTAACATGCTTCCTATGCATAGGAATATTGCAATAGAATAATTCATTGAAGCACAAAACAACTAGCATAGGAAGGCAAAACAAGCATAACTTCAAAATATTCACCATAAAGAGAGGAAACTTCTTATTATTAAGATATTTAGAACCAAGTCTCCCTCTCTCATTATAAATTTCAGTGGCATCATGGATGAACTCAACAATATAAGCATCACATAAAGCATTGTTACCATGATCCACATGCAAAAAGGTACTCTTACTCTCCACATAAGCATAATCTTTCTCATTGGTAATAGTGGGAGTAGGACTATCATAAACAACTTGAACACTATAGATTACTTGTGTATTAGGAGGGTGGTGTTCAACAAGGGAGTAATTCCCTCCATGATTATGGCAAGTTTCATAAGGATAATTTCTCCTTATGTCATAGGTACCTTTATAATCACTATAGGTTGGAGTTATGACATCATCATAGTAGAGAAGGGCATTATCATTGCTAGCAACTATATTTGTAATCATGTTGTCTTTATTCTTACTAGCAAAAGAATTATCAATTATCACATCACTAGTGGGTAAAGGGTTTGCAATCCTATCATCCCCAAGCTTAGAGCTTCCCATATCATCACTTTCAGAGTTGGTACCAAAAAGATTTTCAAGATCATAAGTAGCATTATCATCATTTTCCCAATCAGAATAAGTAACATGCATATCATAATCAAAATCATCTTCAATAGTACCTATGGACGTATCATCAAGATGATAATTAAGGCAATAAACTTCACCTTCTTCTTTAAACTTACAATCGTTAGGATAAAAGTTGATGGGAGGAATATGCTCAGGCCAGGTTGATACCCATTCTTCTTCTTTCTTGCTCCTCTTCCTCCTCCTCTTCTTTTTCTTCTTCTTAACCTTAGGAGGGAGTGGTTGGAGATGAAGCTTCTCCACATATCCTGGTTTATCATTAGAAACAATAGGGGAAACTTGGGAGAAACTCTCCTTTTTATTAGCAGAAATATAAGAGACATTTTTATACTTTGGTAAAGTTCCCTCCTTTATAATCTTACCTATGTAATCATTTTCATGGCAATTAACAACACAATAGAGATGGCAATTTGGCAAAGTGTTTTTTATTCCTATGGCATTAACATCTAGCCATGAAGTCTTTTCTGATAACTCTTCACGCATCAAAAATAACATAAGCTCATCATAAAGATCAGAGGTGATCATGTTATCACACAACCGGTTAACAGTTATGTTTTGAAAGTTCATGCATTGAAAATTAAAGTGACCCTCTATACGGCAAAGTTCACAAGTAAAAGGATAAAGGTCACACAATTCTCTAGCAATTTCATTTAAATCTCTGACCCAAGTGATTGTTCTTTCATGCTTATGTTGCTTACAATACTTCTCTTCTTCAATCATAGGCCTTTCACAAGGTCTATCCACTCCACAAAAATTAACATGCTTATATAAAACTTCATTTTTAGGAATTGGATCATGCATGTTGCGATCATCATGAACAATTTCATTTTCTTTGCAAGTCTCTTTAAAAGGTTTATGATACTTGATCCAATCCTCCTTAGGCATATTAAGATGTGAAGCAAAAGATTTGAGGAAATCAACAAGGAGTTGAGAATCAAGCCCAAACTTAGCACTAAACTTATTAAAACTTGTAGTTTCAACAAAGGACTTAATGCAATCATACTCATAAATTATACCTGACTCTTTACCTTTGTCGATCTCCCAATCTTCAGTGTTGCGTTGAATTCTTTCAAGGAGTTCCCATTTAGCATCAATCTTTTTGTTTGTGAAAGAACCCATAGAGGAAGCGTCGAGCAAATCTTTATCCTGTCGAGAAGGCCTCGCATAGAAATTAGTAATAATCATATCTTTGGGGAGCCCATGGTTAGGACATTTTAGCATTAACGTTTTCAGTCTCCCCAAGCTTGAGCTATGCTCTCTCCGTCATGAGGATAAAAATTATAAACATAATTCCTATTATCATAGACTTCATGAAGAGGATAAAACTTGGAGTAAAAGAGAGACTGGATCTCTTCCCACTCCAGCAGGTGAGAGTCATTTAGTAGCCTATACCATTCCAATGCTTTTCCTTTCAGTGACAAGGCAAATAATTTCCTCATGACAAACTCCCTTGATACACCTGCAAGCTTAAATAATGAACATAGTTGTGACATATATAGCAAGTGTTCACCGGGATGTCTGTCTCCTGCATAACGATCAGCCAAAACATAATCGATAATACCAGCTGGTATTTTATAGGGCACAATTTTAGTAGGGGGAG
Source organism: Secale cereale (assembly GCA_902687465.1). NCBI lineage: Eukaryota > Viridiplantae > Streptophyta > Magnoliopsida > Poales > Poaceae > Secale > Secale cereale. Next base: position 696,197,592 of record LR738710.1, on the reverse strand, counting down.
GAGCAACCACCACAGGTGTGGGGCGTCTTCCCGCAAGCAACGATCCAACAGCAAGGTTGTCCATAAGCATAACTAGTGAAATAAAAACAAGAAACAAAAAGATTTAATTGCAAGATCTAACGATATACCTTCAAGCGCTCACCTCCCCGGCAACGGCGCCAGAAATAGCTTGATGTCTACACACGCTTCTACTCTTGTAGACTATGTTGGGCCTCCAAGCGCAGAGGTTTGTAGGACAACAGCAATTTCCCTCAAGTGGATGACCTAAGGTTTATCGAACTCAGGGAAGTAGAGGTTGAAGATGGTCTCTCTCAAGCAACCCTGCAACTAAGATACAAGAAGTCTCTTGTGTCCCCAACACACCTAATACACTTGTTAGATGTATAGGTGCACTAGTTCGGCGAAGAGATGTTAAATGGCAAGTGATATGGATGGCAAAACAAAGTAATATAAATCTGTAATAAAAAGTGCAGCAAGCAAGCAAGTGGTAAACGTGAGCACAAATGGTATTGCAATGGTGGAAACAAGGCCTAGGCTTCATACTTTCACTAGTGGCAACTCCCAACAACATTAACATAATCGAATCACATGATATTTCCCATAAAACATGCAAAGGGGACGCACTCGGAGGTCATTCCTTCGTGGTCAAGAGAGGACGAGAATTATGTAGGGCTATAAAAGCACACCTGAAAGTTCGTAGTTCTCAATCTAAGGATTTCCCAATGTCACCGCGGCCATCCAAAGAGAGTCCCACAGTCACCACAACATATCTAAAGGATAGTCAAAGACAAGCACCAAGAGACTCTCAATCTTCAATCAACACACACGAGAGGAAATCACTCATGAAAATATTTTTCTAATCCATGTCCAATAGACCGCTGTGACCTTGGTCTCGGGGATTATACTAGATAAATACAAGTGAGTACATCAATCCAATACATAGAGGAAGGGGAAATATCATGGGATCACCCTAGATTAACATAGCCTATGATCACAACGGAGATCACATCATGGGAGAGAGAATTGACCACATAGCTACTGGTAAGAACCTCAGCCCCGAGGAGGAACTACTCCCGCATCATGGAGGGAGGAAGCAACGTCGATGGAGATGAATCCGAGGGCACTTCCCCGTCCCGACAGGGTGCCGGCGCAGGAATTCTGGTCCCCCGAAGCTTGATGGCGATGGCGGCGAAGATCGGAATTGCGTCTGGAGAAAAGGGTTCCGGAATCAGGGTTTCCGCGACACGCTTTAAATATATGCCAAAGGGGGGCATCGGAGGAGCCTCGGGGGGCCCAGGCGCCCCCTCGGCGCGGCCCAGGGGGGGCGCGCCGCCAGGGCGCCTGGTGCCCTGGTGCCCCCCCCGGCTGTCCTTCGGGCGCACGGTAGTTTCTGGAACGCTGATTTTTTATATAATTTTTCTGGATTTTTCCTGGCAGTTCTCGTATTGTGAAAACCTGAAATACAAAAACAGTCGAAAACAGAAACTGGCACTGGGGTGCACTGAGTTAATAGGTTAGTCCAAATATGATCAAAAGTGTATGGAAGTGTATAAATATCATAGCAATTTCACCCAAAAGAGGCATGGAGCAAGCAAAAATTATAGATACGTTTTGGACGTATCACCCCCACCCTCGAGGGCCACTCGAGGCTCCCCTAACGTGGTTCTCCAGTTCCTCTGGCGTGATTTTCTCCAAAAATATCTCTCGCGAAGGTTTCATTCCGTTTGGACTCCATTTGATATTCTTTTTCTGCAAAACCCTGAACTAGGCCAACAACAGCTATCTGGACTGGGCCTTTGGGTTAGTAGGTTAGTCCAAAAAATGATATAGAAGTGAATGATAAAGCCCATTAATCATCCAAGACTTCATAAATAATAGCATGGAACAATAAAAAATTATAGATACGTTGGAGACGTATCAAGCATCCCCAAGCTTAATTCCTGCTCGTCCTCGAGTAGGTAAATGATAAAGAAAGAATTTTTGATGTGGAATGCTAACCAATATAGTTTTTCAATGTAATTATCTTAATTGTGGCATGAATGTTCAGATCTGAAAGATTCAAGATAAAAGTCTATATTGACATAAGAAATAACAATACTTCAAGTAATACTAACAAAGCAATTATGTCTTCTCAAAATACTATGGCTAAAGAAAGTTATCCCTACAAAATCATATAGTCTGGCTATGCTCCGTGTTCATCACACAAAATATTCATATCATGCACAACCCTGATTTCAGCCCAACAATTGTTTTCATACTCTATCTTTTAAAACCTTTCAACTTTCACGCAATACATGAGCGTGAGCAATGTATATAGCACTATGGGTGGAATAGAGGTGGTTGTGGAGAAGACAAAAAGGAGGGAGATAGTCTCACATCGACTAGGCGTATCAACGGGCTATGGAGATGCCCATCAATAGATATCAATGTGAGTGAGTAGAGATTGCCATGCAACGGATGCACTAGAACTAGACATGAATGAAAGATCAACAAAAGAAACTAGTGGGTGTGCATCCAACTTGCTTGCTCACGAAGACCTAGGGTATTTGAGGAAGCCCATCGTTGGAATATACAAGCCAAGTTCTAAAATGAAAATTCCCACTAGTCTATGAAAGTGACTAAACATGAGACTCTCTACAATGAAGAACATAGTGCTACTTTCAAGCACAAGTGTGAAAAAAAGATAGTAACAATTGTCCCTTTTCTTTTCTTTCTTTTCCCTTTTTTCTCTTTTTTTCCTTTTTTTTTTCTTTTTTTGGGCCTTTCTTTTTTTCTTTGGCCTTTTTTTTTTCCTTTTTTTGCGAAGGGGCTTTATAGATTTAGCCTTTCCTACCATGGGACAATGCTCTAATAATGATGATCATCACACTTTTTATTACAACTGGATACTACAACAAGTATGACTCTACATGAATGCCTCCGGCAGTGTACCGGGGTATGCAATGAATCAAGAGTGACATATATGAAAAATTATGTATGGTGGCTTTACCACAACTACGATGTCAACTACATGATCATGCATGGCAATATGACAATATGATGCGTGTCATATAAACGGAACGGTGGAAAGTTGCATGGCAATATATCTCGGAATGGCTATGGAAATGCCATGATAGGTAGGTATGGTGGCTGTTTTGAGGAACAATATGGTGGCTGTTTTGAGGAAGGATATATATTGGGTTTATGGTACCGACGAAAGTTGCGTGGTACAAGAGAGGCTAGCAATGGTGGAAGGGTGAGAGTGCGTATAATCCATGGACTCAACATTAGTCATAAGAACTCATATACTTATTGCAAAAGTCTACGAGTCATCGAAACAAAGCAATCAACGCATGCTCCTAGGGGGGAGGTTGGTAGGAGTTAACCATCGCGCGCCCCCGACCTCCGCACAAAGGTTGGCACTCTACAAATACCTCATGCTGTAACTTCGTCACATAGCGGTTCACCATATGTGCATCATACGCGAATCACTAACCTTAACACAAGTATTTCTAAATTTCATAATAACTCCACTACCATGACTCTAATATCACTATCCTCATATCTCAAAACAATTATCAAGCATCCAACATCTCATTCTATCCAATGCACTTAATGTGATTTTTTTTACTACATTGACATTGGATGTCTATCATGTGAATACTAGTTTCTTTAGCCTAAACACATTACCATGCTGTTTTAATAGACTCTCAAAAGGATATAAGTGAAGCATGAGAGTTCAACAATTTCTACAAAATATTATCACCACCGTGCTCTAAAAGATATAAGTGAAGCGCTAGAGCAAAAACTATTCAACTCAAAAGATATACGTGAAGCACATAGAGTGTTCTAACAATTTCTAGGCCATTTTAACTCTCTCCAATAGGTGTGTCCAGCAAGGATGATTGTGGCAAACTAACAAGCAAAGACTCAAATTATACAAGACGCTCCAAGCAAAACACATATCATGTTGCGAATAAAAATATATCTCCAAGTATAGTTACCGATGGATGAAGACGAAAGAGGGGATGCCTTCCCGGGGTATCCCCAAGCTTAGGCTTTTGATTATCTTGTATTTACTTGGGGTGCCATGGGCATCCCCAAGCTTAGGCCTTTGCTACTCCTTGTTCCATAGTCCATCAAATCAATACTCAAAACTTGAAATCTTCACAACACAAAACTTAGACAAAAATTTTCGTGAGCTCCGTTAGTAAAAGAAAGCAAACCACTACTCAAAGGTACAGCAATGAATGCATTCTTTGTTTATATTGGTGTTAAACCTACTATACTCCAACTTCTCCATGGTTCATATCCTCCAATACTACTCATAGATGCATCGGGATAAGCAAGCAACACACGAAAAACAGAATCTGTCAAAGACAGAACAGTATATAGTAATCTGCAGGGTCCGCCTACTTCTGGAACTCCAAAATATTCAAAATGAATTGGTAAATAAGCGCAATTTTTGTACCAATCATCTGCAAAAAGAATCAACTAAAATTCACGCTCCAGTAAAATCCCACGACTACTTTAGCCAGCGCTAACGATTCTGTTTTTCACAGCAAGATCATATAAACTTCACACAAGTCTTCCCAAATGTTCTACTTGGCACAAACACTAAACAAATCATGAAACCACATCTAATCAGAGGCTAGATGCAATATTTATTCCCTAACAGCAACAAAGAACGTAAAAATGGGTTGCCTCCCAACAAACGCTATCGTTTTACGCCCCTAGCTAGGCACAATACAAGATAGATCTAGGTATTGCCATCTTTGATCCTCACCCTTTAAATGGTGTCAAGCTTGAATCCGGGAGGTTCTTTACGTTTTCCTTCATATTCGGAAATCTTTAGATCTAAAGCATCCAACCGCTTATTACAAAGAGTAATCAACATATTCATGCGGTGGAGATTCCCACTAACAGTTTTATAAGGTTCAAGAGATTTTTGTAATATTTTTGTTACTTCGCAAATTTTCTCAAAAACTTGCGTACCTTCCGAGATTGAATTTGAACCCTCTTGTGGAGGTAGTGTTCCCACTATCCCCTCTATAATTTCATGTGCGATACTAGGATCAACTTTGATAAAATTCCCTTTGGCAACGCAATCCAAGAGTTGTCTGTGAGACATATTCAACCCAACATAAAAATTGCGAAGCAAGATTCTAAAATTCACCTCTAAGGTGCAATTACGATAAGATTCCATCGTCCTAAGCCAAGCATGTTTTAAATTTTCTCCTTGCTTTTGCTTGAAGTGAAGCACTTCAAACTCGGGCGACAAAGGAGCGGATGAGGGACTAGCCATAATGACAAGCAAGCACGCAACAAGCGAACGATAAACACACGACGGAAGAAGGACGAATAAAATGGCAAGGGTGAAGTGGGGGAGAGGAAAAAGAGAGGCAAAAATGTAATGCGAAGGATAAAGCTTTGATATAGGTACTTGGTATATGACTTTTGCGTAAGCCTCCCCGGCAACGGCACCAGAAATTCTTCTTGCTACCTCTTGAGCTTGCGTTGTATTCCCTCGAGGAGGAAAGGGAGATGCAGCACTGTAGCATAAGTATTCCCCTCAGTTTTTGAGAACCAAGGTATCAATCTAGTAGGAGACCACGCGCGAGTCCCTCGCACCTGCACAAACAAATAAGAACTTCGCAGCCAACGCGATAAGGGGCTGTCAATCCCTTTACGGTCACTTACGAGAGAGATCTGATAGAGATGATAGTTTATATTTTTGGTATTTTTAGTTTAATAAAACACTAAATAAAAGCGGTAAAAGTAAGGTAGATGTAGATTGATGTGTTGAGAATAGAGCCGGGGGCCATAGTTTTCTCTAGTGGCTTCTCTCATGATAGCGATATTCTACGGCGGGTACACAAATTACTGTCGAGCAATTGATGGAAAAGCGAATAATTATGAGACTATCTAGCCATGATCATTGTATATAGGCATCACGTCCAAGACAAGTAGACCGACTCCTGCCTGCATCTACTACTATTACTCCACACATTGACCGCTATCCAGCATGCATCTAGTGTATTGAGTTCATACGAACAGAGTAACACCTTAAGCAAGATGACATGATGTAGAGGGATAAACTCAAGCCATATGATATAAACCCCATCTTTTTATCCTCGACGACACCAATACAATACGTGCCTTGCTGCCCCTACTGTCACTGGGAAAGGACACCGCAAGATTGAACCTAAAGCCAAGCACTTCTCCCATTGCAATAACTATAGATCTAGTAGGCCAAACCAAACTAATAATTCGAAGAGACTTGCAAGGATATTATGAGCACACATAAAAAGTTCAGAGAAGAACCAAATATCTTTCATAGATAACCTTGATCATAAACTCACAATTCATCGGATCTCGACAAACACACCGCAAAAAGAGATTACATCGAATAGATCTCCTCGAAGACCGAGGAGAACTTTGTATTGAGATCCAGAGAGAGAAGAAGCCATCTAGATACTAGCTATGGACCCGAAGGTCTGTGGTAAACTACTCATAACTCATGGTGAGGGCGATGATGATGATGATGAAGGCCTCCATGATGGATCCCCCTCCGGTGGAGCTCCGGAACAGGCTCCAAGATGGTATCTCCACGGGAATAGAAGCTACGGTGGTGGGATTAGGGTTTTCTCTCTGTATTCGGAGTTTCTGGGGTACGTGGTCTTATATAGGAAGAAGGAGGGCACCGGGGGACGCTCGAGTGGGCCTCGAGGCAGGGGGCGCGCCCCCACCCTCGAGGGCCACTCGAGGTTCCCCTGACTTGGTTCTAAAGTTCCTCTGGCATGATTTTCTCCAAAAAATATCTCTCGCGAAGGTTTCATTCCGTTTGGACTCCGTTTGATATTCTTTTTCTGCAGAACCCTAAATAGGCAAAAAACAACAATCTGGACTGGGACTCTCACTACAGGAAACAACTAGTTTGCCGCCAGTGAGCATCTTTGTCGTCAGCTATTCATCGGGGTAGACGGCAAAGAGCACTTTTGCCGCCAGCTGCTGCCGGCAAAGAATGACTGACAACAAAGAAAAGTTTGCCGTTTGTTGTTTTTATTGCAAACGGCAAAGAAAAGTTTGCCGTCTACGGTTTTTATTACAAACGGCAAATAAAACTTTGCCGTATGCCGTTTTTATTACAGACGGCCGTCTGTAATAGAAACCGCTTACGGCAAATAACTTTGCCGTCTGTAATATAAACGACAGACGGCAAAAAAGAAACACACCTCGCGGATCGACCTCCCGGATCGATGAGGTGGCACGATCCACACCCCATGCTGTATCTCTCTCCCACTCCCAACACGTTCTCTCTCTCCCCCACGTTCTCTCACCCTCAGCCGACCCCACCACGTTCTCTCTCCCTTATCCCCACGTTCTCTCTCTTACGCATCTCTCTCTCTCCCGTAACTCCACAGCAGCCCGCCACAGTCGCCGCCGGCCACCCTGGCACCCAGCCACGCTCCCCTCCAACTGCCCCGTCCTCTCTCCTCCCTCGTGCCGGCCCCATCCCCCGTCCCCGTCAAGCCGGCCCCGTCCCTTGTCGCCATGGAAACCTCCGCCTGCCTCCTGCCTCGCAGCGCCGCCCGTTCCCCAACGCCCCACGCCGGAGGCCTCGTGCTGTCGCCCACTCCCCAGCACAGGCCGGCGAGCAGCGCGACCCCTTCCCTTCAGCGCCTCCTCACTCCAGGCGGGGCGACCTCCTCCCTCCAACGCCTCCTCTCTCCGGCGAGCAGCACGACGCAGACGGCGTGAACAGCGCGGGCGGCACGGCGGCTTCCACACTCCGGCAAGCAGCGTGGTTTTATCACTCCGGCGAGCAGCGTGAGTGGCGTGGGTTCCTCCTTCCATCGCCTCCTCACACTGACGAGCAGTGCGGGCGGCGCGGCGCGGGCCGGTGAGCGGCGCGGCCTCCTCACTCCGGCAAGCAGCGCGGGCCGCGTGGTGTGGGCCCCTCCCTCCGGTGCCTCCTCACTCCGCAAGCAGCGCAACCTCCTCCTTCCGGCGCCTCCTCACTCCGGCGTGGCCTCCATCCACCGTGGCCTCCCTCTTGAAGTGACGCTTTTCTCCGGTGAGGTCGGGCACGACCAACATCTCTTCTCCGGTGAGGTCGGCATGGTGAGCAACTTGGCTGTTGGGCGCGTGCGGGAGGCAAAAATCTTGCTCCGGTGAGCTTTGTACGAGATGATGTGGACGTGCGGTGACGAGACTGTTGATCCAATTTTTTTTATAAAAAACAAACGCTTTGTCGTCTGTGATGTTTCTGCCTAACGGCAAAGCAGTACTCTGGCTCATGGCAAAACACTAACGACGTCCGTCAGGGTCGTTAGTCTATTAGGTTACTTTACTTTGCCGTCTGGACGGTCTAGTTGACAGCAAACAGTATAGACTGACGGCAAAATCTTTGCCATCATCCAGAAAAAATAGCAGACAACAAAGTATTCTTTGCCGATTTATCTTTGCCATCTAACTTTGCCGTCTACTTCCTGACGGCAAACTCTTTGCCGTCTGTAATCCACAGACGACAAATTACTTGTTTCATGTAGTGTTTGGGTTAGTAGGTTAGTCCCAAAAATGATATAAAAGTGAATGATAATGCCCATTAATCATCCAAGACTTCATAAATAATAGCATGGAATAATAAAAAATTATAGATACGTTGGAGATGTATCAGACCGTACTTCCTGCTTTGGTGGATTAGCCTCAGGAGGGCTGGGATATGAGCTAGTACAGTGGTTCCTGAGCTCGGGAGGCGAGCTCAGGAGGGTCAGGAGGCAAGTGTTCTTGCTCCTTTGCGTGGTGGCAGAGCTTATGGGTCTGCTCTACTTGGCTAGAGTTGGTTCGACTTGTTTTTTCCCCTGCCTTACTAGTTGGGGTTCTAGCTACTTATATAGGTGGCCATGGTCCTCTTCCCCCGAAATTTTTAGGCGGGAAGGGATCCCACAATGGCCATTTTTAAGCGGGAACACAAGGACGTTCCTACCCTAACAAAAGTGGCCTTCGCCTGCAAATGGATCAGGCGGTGACGCGGTGGCGGGATCAACGTTGACATCCTCCTTGTCGTCCTTGAGGTCTTCGGTCTTGTTGCACCAAAGGGGAAACCTTTGCCCCGCTCCTTGGTAACCCGCGGCTGGGCAGTCCCCTTTGCACCGAAATGGCAACTGCGCCGCTGGCGGACGCTGGCACCCGCTGGCGCGGTGCATCACAGCTGACATCACTGCCTCCTCTTGAGGCAGGCTCGGCCTAGGATTCTCCGCCCTTCTAGAGCACCTTGCTGAGGCTGCTCTAGAGGAGGTCTTGACGTCGTTGTCCTCGCGAGGCTTAGCTCCCTCGCGAGGGTCTTGGGCAGCTGGTTGATCAGCTAGGCCGTGCCAGGCCGCTTGTAGGAGCACGTCGCGGCCCGCAGATAGGCAAGTCTGGGTACCCTAGTTCCCAGGACGCCGACAGTAGCCCCGGGGTCGGCTTCGGGGCAAAGCCTTAGTCGAGGACGAAGCACCACGGGCCCCAAAAAGGCTGCGGGCCAGGCTGGCGCGTGACGGTTGGATGGGACGCGGGCGACCCTGCTCCCCACACCGTCTCGGCAACCGTGCGTCTTGACAAAAGGGGCCATCTCCGCTGGAGGAGTTAACGCTCCCCTTCCTTTCTGCTCGGATTTCCTCCCTTATGCCTCCTGCCTTCCTGAATCGCGTGCATCGTTCGGCTCCTTCAGCCATGGCGAAGAGGAACAAGGGTGCTGCGCCGTCATCTGGATCTGCTTCTTCCCTTGAGGCGGGGCTCGAGGAGTCCTCCATCACCAAGGAGGAGGACTACTCAGAGGTCCAACCTTTCTTTTCGAGCGCCCACAACGAGCACGGCCCGACGCAGATCTGGCCCGGATCCACCATGACGCGGATCCTGCCAAAGTCATGCTACCCCTTCTTCCTCCACATCATCTCCATGGGGCTCGTGCCACCTTTCTCCGAGTTCTTCTACGCCATCCTGGAACATTACCAGGTGCACGCTCTCCACATCCAGCCTCGCTCCATCTTCGTCCTGTCGCTCTTCACCTTTTACTGTGAGGCGCTCGTGGGGGTGAGGCCGACTGTCGCCCTCTTCCGCCATTTCTTTTCCATGTGCCGGTACGATGATGGCCCGTGCTCGGGCTGCGTCTCCTTCATCTTCCAGCGCCAGGGCTGTCGGCTGATGATGGTCGGGAAGAAGATAGAGCCCACCGGAAGAGGTGGGTCTATCTGGATGCCCATCGCGTCCACCCTCTGCAGGCGCTGCCTACTGCCTGTCCGGCGAAGCGCGCCGCCTGGAGCTACGCGAAGCTCACCGACCCCCTTGCCAGGCCTGTCCTGGCAAGGATTGAGGCCGACCTGAGCTCGAGGCTCAAAGGGGAGTAGATCATGAAGGAGTTCTTGAGGCAATGTCTGGCGCTGCTGCAGGCTCACTCGCGCCTCGTGTGGGAACTGATGGGCGACGATGATTGGCTTCGGCTGCACTCAGGGGTGCTGGCCGGGGATGATCTGGACTTCACCTCGGGAACTCTCCTGGGGATGGTTCCGGAGGATCTCCCCGGGGCCCACCTGCCGCTGTACATCCGCCCTGATAAGGCCGAGCTGTTGAAGGCCGTGTCGGGTTTTGGTGCGCCCGTGGGCGCTCCGCCCACGTTCGACGTGTCTTCTGGTGCTGATGACGAGAGCGACGAGGGGGGCTCGAAGGAGACCCTGGACGCCGAGCGAGACTCCTCCGAGGCGTTCGCTGGAGCAATGACGCCAGGCGCAGATGCCGCCAGACGGTCCCAGGCGGCCACTCCACGTAGATTTGGACACGCTGCATTCGGGGGAAGCAATGTGGCGACTCCGCTGAGGGGTACCGTGCCAGTGAATCTGGCGGCCGCGGCTGCGCCCAGGACCGTGGCCTCACGCCTCGCCTTGATCCGGGCTATCGACACACCCATGGCGCCAGCGGCTGCTGCTGGCCTGCTAGCGAAGAGAAGGGCGCGCCTCGCCTCCGACGAGTAAGTGTGCAATTTCTCGCCTATCCTTAGTTGCCGTGTCCCTGATGTGCTTTCCCTGACGCAGCAGCCTGGGAGGCGTGATGAAGAAGGCAAAGGGGGTGGTCACGGCGCGATGCCCTGCCCCTCCTGCTGCTGATGCGACCTCGGGGAAGGATGCCGCGGTGCTGGGCACCTCGGTCGACCAGGCCACCGAGCATGCGTTGGTGGTGTCGCTCGAGGGCATCCCCGCCTCCTGCGAGGTTGCGGTGGCCTCTGCTCTGGCTGCTCTGGCGAGGGGGCCGGAGGCCCCGAGCCCCTGGTCGAGCAGTCGGTCTTGTTGATGCCCGTGCACCAGCCGGCGCAGCCTGGTCCTGAGACCTTGGAGGCTGCCTCCGCCACACTAGGTCGTCTTCGCGTCGAACTGCAAGATGGTGATGGCCACCTGATGGAAGGGCGCCTGGGGCAGATCCGTGGGTGGCTCCTGGCAGACGAGTTTGCGCGGACCTCCTGGGACCAGGCCTCGGTGGTCGCTGCCAAGGGTCGAGAGGAAGCTGTGGCGGCCACGCGGGCTCGCGACACTACGCGAGCTGATGCCGCGTCCTTCGAGAAGCGCTGCATCAAGGCGGAGAGCGAGCTGGAGGCCCTCCGTGAGGAAGGCACTAGGCACGCCCTGGAGCTCAAGAGGTTGGAGAAGGAGCTCGAGGCACAAAAGACTGAGACGTCCTGGCTGCAACAGGAGCAGCTTGCTAACCGCGCGGCCCTGGAGAAGCTGAAGGTTGAAGTTGAGCAGGTCAGGGCGACCCAAGACGCTCGCGACAAGGAGGATGCCTTCGCGGCCTCAGCAGCGGTGAGTCCCGAGGCACTTGCCGCCTTCTACCTTGAGGCCCGCAAGGCGCTACAAGCCGCCTACGGGGAGGGATTCAAGGGACCGCTGGCTGCCCCAGAGGGAGGCCCCGCCGGGCCCCTTGCTGCACTCGTGGAGTCCCTACGTGAGGTTGCGGCCGCAATTGGCCAGTTAGCCGACGTCGAGAGCTGCACGCTCCTTACCTTGGTCCTGACACAGGTGTGCAGCCAGCTAAGTCTTTGCGACCCCACCCTTGATATGGCCTCGCTGTCCGAGCCCGTGAACAAAGTCATGGAGGGCACGGCTGCCGAGGCCCTGAGGGTGAAGGTCACATCACTGGTGGAGGCGTTCCTCCAGGCCACTGCTACCGCAGCCGAGGAGGTGGAGACCGGTGATGATGCGCTCGACAATGCCTGATCCTTTCCTATTCAGAGAGAGAAGTGCGAGTGCCTCGGGAAGGCGTAAAAACTTTGTTTGAATTTGAAAAACTTGGCATTATTGTAATAGCTAGATGATTTCCATGCTTGCTTCCTTTCATGTTGGCTTAGGTGCTCTACGTCCGCAGGGCCCAACCTCGCGCATACCTCGATCGCCATTGAGCCCTCCGGATGATCGGGGTTACCGTAATAACTAGACTCACGGGATGAGGGGCTACGTGGCTAGTGAGGCCCCTAGGTCGCGATGCCCAGGGGTCCCCCTTGACGTTCAAGCAATCCGGTTTTCTTTCTGTGTCGGCAGAGCCCAACCCCGCGCATACCTCGATCGCCATTGAGCCCTCCGGATGACCGGGGTTATCGTCATAACTAGACTCAAGGGATGAGGGGCTACGTGGCTAGTTAGGCCCCTGGGTCACGATGCCCAGGGGTCCCCTTTGACGTACGAACGTCTCTCATGAAGGAGAACGAGCACCATACCTTGCCCACGAGCCTTCGCTTGGGATGGGGGTGCGAGAAGGCCAGGTGTTTGGGCACCTGGTAGGGTGGCGTCTGCCAGACGTGACCTGAGCATAGCCCCCGTGCCTAGCCCCCTCGTGACACCCATCCAAGGAGAAGCTGTGAGCGTCGTGAGCTAAAAAGTTCCCCGATGTTGGTGCGACCACCGGGGGCCACCCTCAGTTGTTTATAACTAGCGCGGAGCATAGAGCTACCACACTTGTGCGGAGTGTGGGCATAACCGCGCCTCGGTCATAGCGGCCAGCGCGGAGTTTGGTGCTTCCATTGGTTCGTGGGCATAACCGCTCCTCGGTTGGATCTGCCAGCGCGGAGCGTGGTACTTCCACTGGACCGTGGGAGGGAGCCTCCCACCGGGAGAGACGCCGGGGTGTGTGCAGCCCCGTCCTGACACGTGGCTTGCACGGTAGGACAGCCTAGGTGTATATGGGCCCTCCTCAGGACGAGCTGGACGACTCTGAGGAAGTTCTCGTGAGCTTACGCATCACTCACGAGACCCTACCCTGAGGCGGGTTGCGCCTGAGTCTTCTTTTGCAAAATGTGAAAAGAGAGGTGTGGTGTCGACCTGCGCCGAGTGCATCTCTAGACGGTATCGCATGAGAAGGCCGCAGCACCAGCGACCCTAGGAGGTGCCGTCACGGGAATGGCTCATGAGATAGAGCTCAACAACTTGATTTGTCGACGCTGCAATGACGGACCCGAGCAAAGACGTCGTGCCGAGTCTTCTCATGCAACGAGCCAAAAGAAAAACAACCGGCGAGCGCTTCTCGAGTGAGCGAGGCACCTGCCACGGGCCCCTACTTACTCATCCACGATTAGCCCATGCGAGAACAAGGCACCAAGGACCATGGGAGGTGACGTCACGGGAATGGCTCGCGTGACAGAGCTCAGCCCTTGGGTTTAGCGACATTGTAGGGATGGACCCAAGCACATACGCCATGCCAGTCCTTAATCATGGGGCGATCGCGAGTGGGATCACAAGGGCTCATGACCTTAGTGGCGGTGAGGACGCCAAGCATGTGGATAATGCGAATGGAAAGAAACAACTAGCCTTGATCATGGAAAAAGGGAGACAATTGCGGGGGAACAACCCCCAGCAGTCCGAGGATGATGCAACCTGAGAGGCGCCCTCGATTGGATACCTGAAGTGTCACCTGATACTTGTCGAAGAAGAGTTGGGGTAGCTGAAGAAGCGAGCTATGCGGGTCGCTCCTGAGGATCGTTGGGCTCCTGAGGCCCAGGGGCTCTAAAGGCTCTCAGTGGTAGCGCGGGTTCGGTTCTCGCTCCGCCCGGACCGCCTGCCACTGAGCCTCCCGAGCCCCAAGGCGTGCTACGCGAGATGCTGGAACGTGGCAGCTGTGTTGCGGAAGCCGAAGAGTGTGCGGACGTAGCTGCAAGGGAGGGCCCTCCTCCGGCCGACCGCCATCGGCCAGAAGGGCTCCTGAGAGGCGGCTCGGTTGAGACCCGCGATGTCGACACAGACGCGGAAGCGGTCGCTCGGGCTGCGAGTAGGTGAACTTGGCCGCCGATGAGTCTTGCATACTGAAGTTCCTCGATAACTTGGTTGATGAAGTCTTGAGCCCCCAGCGCTGAACGGTTCACGCCGGGCTCACAAAAACGCATGTCAAGACACGCTTGCAGGTGGTGCCCGAACACCTCCCTCGAGATGCCGGTCAGTCCGGAGACACTCCAGAGGAGAGCCCCCGAGCCCGTCACGAGAGGGGCGTCGAGCGCGCCCCCTATGCGAGGGTGGAGGGCGCCTCGTCAGCAGGAGCAAGTCCTGAGGCCAAGCCGTGAGGATCCCCTGCGTCCTGAGGTCCGTTGACGGATAGGTTCTTCTTCTTGGGGGCGGTCTACAGGGCGAGGACGGCACCATCCTCATCGGAGCATTCGACCCCGCGGTCTGGTAGGCGCGCTCCAGGGAACGGACCGCTTCCTTCTCGTCAGAGGCGATCGTGATGACTCCACCACTCCCAGGCATCTTGAGGACGTTGTAGCCGTGATGGGTCGCCGCCACGAACTTGGCGAGGGCAGGATACCCAAGGATGGCATTGTACGGGAGGTGGATGTTGGCGATGTCAAAGTCGATGAGCTCGGTGTGGTAGTTGTCGCGGTCACCAAAGGTGACGGGGAGGCGGACCTGCCCCATCAGGAGTGTGGAGCCATCCGTGACTCCGTAGAATTGCTTGGTCGGGTGTAGCTGATCGTAGGGAACCTGGAGCGTCGCGAAGGTCTGGACGGAGAGGACGTTGAGTCCTGCTCCGTCGTCGATGAGGGTCTTGGTCACGAGGACGTTGCTGATGGTCGGGGTGCAGTCCATCGGGAGGGCGCCTGGGGCCGCAGTGCACTTGAGCTGGTTCTTGGGGTCGAAGGCGATGACTTGCTTGGTCCATGTGAGGTTGCACGCGGCGTCAGGCCTGGGAAGCGCCGCGTTCACCTCACGGGCAAACTACTTGAAGATGCGATGGGAAGCCGGGGTATGGGCTCGTCCCAAGATGCATGCAACTGCACGTGGCTCCTGGAAGCCCCCTGCCCCGTCTCCCTGGCGGTCGTCGTCATTCCTTGTGGTCGGTGGTGGCAGCGGAGGCAGGCCTCCATTGCCCTGAGGGCGATCCTCACGAGGCTGGTCGCGCCAGGGGGCGTCACGAGGTTGCTCCTACCATTGGTCTTCACGAGGCTATTCGCGCCATCCTTGACACGAGTTCCTGCCGTCCCAGCGTCTTCCTCCTCGGCCTCCTCCAAGGCCGTAGCCGCGGTTGTCGCGCTCAGGGCGCTGCCCGCCGCGCATCTCCCTGAGCTCCTGGCAGTCGTTAGTGTTGTGGCTGTGGACGTTGTGGAAAACACAATATGGTCAGTTGTCTCTAGGGAGGTCATCGTAGCCGCAGCCACGCTTCACTTCTGGCTCCGCAGCTAGCACGGTGGGTCCCTTGCGCTTTGATTCTTTGGCCTTGGTCTTCTTGTCGTCCGCCTCCGCCTCAGGCAGCTCCTAGAGGGAGAGGCGTCCTTCCTCCGCCCTGGCGCACTTTGCCGAGAGCTTGAACATCTCGAGGGCTGTGCACAGGTCCTCGTGAATGGCGAGCTCCTCCCTCATCCTAATGTCACGGACATCGTCGGAGAACGCGGAGATGATGGCCTCGTCTGAGACCCTAGGGATCCGGAGGCGCATGGTGTTGAAGCGTTGGATGTACTTTTGCAGGGTCTCCCCCGGCTGCTGCCTCACGCGGCGCAGATCAGCAGTTGCCGGGGCTCGGTCGCGGGTGCCTTGGAAGTTGGCGATGAAATGCTCGCGAAGCTCTTCCCAGGAGGAGATGGATCCCACGGGGAGGTTTAGGGGCCAGGAGCGTGCGCCATCTTTGAGAGCCATGGGGAACCAGTTCGCCATGACCTGCTCGGTGCCGTTTTATGCCTCGATGCTCAGCTCGTAGAGTTGAAGGAACTCCTTGGGGTCGGTGGTGCCGTCGTAGCGCGGAGGCAGGTCCGGCTCGAACTTGCCGGGCCAGACAAGGCGGCTCAGCTCAGGAGCTAGGGCGCGACATCCAGCCACATTCATGATCGCAGGCACCCCCTGCGCCCGCGGTGCTAGTTCTTGCGGTGCTGGCGCCACCACCTCCTGTGGTGCGCGGTCTGGACGCTGCGGGCCAGGGGGCCTGCGAGCCCTCGCATGGGGATGCGGAATCACCTGGCAGCTCTCCTCATCGCGCGCATGGGGTCTGTAGGGTTGTTCACATCGAGGAGCCTCGCACCGGGCCTCCTGGCCAGCGCGGTGGAGTGGAGGCGGAGCCGGGACCCTGTGGCCTTCGTTCCCCGCCGAGGGCGACGGAGGACGTGAGGAGTGCGTTGGTGCAGGTGCTTCTCCAACGGTGTTTTCGAGCTCGGTGATGCGGTGGAGCCACTCATCGTAGAGGTCATCTGCCGTGCGGTAACATAGGAGCTCCTGCGCCATCAGCAGTGCATGCTGCTGGTAGACCGGCCCGCGGCGGACGAGCGAGGACGACGCCACGGCCGGCGAGGGTGAAGGCGTTGCCGTGCGGCCATCTCGCTGCACGGACGGTGGCAGCGACGAGTCCTGCTGCTCGTGGACGGCCGGGTCGGTGGCGGCGTTGGCGACCGGCGAGTTGGGGCGGAGCGGTGCATCGTTGCCCGCCGGAGCCCTCTGAGCGACGTTCGTGGCGCGGCGGGTGGCGCGAGCTCGGCGTGTGTACACCATGGCTGTGGAGCAGAGTCGACGACGAGAACGCGATGAGGTCGTCAGAGAGGCGAGATTTCGACATGCCCCCTACCTGGCGCGCCAAATGTCGGATTTAGGGCTCCGCAAAACCCAAGAAGTTCGAACACAGGGGCGTGAACGAAGATCTCTCCCACTCACGTCTACTTAGCGTCTCGCTCTCGTATCGGTGGAGGGATTCAAGCAAACAACTAATAGAACACACAAGAGTTTACCCAGGTTTGGGCCGCCATGTGGTGTAAGACCCTACTTCCTGCTTTGGTGGATTAGCCTCAGGAGGGCTGGGATATGAGCTAGTACAATGGTTCCTGAGCTCGGGAGGCGAGCTCAGGAGGGTCAGGAGACAAGTGTTCTTGCTCCTTTGCGTGGTGGTAGAGCTTATGGGTCTGCTCTACTTGGCTAGACTTGGTTCGACTTGTTTTTCCCCTCCCTTACTAGTGGGGGTTCTAGCTACTTATATAGGCGGCCACGGTCCTCTTCCCCCGAAATGTTTAGGCGGGAAGGGATCCCACAACGGCCATTTTTGAGCGGGAACACAAGGACGTTCCTACCCGGACAAAAGCGGTCTTCACCTGCAAAAGGATCAGGCGGTAACGCGGTGGTGGGCTCGACTTTGACATCCTCCTTGTCGTTCTTGTGGTCTTCGGTCTTGTTGCACCAAAGGGGAAACCTTTGCCCCTCTCCTTGGGAACCCGCGGCTGCGCTGTCCCCTTTGCATCGAAATGGCAACTCCACCGCTAGTGGACACTAGCACCCGCTGGCGTGGTGCGTCATAGCTGACATCACTGCCTCCTCCTGAGGCAGGCTCGGCCTTGGATTCTCCGCCCATCCGGAGCACCTTGCTGAGGCCGCTCCAGAGGAGGTCTTGATGTCGTTCTCCTCGCGAGGCTTAGCTCCTTCGCGAGGGTCTTGGGCAGCTGGTTGATCAGCTGGGCCGTGCCAGGCCGCTTGTAGGAGCACGTGGCGGCTCGCAGACAGGCAAGTCTGGGTACCCTGGTTCCGAGGATGCCGACAGTCGCCGTCGCTTAAGTGGCTCCGGTGCTACGGTTGCGGCGCCTGTCGACACACAAGAAAGCTCATCTGTGGTAAGTGAACAGTTGCACAATAAAGAGAAAAATCGAAGGAGTACAGATCAAAATAACCTGATGAGGATGCGGCGTCGGTAAAGCAGGGCCGGTGGAGTTGAATATGGCGTCCGTGGAGCGGGTCCGGTGCAGTGGACGAAGGCTTCGGCGGGCGCGTTGTACAGTGGTTTCGGTGAGGCGGATCTGTTGCGGCGGATGAGGGCTTGTATGAAGGGCCAGCGTAGGGACGAACGAGGGAGTCAGTGAAGGGCCTACACTATGGTGGACGAGGGTGCCGGTTAAGTAGATCCGGTGCGGTGGACCCTGATGGCGGTCAAGGAGATCTGGAGCGGTGTACAAGCCAGACGCTGAAGCGGCTCCGGTGAAGTGGTGAGTTGGCAGTTGGGGGTTCCAAGGGGCGGAAGGTAGATCCGTCGGGGTGTGAGGTCCACCGCTGCGCCGGAGGACTAGATTCGGCGGCTTTCCGTGGTTGAGGGGGGGTCGGGGAGGGGAAGGGGAGGGGCTCTGGGAAGAATGTTGGGGGCAAAGAGGGGAAAACAATGGAGTTACCAAAGCAGCCCTTTTCCGTTCATGTGGCAGGGGTAAAACAGGAATATCGAAGGGCTAAACTTTCGGGCGTGAGATATTTCGATGTGAGCGGGAAGTTTGAAAGCTTTTGGCGCTTGAAATTATATTCTGCTCTTGTACGTCCGACTATGATATCATGGCTGAGAATTTGTTTGTTTTGCACGGAAAAAAGTGCAAGTTTTGAAAATCAATGTCTCCAACTCGAAACTTAGATTGTCCATTCAATTCAAATATGGATCATTGAGCTACTACAAGCAAATACCATCATATGGTCCAATTCGAATGAAATTCCAAATGTGTTTATCCTAAATATGATGACAAAAGCAAAAATGTGTATGTGTATGAATAAAGTGGATGCTTATAAAGTTTTAACATGCCCGTATGTGTATATCTCTAGGTTTGATATATGAATTTGAAATCACGAAATTCCGGCTTAAAAATGTACCTCCGTTTAAATGAATTACAAAAGCTAAGGATGGAGTCGAATTCCAAAATTCCAATCTTAGGTTTGTAATTCTAGTACATCAAAGTATATCACGCATGTTCAAAAGTATCGTTATCTCATAGTCCAAACTATGAAAAAAAATTGATCAACCTTGAGTGCACACACTATTGACCATGTATATCTCAATTACGCTAAAGTCCCTCAAATATAGACATCTCACTCTTTATCTGAAGCCAACCCCCCCCCT